>OZ038485.1:32787344-32804844 GCA_964036315.1 Acanthosepion esculentum | reverse complement strand
TGTGCTATTGTCAGTTGAAATTTATAAAATCTTTCTATTAAAACAATTTTTAAGGAAAATGTTTTTCAAGTTCAGTAACTATTTCCAGTATTCATAGGGGTTTCTTTTCTAATCTTTTGTTTGAA
Organism: Acanthosepion esculentum; assembly: GCA_964036315.1. Lineage (NCBI taxonomy): Eukaryota > Metazoa > Mollusca > Cephalopoda > Sepiida > Sepiidae > Acanthosepion > Acanthosepion esculentum. The sequence continues at coordinate 32,804,719 of OZ038485.1, read as the reverse complement.
ATTAGGTGAAACTTAAACATCTTGACTTTGTCATTATTTTCTCTCTAAGTTACTAGTGTTATTCCTTTTAGTTGTTGCTGCTGTTTAAATAGAAATATTTTCCTCATAATCTGTAAGATTCATTTAGATTAACATTTGAGAATTCTTGAGAGCATTTATATTAAGTCTAAGCAGCCATCCCTCTGTAAACAGGAGAAATAACTGCAGGGTCTAAATGTAATGTGATTTATACTGCTGGTTTATACCCTGGTATTAATTTTTTTCCTTCTCCTCTTTTATTCATATATAAATATTTATATTCATTTTTGTCCTCAACAAGTCATGAAGAACAAGGAATAATAACTAGTTAGCATTTTTTGTTTTTTTCTTTTTTGCTATATTTTTTCAATTTACCACTTTTATAGCAAGTAATATTTTTTCTTATTCTTACTCTTCCTTTCCTTTTGTTTTATATATTTTTGTACGTATTTATATATGCTTTTAAAATTTCCATCTTTAAAACCCTCATAACATTTTGCAAATTACCACAGATCATAATCTGTGGTAATTTGCAAAACATCTGTAAATATATAAATATCAAATAAAGGGTGTCCAGACAAAGTATCTAATAAACAAAAAAATTCAATGCAAGCTTAATTCTGAACTTTTGAATACTGCTCATATTACTTTCTTCCAAATTATATTGCTACTCTATTTACTTGACTCAATTTATGTCTGGCACAAGGTTACAGGTATGAAGCACTCAGTGAGGATCAATTTTACCAATAATGATCTGCAAGACTATTACTCAAAAATGACAAACTATTGGAACACATTAATATATTTCATTGTCCATCTATTAATAAAACTGCACCTTAAAGTTATAAAAGGGCATTTATTTTGTACAACAAATATTTTTCAAAGTAATCTCTTTCCTTGCTAATGCACTTAATTCAGTACTGAATACTATCCACATACATCAGACATTATACAGTGAAAATTTCATAACCACACGTTTCAAAATTAGTATTATAGTCATTACAATAAAATGTGGCAAATATACAGACTTCAAGTATCAAGCATTATTGTGTTGCATGCAAAATAATTTTCAAATTCATTTTCTACATCATGTAAAAAGTTCAATATTTTTTTAAGCTTTGCAAGAAATCATTTACCCCAACTAAATTTAGCCACAACAACAACAACAATAATAGCAGAAGTAATTAATAGAACATTCATTTTCTGTTCAGTAAAGTACAAGAAATTACAAGTCTGACTAGTGACTCAATGTATAAGAGATCTGGTACTGAATGATTCCATTGGTTTATCATGCTAAAAGAAAAATTGGTCAGCTCAAGACCAGCAAAAGTTAAGGTCATTTGACATTAGTAAGAAAAAAAGAAATGAAGACAATACATCAGCTTCAGTGGACACAGCAAATCAAAGAGCATCACAAGAGACTATCAGTAAGATTATTGAGATTTTGGATTTGTCATTGGTTGAAGATTGAGTCAAAGAAGTGAAATTTGTAATAAAGTAATAGTTAAATGGTTTTATTGAGACAGAGAAGAGAGGAGAAGAGAAAAATGAAAAAGAGAGAGGATAAATGAAAAAGAGAGAGGATAAATGAAAAAGAGAGAGGATAAATGAAAAAGAGAGAGGATAAATGAAAAAGAGAGAGGATAAATGAAAAAGAGAGAGAAAAATGAAAAAGAGAGAGAAAAAATGAAAAAGAGAGAGAGAGAGAGAGAGAGAAAAATGAAAAAGAGAAAGAGAAAACAATGAAGAAACAAAAAAAGAAACAATAAGAGAAGAAGAGGGACAAAGAGTGAGAGACAAAGAAAATTGGTAGATCATAAAACAAACCTATAGAATCAGAGAAAAAAATGATGGCAGAATGATGAGTGTTGTATTTCAGATTTTCATTACCAAAGTGGTTAAAATGATGAGATGTAGAATGTGAATTTAAATCTCAACAGAATTTACTTCTTTACTTTTGGTTTTCTGATGTTTAATTCAACAGCTGAAGAGTATAAAGAATAATAAGATGGAGTAAAACTAATAATCAGTTGTTTTTGAATGTTTACAATTAAATGTGACATATTCAACAACTAAATAAAAATAAGATACCAAGGCTTCATTTTCAATCATGAAAATTGCCCAGACAGTTTCTTCTTGAAACTTTACTTCAAGTGTTTGCTCAATAAATTAACCTTTTTTTAGAAAAAAAAAAAAATCACATCTCCTCTGAAGGCAAATATTCCCTAAGACAGTTTGTCTAATAAATATATTGAAATGTATGCTTGCTTGTTTGTTAATGTTAATAGTCTGCATGCCTGATTAATACAGTAATGAGAAAATAAGGTGGATAGGCTTACCTTGTGATTTTCTTACACATTTTTAGATGTTTTATTTGTTTGTTTGTTTTTACCACCTTAGAGACTGCTATTCAAATATTGGTGGCACCTGGACATGACATGAAAGGCCGCTTCTTTTTTGGCATGCCAAAATGTTAACTTGTCTCCTTCCAACACATCCGTTGCTCTGAGACAGATCAGAGATCAGACGTAAAGATAAAACACAAAGTGAAACAAAGGAAAGAATTTAAAAAAAAATAAAAACAAAAAAAACACCTATCCCACTCCTAAAACAAAAGCTTGTAAATGTTCTATAATATCTGGGAAAAGAACTCTCCACTCTACATAGCAATACAATTATCTAGTCAGATCTATTACCCTTTTAGCACCCATTGTTTCACTAGTGGAACATATTTTAATACATTTTTTTTTATATCAGATGGATATTTTTATTATTTTATCAATAATATATGCAGAAAAGATTAAAATACAATATGTGCTTATACAGCATGTTAAAATACAATTAATGCTTGTTTAGTATCAAAGAAATATGTCTTAAAATGGGTCTCATTGGTAGAACAATGGGCATTAAAAAGTTAAGTTCTTGCAGTCCTCCTAAAGTTGGTAGAAAGAGTTTTTCTAGGCTAGGCATTTTTCAATAGAACTAGAGAAAATTGCCATTGGTTGATAAAAATACATTTGCAGAAAAAAATTTAACATAATTTTGCTGAGCAGTAAGAAAAAAAAAATCCCGATACTAAAAAAAAATATGTATTAAGTAGTAAATGGGCAGAAGTTTGGTTCTGTAAACCTTTGACATAATAGTTCAGTTCTGATTCTATTTTCAGTGTTGATAACAATTATGGTTAGTCATACCTCCAATTACTGTCCATTGTTCCACTAGTGGAACAGATTTTAAGACATTTTTTTTAATACCAGATGAGCATTAATTTTTATTATTTTATCAATAACATACACAGAAAAGACGAAAATACAATATGTGCTTACACATGTTAAAATACAATTAATGCTTGTTTAGTATCAAAGAAGTAGGTCTTAAAAATGGGTTTCACTAATGGAGCAACGGGCATTAAGAAGTTAGGTACCTGCAGTCCTCCTAAAGTTGGTAGAAAGAGTTTTTTTAGAAGGAGTAGAATTTTTTAGTGGAAGATTGCCATTGGTTGATAAAGCATTTACAGAAATAATTTCATGTAATATTTTTGACCAGTGAAAAAAAAAAAAATCCTTGATACTAAAAAAATGTATTTCAGTAATAAGAGAGCAAAAGTTTTGTTCTATAAACCTTTGAGATAAGAGTCAAGTTGTGATAGTCGTTTGTGTTGGTGTTCTAATAATTGAGAGAGAAACCAAAGATCAAAATAATCATTTGGTCCTGTCTACAGCAATAATTGACACACCAGGAATAAATATATGTATTTGGGGATGCCTCAGGTAGTGTGGCCTCCTGGGGTTTGAGCTAATATTAATTTCAAACTATCCCCAGACAAAGCCAGAGGAGTATTGTTTTTCTTAACTTAATTAAATATAAGGAAAACAATATTAACATATAGCCTTTCTGCTACTTAAAGTTTTGTGTAGACACCTAGATAGTTATGTATTTGTTTCACAATGTTCAGGTCAGACAAGTGATGAGATATTCAATTCCATTATATATATATATATATATATATATATATATATATATATATATATATATATATATATATATATATTTTGTTGTGTCCCTCAAAATGGTTTGCATTTTGGAAACATAGTCCGAATGGTCTTTATCAGTCTTTGGAAGACCATACATACGAGGGCGAATAGATCCAACAGGTCTGATATCATCACTGATCTCACGGGTTAGGAAACCCCGTTTAACCAAAGACAAAAGTTTCTTCTGAAATTTGATCTCAATAGGTATAGTGTGGTCATGTGTCTCTGCTGGAGACACACATATATATATATATATATAAAAAATAAAAGATACTCCTGTGTAAGCCTCTTTTTGGATATTAGTATCCCCCCCATTTTTTTTTTTTTTTTTTTTTTTTTTTTTTTTTTTTACACAGGAGCATCTTTTTAAAATTTTTGAATTTCATGTAACTACACAAAATATATATATATATAATAATTCTGTATTTGGGCAGCAATCCCTCTTTTATAGGAGTTTCGTTAAAGACAACTGACAAGGTACTTATTTTTCTTGTGTTCATACAAGTTTTTTTTTTCTGGACACAAAGTGTGTAAAAACTGTCTAAAAGTTTGGCATATCTGAGTGCTTTTAGCTTTTCTTTATCCATTATCAAGGACTATTTTTATTTTTTATTTTTAACTGAATGTGTGCGCTTTTTTATGTATGCGTCTGAAATTATAGGAATATTTTATTTTCCAAAGACGATCAGCACATTTACCGTGTTCGTAGTTGGCTTTTCCTTTTTTATTATTAGGGCTTCCATTATTTCTAACCATTTTTTTACATGTGGATGAGGCTATGATACTTGTATTTTCTACTAGTATATTTAAATGAGTCCTAATTGTGCTATGGTCGGGTAGGCATAATATGAGTTGTCTAGATAGGCATGTTGTAGTGTGAACCAATGTAATTATTTATGAGATTAGTTCCTTAACGGGCATTTAAACTCATAAATAATGTTGGTTCTTTCTAGTTTTGATTTTGCAGGTGTGTTATTTTTTGATAAGGTTAGCTGTTTTAAATTTTTTTAATAGATAATTAATTTTCTTGTTCTGGTCAACTGGGGTTGTGTATTTTGATATTTCTATGAGAAAATTTGTCTTCCTTATAGTTAACATATTTGGCTTTCGTAGAAAATGTTATTGTTTTTATCTGTATGTTCAGTATTGTTATTAGTCTAATGAGGTGGTCGATGAGGTAGGAAAACCATTATTAACTAGTGTCTGTTTTACATTATTGAGTTCTTTAAGGAAAAGGGGATTAGAACATGAATTCTTGTGTGCATTCTTTAGGAAATATTTTATAATTACTATTTTGTATCTATGTGGGTATTCACTCTTAAAATTAAGGTGGCAAGAGTTTCTGTTAGTGGGATTTTTGTATAATGAAGTGGTAAATGTGTTATTACTGAATTCTACAAGAATATCTAAGAATGGGAGTTTATTTTTTTGACTAAGTTTATAGGTAAAGTTAAGGACAGAGTATTTTTTTTTAATGTGGTTTTGAGATTATCAATTTCTTGTTTGCTTTTGGCTAAAATAAAAATATCATCTACATAGCGGACATATATTTTGGGTTTAGTAACTTGTTTAAATATTGTGTTTTCTATGTAGGACCTGTAATAGTTGGAGAAGCATGAGCCAGGAGCTTTTACACATTTTGTATAAAGAAAACGCTTGTACAAACACAAGAAAAATTAAATAAAAATATTAATCGCAGTACCTTGTCAGTTGTCTTTAATGAAACTTTTATATATGCACAAACAAGGGAGTATTGAAAAGTTCTGATTAAACATTAGGATTTCTTGAGAATGTCTTCTTGGTTGGGATGAAAACTTTAGCATCCCTTCATTTGTACACACACATGAAAATATTCCAGAAAAAAAAAAAAAAAAAAAAAAAAAAATAATACAATCTTTTAAAATCTCAAATCCAGTTTGAGAGCTGGATTTTTTTGCTTATCAGTGCTTAAAACATTCCATGAACCAATATTTAACATGTTCTAACAAAGAATTTTGCAATATTAATGTTGGGAAGTCAGCAGGTCTTTGGCAAAGACAGGGTTTGCTTTGTTAGCTGACTCATATTTGAACTTAAAGAAAAAAAAATGAAATCCTCTTTAACATGATCAAGTTTTCACACTTGACACTTATTTAAGCAAACCTTTTTTTTTCATTTGCACTATAAAAACACAGGATGTTAGTGGCATTAGTGATAAGGCTTATTCTTTATACTTGTTCTTGCAAGAAAGTCAATTCTGTGATGCAAGAATAAAGAAAGAGACTTTAAAATGGTGTCATTGCTGAGGAAAGAAAAGGAACTCTGTTCAACACCATAAATTGTGGAACACACAGTTCACTATAGATCGTAACTAATTGCAATCTTTTCTCAACAGTTGCTGGCAGTGGACTGCCTGCCAGTTCAAGCATTTCCTTAAATACATTATGAGCTCATGAATATTCATCAGCCGATTGTATTATAAGGATTATTACTAATACATGTACACTTTTCCCATTACAAATGGCCACCTACACACAAAACACACAAAGTATTGGGTACATTTAGCTTCAGGTAATTTGTCACAGTACTCTACAAACTAATATCATTATCTAATTTTTGAAACTGTAAACAGAATTAGCATGATTTCCTTTAAGCATACTTCAAGTAAAAACTTACTTAAGCTTTGCTTATACTAAAAGCAAGATGTATATTCAACAAATTTATGTTGTTTATTCAGGCTATGAACTTTTTCTTTATAGTTCTTAAGTTCTCATTTTATGTGATAATTTTGGTAATCATTAGTTTGTGAACAGTGAAACAACCAAAGTCTACGTATTTTTATAGTATTTTCAATTGGGTTAGATTATATAATGCAAGCACGAAGTGTGTATCTGTTATAAAATGATAGTAAGCAAGTTAGACTACCAAAGATTTTCAAGTGGAGATTTCAGTTTAGAAAACCAAGATAGAAAAACTATCAATTAGTGATGAAAATTTGAAAGCTGTGTTGGTAAATGATCCAAAAACCTCAGTTGAAAGTTATGCAAATTTTAATGCATCAATTGGAAGTATTTGAAAGCTTGATAAATTTGAAGTGAATGAGAAACAAGATTTCGGAAATATGAAGGTTTGCACTATTTAATGACGTGGAACAGATTCAGTTTTTGCATCTTAGCATCTTTTTTGATGAAAAATTAATTTTGTGTAATAACCAAAGAGCTGCAAAATGGCTGAATATGAATGAGAAACTGGAACATCAGCTAAAAATGAAAGGCAACTCTGAAAGGTTACCGAGAGCATTTGGTGGAATAGATGTTTGATACACCATAGTTTCTTTTATAATGATGCAACAATTCATATATAGAAATATATGCAGATCACTTTGAAATAATGCATTCAAAAATTCTCCCGTTCAAGAACAGTGTATCATTTTGATGCATTATAATTCTTGCCCTTCATTATTCATTTTTAACTGGTATTACTTTCATATGAATTTTTGTAAATATATATATATATATTTTATCACAGCTCAAACAGTCATTTATAGTTGTTACTAAGCAACATGGACTGTCAAAAGCCTCTGATGACATTTGAACTTACCTCCCTTTTCCATGGTTAGTCTGTTTTAACATGACAGCTCCCTTATGAATAGGCCACAGAAACCATCGGTTGCTGTCATTTAACTCTTTAGCTATTCCTTACTTTGACGGATTCATTTTTTACAACTTATCAACACATTGCTGGTTATTTAACTTCAGAAAATACTTTTAGAGTGTAAGAATTTTGGGGGAAGATAACTGTTTAGTGATACATGTCTTACTAATTAACCCATAACTGGGGGGGGTAAGTGGTGAATTCATACATTTTCCAAGGGTATTTGTGTGCAAGTGATTATAACTAACCCAACAGGAATTGGAACTCTGCTCTTCAATTAACAATTCCGAGCAACTGGAATTGGAACACAGCCCTTTGATTGACAATTCTAAGTCATTATCCATTACACAACATGCACATCTATGCTTACAGCACCTGATATTCTCAAACAGTCACTCATCTCGGTACTGACCAGACTTGACATTTTTTAACTTTGGTGATTGTATGGGAACCAGTGTTTTAACATGATGCATCCATAAGCCCTTATTTTAATAGTTGCAAGTAAAAAGAAATTCAATTTGGATGAGAGCAATATCAGTTGAAATATTAATAATAATATTTGATAATGCTTCATCTTAGAAAGAAAAGAATGAAACATTGCAAAAATGACATTACTAAAGTTGAATCAGTTGAAAATGGTAACTATCGCATTCTGCATATTCACTTCATCTCTCTCCTGCAGAATAACGTAACAAGACTACTTCGTTTGCAGGCAAAACTGAAAACCAGGATGGAATTAAAGAAACCTACACTGAATTTATTAATTCTTTGAAAGACATATTCATTAAGAAGTGATAGTTTACTGCTATGGCAAAATACGTGCAGTTCAGGAGGAATATTTTTGATGGAGATATTTTTTTCTATGAATTTATTTTGTATAACTAAATCAACCTTTATTTTAAGACATTTGCAGCTAAATCCAGGCTTGCCATACAGACAAGGACAAACCATTCTCATTCTTTGTGTATTGGTAACGAGGAAGTTCCATTTGGACAGCTTCTTCCCAAGCGTTGTTACTTTATGAAACAAACACCCAAGTGGATGCTCCCCAGAACAATACAATCTTGATCACCTCATGTCTAAGGTCAATGTATCCTCAGAATCTACACTTTCTTCCCCATCTATACCTATACAACAACCGCATTCAATAACCAACTACCTTGAGAAGCTTTTGGGCCTTGTAATGAGTGAACATTTAGTGTAACGAAAAGAAAAAAACAAAAGAAAAAAAATCAGCTGACACTAACCAAAAACTTTAAAATGATTTTACTGGATAAAATTTAAAATGAATAAAATTATGTTACAATAATTTTTAGCCAGATACTTTTAAAAGCAAAAGTGTTAAATTAAAACAGGCTCCATATATCTCATTCCAATGAGATGTACACATATGTGCATTTTATGAAACCTATTTCTACACAATTGAGGCATAAATACACTTAGGAAAGGTATGAGTTAAGTAGCAGAGAAGACTGTTCTTTCTAGCCTTGGTTGACAACCAGTCTAGACGAACAAGTCTGAATTTAAAATTGGTAGGGGTATAGAGCAGGCAACTACCCACTCCACCATAAAAACCTACTTAATATAGAAAGCACAGCAGTAACACCTGGTGAAGCTGTCAACCTAATGCCATTAGCGTGTGTGTGCGTGTGTGTGTGGGGCTAATGGGACGCAGGAGGGCAGGGAGGAGTAAATATCTTTAGGAAATTTAACTTGTTTGCTACCACAGGCAAGATAATTTGTCTTATTAATACCACAAATGACTTGTCTTATGTGTTATTCTTTCACAAGAGGACAGCATCTCCGTGTACAAATGGAATCTGCAAATTTATGCAACAACTGAATGTTTGGACAACTTTATACTTCATATATAGATTCAGAGATTTGATATTTAAATTATTATTAATATTTTAACCTATTTATGTACATTTATTATGAATTTCTTATCTGGCATTATTTCCTACGATTCCAAATATTGATTTATGGATACCCATGTTTGAGTAGATCTGGTGTGTTTTCGATTGCTTGGTCACAGACAGTGTCACAAACCAGCAGGGTTTCAATTACCATTATGTATCAGAGAGCACATTGTCTTTATTAAATCTCTTGAATGCACAGGCTGGTAGACATAATTTGCAGTTCATAAAAACAGGGCATCTACTCAAACATGGGTATCCATAAATCAACATTTGGAATAGTAGGAAATATGTTTCATTGAATAAAATGGGTAAGGAATATTTTTTATTTTTAGTATTTTTACATTTTTTCTTTTATGGGGACTAAGAGTGTGTAGAATCACTACAGACAGTTTCTACACAATCTTCTACTGATGGTTAGTCTTTTCTTCTCACTTTCCTTTACTACCTTCTGGAGTAATTCTTATAGTTTCCTTTCCGTGTCTACTATCAACATGGTGTCATCTGCATATCTTATGATTGTGGCTGTTAATAAATCCTGGGAGGACTTCTAATTCTCTCAGGATCGCCTCACTATAAAGGTTGAATAGGTCTGGTGAGAAGACACACCCTTGTCTTATGCCCTTTTCTATTTTCACATATTTACATATTTACTGAATTCATTTTCTATCCATCTGCAGAAAGTTTGCTCCCAGTATAATTTCTGGATTATTTTAATGTCTTTCCCAAATAAATTAAACTTACCGAGCAGTTCAAACAGCTCTTTGCATTGTACCTTATCAAACACATTTACATAATTTATAAAACATCCTGTTGCACTTGTATTTCTCTTTCTGATATAATTATGAGTATATTGCATTCCTTGTTCCAGTGTCTTTAATGAAACCACATTGTCCTTGTCTTATTTCCAGTCTAATTCTGCTATGTACACTATTCATCATAATTTGGGTGATAAGTTTTGTTATGTGGTTCATTAGGCCGATTGTTTGATGGAATTCACATTTGTTTACATCTGGTTTCTTAGGCAATGCTCTGAAAATGGATCTACTTAGATATTCCAGTATCTCACCACTGTCGTATATATTATGTCTAATTTTTTTCAATGTTGAAATCATCTCAGGCTGCTGGTATCTCTGTTACAATCCCATTTGGTCCTACTGCTTTGTTCCTGTTCAACTGGGTCAATGCTGACATCACTTTAATATTTCTTATATCACCGGTTTTCCTCTTTTGTCATAGAAATGTTCTCCAATATATCCATCTTTTTGTTATTTTTCTCTTTCTCTATTATCAGTATTCCCTATATTAATTTTATTTATCCTGTCAATGATCAAGTCTTTTGTCCTGTTATTTCTCGTATACTTTTATGCATATCTGCCTTATCAGTGATGCTCATGCTTTCTATTTTTGCAGACTTATAATTGAGCCATTCTTCTTTTATCTACCAGCATTTGTTTTTAATTTCATTGCATAATGTATTATTATCTGCCATTTCTGTTTCATAATATTGAGAATTTCATGTCATTCCCTCCTTTTTCCCTTTTCTAGTTTTTCTTGGGATATGCCGATTTCACTAATGATTTTCGTATTATGCCCTGATTTGAATTTCCATTCTCTCTAGAAAACTGAATGAGGTTGTCTAGATTATACCTCGAAATAGACTGAACATCAAAAAAGTTTAAAATTTAAAGCAGGCACGAGCAACATTTTCTGACAGTGGGTTGCATGAGATATGGCTCATAATAAGGCAAGTTACACTAATAAAAAAAAAAATATGAATTTTTTGTTGAAAGTAAAGCAGCCATTTTCACTACAGAAGAACATATACGTAAACATTTGCCTTAGAAATGGGGAAAAAGTTGATTTTTTTTTTGTTTTGAAAAAATTGTTTTTCTACAATTTAAAAACTGAAGATTGTATAACATTATCACTGATGATTAACATATGTTGCTGTATGTGATTTATTTCTAATTTATTCATTTGAAAATACAAAAATTTTTTTTTTTTTTTTTTTTTTTTTAAAAAACAAAAAAATTATTTCTTCTCCAGAGAAAAAAGATTGACATGAACATTTCTCATTTCTAAAGCAAAATATTTTTACATGAATGAATTTCATTAATGTTAATCACCAATGGTTTAAAATGTTAGGAACATTACCTTCAACAAAATGTTACAAAATTCAAGAAACATCATGCTTAATCATGGTTATTTATACGGTTTAGTTGAACTGTACCCAAAACGTAACAGGCATTAATAAGTAAGGGAGGTTACTCAGGCATTTAATAGTTATTTCCCTTTAACACCAGCTTCTCTCAATCTCTTTGCATGAGAGACAATGTGAGTGAACAAGTGAGAATGAAACAAAACACAAAATATTAATAAATGTTATTTTCCTCATTAAATTGGTTGCGTCATTCAGAAGGCCAAATGGGCTGATTGTAGCCTGTGGGGTTGCAGTTTGCCTGTAGCTGATTTAAAGCTAGGCATTCATGTATCTTAAGCATGTGTTCATTTCTTCACCCTTCCACTAAGAAGATAAAACTGATTTCATCAAACTATTATTAGCCTGAAGAAGTTTGTTTAGAGACAAAACACATTATGTAGGAGGTTTTCGATTTTGTCTTTCACTTAGCCACTAACCACTATTAGTCTTTATATTTCTCCAAACAAGTTTGATTAAAAAGATCCGACAAGGTATATATGTTTAATGTTTTATTGTATTTTCCAAATCTTGAATAAGGTGTCGAGTATTGTGCTACAAAATTATGGATAAACTGTCGGAAGTTCATATTGTGCTATTGTTTTTTTCAAGAACTTTTGACCATGTCAGTAATTAAAATTCCTTTGTCTACATCCTTTCTTTGGAAAGCTGTACACAAAGAAATTCTAATTTAATTTTTCTCAATTTTAAATCATATTCAACAATTAAGATCATTTAAGGGCATTAATATTTAAAAAAAGAAAAGAAAAAGATTACTTAGAAGACTTGGTAAAGAAATAATTTAAAATATTCAAATAATCACCAAATCAACCTTTGTAGAATCTACAATAATTTAATAGAAAAGCAAATTAAAAAAAAAAAAAATTTGTCAAAAAATTGTCATTTTTATGTCATTTTTTTTTCTTTTTCTTTACAATCTACAAGTCATATCAATAAATGTCTACAATTCTTGAAGTGTACATATATATTAGCAATGGGTATGTAATGGTCTTTATATATATATATATATTTTTAATGATGACTGTATATCTTTCTCCCCTTCTACATTGCAATTCATGAAAAAAGAAAAAGAAAAAAAGGTACATGCACAAAAACAAGAGCATATTCTTAAAAAATATCAAAGGAGTTTAGAAGTGAAGATTAATGAAAAGTCAAGGAAGAAGAGGCATAAATAGAAATAATAGGAAAAAGAAAGAAAGAAAGAAAGAAACAGTGCTTAAAGAAAGACTAAGAGGAAATGAAGCAATAACGAAAAACCAAATAAAAAAGAAAAGTGAGAGTAAAAATAAACTTCGTCAAAAAGGCAAGAGTACAAGATGGAAGAAAAGGGAGAGTACTCGGAAGGACAAATTATCACACTTATGTAGATATCTATAAATGGTATTCTCTATCTGGGCAATCTATATTATAAAAGAGTCAATTCTCTGTTTGCCATACAGTGTCTGTGTGTGATATTGTATGTGTGTATGTCAGTAATTTACATCAGCTTGTGTCATTTAATGCATGCATACACACACAGTTTGAAAGAAGACATTGGAATAATACATTCCACAACCACTCAATCTAGACAACCATATGACCTGGGCTGAGCAATAAAATCAAAGTTGGAGACAAAATAAGTTAATATTTGAGACTATAAAAAAAGAAAAGAAAAAAAACAGATAATTATAAAATCTTTTTTTTAACATTTTAGAAATTATTCAGTAATAAATAGAATAACTTTTTAATATTTTACTTTTTTAAAGAAATATTTTTAGGTCTGTCATAGAATTAAACTGTATGTGCACACATGTAAACATGTATACACAATTTGAATGAAACTGAAATGGAGATGTGTCAACAAGGCTAATTTCCCTGTCTAGCACCAAACCCTGGGTAACAGGAAAAGACTAAGACAAAATATGCGACCTTTTGAAGCCATTTTTGATTCCATCTGTATTTAAACTGAATACATTTTTTTACTAAATGTAGTATTTTAAATGAAGGAACAATTTAGATTTAAAATTAGATCATCTTGCCATCAGTGATGGGAGCTGAATGAGTAGATAATAAACCTAAAATTTCACAAGTTCTCTTGTCAGTATATTTTGTTAAAAATGTATTATTTTTCTTTTGCTTGGACATATTGGGCTTTAAAATGAAAAGCTGAAAATTCCCTGTAAACTATTAGAAAAGAGGGTTTAAATTAAAAGAAAAGAAAAAAAACAAAACAAACACACCTAATCCTTTTAGCTTTTAGTGAGGATAATTTTTTTTTTCAAACTTTGCTACAAAATCACAAAGAACTGTACTAAATAACTGAAATCACATCACCTGAGAATTTTCAACAATAGCAACAATTAAAATAGATAGCATATGTAACGTGAAGAGAAAATAATGACATAACAAAAATGCTTATGTTCCACACTACTTCAAACAAAATATTAGGAAGGAAATCCCCATTGTTTTTGTTTTTTATAGTCACTGCAGTCTGTCTATTTGATGTTGTTGAATTTTTCCTGCTAATTTTCCCCCCTCACTTGGCAGATTAATTTGTTTGGTCTTTTTGTTGATTTGACTTCATGTTATTTATCTTTAGATATTTCTGTGTTACCCAGCATCTCGACATTAACCGATTGAGAAATCTCATCCCTTAACCCCCTTTTATTCCTCTTTCCTGGTAATTCTTACACACTTCCTTAAAGCACTCAGCATCTTTCTATAATCTTCCCATTACTAATTCTATATTCTACAATAGCTATTCTGATTTATTTTTCCTACATTTACTTAATATAGATCTAAGTTCAAATAGTTTTGTTTTCCTGAAGCTATAGTCTCTTGTCATCAGTTTAAACTGATATCATTTTTTTTTCTACAGATTTATAATTTTGAAATAAGTTGGAAAATTTCCAAGTCTTCATCTGAAATCAAAAAAGTATGAACTTCAAACAAAATGGTCACAAGATATTGAAATAAAATTGTGTCAGTTTAAAACCAATAGCAGGAGAGTATAGCTTAATATCTTTATTTTATCTTTTTTGTAGTTATTATTGATAATTTACTGTTTACTTACAAAGAATATATTTAAGCACACAAGTTACTTTTTTTTTTCTTTTTTTATAAAAATGTATTTGCTTTTGATTTAAAATAAAACTGTAACAAAATATTTTTTAAAGGTCAAGAAGAAAATTGTTTTAATTATGAACAGATAAGGTGTGTATATATTCAATGATGGCAAAAAAATAGGATCTGCACATAAATAAATATAATTAAGAAATCCACCAAAGATTGGATGTAAAACGGTATCCATAAAACGTGGATATATGAATTGTTTTATGATGTGTGTGTGTGATTTATATATATATATATATATATATATATATATATGAGGTGTAACAGCAAGGTGTAATTGTCCATCCCACAAAAATGTCTATAAAAAAAACAAAAAAAAAACAAAACAAAAAAAAACCCCACTAAACTAATTGAGTTTCTTTTTTCCATGATTTCAGATAAGACATTAACCATCTTGATACCATTTGTCATAAAAATCACTGAAAAACCTTTTGAGTTATTCAGCTAGAAAGAGAACAAGTTAAAATTATTTTTTCAGCCCCACTATATCTTACCAACAGGGCAATGGTAAAATGAAAAATATCATTCGGGCCTTCAGTGATGGTACCAAGATTCATACTCTGGCTTCCATCGTCAGAGTCCATTCAAGAACCACCAAGAGAATGGTGAATAAGTTTAAAAAAGGGAACTGTAGAGAGGAAAACTAGATCAGGTCACAACAACAAGAGGGATCATCATCTCAACTTAGAGCTAAATACATTCTTATTGTTTAAAGTAGAGTTCAATAGTGTTATAAAAACCTCTGAGAATTCCAGTAAGATATCTTTAATCATTTCTAAGATACAATGGTTCAATGCTTAATCTAACAACTGGACAATTTTGCAGTTACACCTATTAACAGTAGAAAAGATCTGAATTCATGCTTTTGGTTTTGGGATATTCAGATAAATTTCTGAGCCAAGACCAATGGAATGAAAAAACAGCAAATAGATGACGTGTACATATTTTATACACAAGCAGATGAAATTAACTATTGTATTTTATTGTGTATAATACAACTTGAATATAATATGACCCACTGTCTCTGAAGCTAAAAACAGGGAATAAATTACATCCTTGAGTCTAATACAGCCCCGTAGTACAGTCATCCCTATGTAAATTTTTTTAAAAGTTGTACCATATTATCCATTATAATCTCAATGATGTTGCATATATTTCATTAAGATATTTAATTTTTCGTGATATTAATGAATGGAAATGAACCAGATGTTTAGCCTTATTTTCAAATTTTCGGGGAAAGGAGCTAACTGGACATACCTGGTAATAAATTTTCAGTCAGTTATGTGCCATGCGTGATACACGCTTAAGCGATCAAGTATCTTTCAATACGTGACTAATGAGGCAGATTTTTTCCCATGGTAGGTTGCCATTTCTTTCTGTGGTAGACCAGTTACCATCCAAGGCTATAGAACCCAATCTATCCTGCTATTTACCTGTAGCTGGGGGGAGAAGAAGAGGATTCATACCTTTCCCCAAGAGTATTAGCATGTAAGTGAATGTAATGGATTTGACTGGAATTCGAACTCGGCTCTCCAATTCCTCAATCCAAGCTGCTATCCATTACTCAACTGTGCCTCCCCCATTTTAGGGTGTTAATTAATTTGTCATACTATCTATCATCTGTTTGGTATGACTTTATTATATTTCCATATAGTAATAAACTATGAAAATAAAAAAGTTTTTTTATTAAGAATGAAGAAAGAAAGAAAGAAATATTGCCGACATATCAAATGCTTTTTGAAACAATCGTTATCAACACCTACCTATTTTGTGTTTTATTATGTGTGTTAAACTGAGTGTATTTGCAATCTTGCCATTTCAAATAAGGTTTTTTAAGCTGAGTAAAAAAAAAATGTTGAAAATGTGGACTTGCGTATAAAACAAACCATCTTTTTTGCCTTTAATCTTTGTTCAAGATCTTGTATTATGCAAAAGAAAATACGATAAGTTTGAATTTCTAAAAGTAGCAATATTGATTTCTAATGATAGCAATATGTTCTTTTCCTTGTTTTTTTTTTAAACAAAAGCAAGAGACATAATCACAAATATAAATAGTATAGAATACACATTTACAGAGACGTTTGAGAATAAGCCAGAATATCAAACACAAATGTTCCATATGATTTCCTGTAATGTCTGCCAAGAAGAAAAAAATTTCCTTGTTAAAAATAGTGGGTTATACAAAAGTTAAATCTACCATGAATGTATTGCTGCATGATTGGGTGTTTTTTAGAAAGCCAAACATGAAAAGAAGGTTTTATTTGGGCCTTGAGCTTAGAAAATTTTTTTTATTTCTGTATTTATTTAATGAAGATAAAATACTTCATGTAATCATAAAATTAAAATATTTACTAAGTAGGAGTCATCATTTCTATAGCTCCTTTTTGGTAGTTTGTAGGTGAATCATATCAACAATATAAAAAAAATATATAATTTCAGACT
>OZ038485.1:32619844-32782344 GCA_964036315.1 Acanthosepion esculentum | reverse complement strand
TAGTAAAAACATGATCCTTTGCAACAAGAGTATCAAATTAGTTTCTTAAAAAAAAAAAAAAAAAAAAAAAAACAACAAAACAACAACAACACAACAACTCTGCTTATGCGTTTGGTTAATTGAAGCAAAAATAATCTAGATATAGGGTTGGGCCCCTGTAGAATTTATTTGTTTTTTTAATCCTTTCATCCCAAACAAATAAAAACACTAAGATACAAGGAGATACTGAATGTGAGCGAATATGAGGAAAAAAAAAATCCACAATTAAGGAGACAGAACAAGACTTAGGTGATCATGGCTTTGAACATCTTCCTTTCCCTTGTAGCTCTTAAGTTTTTTTTCTTTTTGTTATTTCTCTCAGACCCTGTTTTGCCATCCACTTACTCAAGCACATAAAGTATGTTATGCATTGTTTTACTCTGTCCTTCTTTGTCCTGTGAGTATCAGATTTTCCAAGCTCTCCTTCCTCATTACAAGTCCCAGAAATTTCAACTGCTTCTTCCTGATTTTAAGTATAAGTTTCCTCTTTATTTCTATTCTCTCCAAAACCTTGTATATTACAATTAGTAATTAGCATTTTTTAGTAACCATTTACTAGTACTTTGTTGAAAAGACACCTGCATTGATGCTTCTCCAAACATTACAATCTTAATCTCTTCAAGTCTATGGTCAATCGTTATCGTTATCCTTCTAATCTTCACTTAAAGCAAAAAAAAAAAAAAAAAAAAACTTCCTCCTGTTAAGTTTATATCATACACGTCATTTAGTAAATCTCTACCTTGAATGGCACTGGCAACTTGTATTGTAGTTTGTTTTTTAATGCACAAAGCAGAAGTCAAATTCAGTGAATCCAGTATCAATATTCACTAATTTCATATCATTGGACAAATTACTGTTTCTATTTGTACATTATTTGTTGCTTGAAAAATATGAATTTTGTAGAGATAAAATCACTTATTACAAAATAATTAGCATATTTCTTTTTCACTTGAGCCTGAATTTCTGGTATAAGGAGTTATTATTTACATGCAGACACTCATATTCAGGGAGGTTAGGTTTAAATCTCCAAGTTTTTCACTCAGAATTGTACCAATAGTATAGTAGATTAAAGTGTTAGTTTGTGAATTTAGCAATATAAACTGCGTCTAGAGATTATATGCAAGTTATGAATTGGTATAAAGAGTTGCGTCTTTAATGTTAAAAGTCCTATTATGATGTTGTTTAGATTCTACTCAATATTATTAACTTAGATATATAGTGATAGAGAAAACTATTGTTTTTGGTTGGAAAAAATTTTACTAAGTTAACAAAACAGACTAATTTGACTGTCAGTAGTTTATTTGCAACTATTTATTTTGATACTTTTACATTATTATACCTTGTAAAACTAATGTAAAAAAATAATATGAAAAGATTTTAGAACAAATTCGGCAATTTCTTAAAGGAAAAACATAAAAACAAACATTTTATTTTAAAAATAAAAGATATATTAACAAAAAATAATAAGAACCTCCTAACATTTATTGCACAAATGCTCCTTTCTTTTCAATAACTCTTAGCAGCCTATTGTCAACATTTTAGCGGCTAGTAAGTTGTTTGCAGCAACTTTAACTGCCTCCCAGAGGTCACACTTGCTGTTGAATTGCCTTCCATTAGAATAAATATCTCTCTTGAGGATGCTCCACAGGTTCTCAATGGGATTCAAGTTACAGCTATTTGAAGGCCAGTCCATACGAGAATCTTCAACAAATCCCTTTTCTTTCAACCAGGATTTAGTAAACTTTGATGCATGACTTGGTGCGTTGTCTTGTATATAAAGATCATAGATCTACGCTTGGCTAAAGACTGGTTATCAAGCCATTCAAAGAAATATTGCTCTAGAAAATCACAGTAACTTTTGGAATTCATTTTAACCCTGTCTTTCAGTTTAAATGGACCCATGAGCTCATTACCAATAATCCCAGCCCATATCATGATCCCATCACCGCCTTGTTGGCGTTTAAAAAATTTTCTTGAGTCATGTTGCTTGCAAACCCATCCTCGAGCCCATCGAAGGTGATCCTTAATTCGTCTGTAAAAAGCACTTTACTGAAATCAGTGTTCATGTATTTTTTTGCCCACAGCAATCTTCTTTCCTTATGTTTTTTTGTTAAAATGAGTTTCTTTATTTGATTTTTTACATCAGCAAACTTCCTTAATGCTTTACACGTTTCATTTGACACCATAGGAGCTCCAGCGGCCTCAAATATGAACGCACTTGACGCATTTGAGTTTCTTATTAATTCTCTTCGGATACGTGATAGATCTTGCTTTAAATTCCTGAATTTAGCCTGAGACATTTTTCCTTGGTTGAATTCCCATTTGACATATTTTCTTGATTGTTTGATGATCCCTTTTCAAATCCTTAGAAATTTGAAGCGAAGACTAATTTCTTTGATTATATAGTTCTTTTCATTCATTGTTAGTTCTTTTTTACGAGCCATAATACTAAATTCTAGTTCTTGCAAATAATCTCTTGACACTGCAAATTGCTATAATTACTGAAAAAAATACTAAATATCAATCTGAAATTGAAAATTGGGACTTAATTGCTTTCATGCTTACTCGCTATACATAAGAGTACAAATTATTTCAATGGATAACACATATCTATGAATTTTACATAAAATATTTGACAATACCTCTTTTGCATATAATCTCTAGACGCAGTTTAGTTATTGTGAGTTCAATCCTTGGGCCAGGCAGTGTGCCCTTGGACTCAGTAAAAATTGGAAAAGTGATCTAAACAAGAACTAGATGACATGGACATGGGCAGTGGAATGAGAAAAATCTACCCCCATTGATTAAATAAAAGGTTCAGTTTAAGATTTCCTGAAGCATTGAAGGACAACGGTTAAAATGCTATAACAACAACAACAAAGAGGGACATTAGTCCACATTTACATATTTATCTAGTGTATTTCATAAACTATATATTTGAAAACCTTTCTTCTATATTCTAGATATCCTATTATAGTGTTTGATTTGTATAATCTTTTACTTGTCTTTTATTTTCTACTATACCCACTGTAATTTTTCAAGTGGTATTTACTTCTATTTCTTTGGTTCATCTGCCTAGAAACCTAAGCCCCAACAAATAATGTAGCAAAAGTGGGGAGGGTAGGCATTTTTAAATGTTTTTTTTAATCCAAGTCAAGCAGTGAAGAGTTATTTACTTCCTCACAAGGACAAATATTAAACATGGTTGATTTATACGTAAGTGTTGGTTGGTGATAGCCTAGTTATCTTTGCAGCCACAGTCGAATATGTCACGGTTTTCCCCGCTGACTTTCAGCACAGTGGAGATATACAATCTCAGAGATTTGGACTCTCCAAAAAACATTCCAATTTCTGCATTGCCAGAAGATTAATCTGAACCAAAATACTAGAATCATTTGTTTCTCTCATTCTTCTAAGATAGAATATTCATTCTAAATGCTATATTTATGGATAAAAGTGCTCAATATCAAGGATAGAGTGCATGTAAATATAAACGTATCCACTTAAAAATTCAGATATAACTAAAAATATATCTGTAAAAAGACAAAATGAATAAAGACAAAAAGTTCATGAGAGGACAAAACACGACAGGTAAATTTTCTTGTTTCATTTATTTCTCAAGAGTGATCAAGGATTGCAAAAACTTTCTGAAATATATCTCTTAACAATAAATTATCCATTGGAATTACAAGTTTTTCTTTTTAATTCAACTTCACCAATGAAATCAAGCATTTTTACAAAGATAATTTTTCTTCTTGGCCTGAGGATTCTCTTGGAAGAGATTGATAGTACTTGGATTAATAAAAAAATATGACACCATCCTTGAATTTCAACATAACATCAAGATAATTAGAGAACTAGAAAGGATTATTATAAAAAGTCATATGTCTAATATGAAAATTTAACATTTTTTTCAGGTTAGAAAAACTTCTTGCATCAGCTAACCAGATAAGTCCCTTTAACTTTTGATTTATTTGAATATACAGGTTAGCTGAGTTCTTGTAGGACATTTGCATGAATTTAGTAAGATATGCATACAAGCTTTGAATGCATTGAGAGCTCCATCTCCTGATAGGGTCACCCATGGCAGTAAGGATTCAGGGAAGAGACCAGACTAAGCACAATCCAACATCTGGTGGGTAGGCAAAGTTCTGTGCACTGGAACAAGTTGGCAGCCTGATGCAAGCTGTCATGAACCTGCCTGTCAAGCCTTTGTTTGCTGCAGCAGATGGTGCCAGCTGAAGTGTGTGTGCCACAGAGTGGCAACCCATGGACCACCTCAAACAATTTGCCGCCAAGGCTTTCATGCTCAAAGACTTTTCATCTTCTCAAAAGAACCAATTGGAGAAGAGCAGTCCACAAAAAGGTAACATCCTTCAAAAACGCTAGAAGACAAATAGAAGAGATGAAAAGAGCCCAAAGAAAAACCAGGCCTCCATCTCCTGAACCCACCTACTTTACCATGAAGTGGCTGTGGATGTCTCTTCAGATCCAACTTAGTACTCATTTCACATAGAAGTAAATATCTATGAGCACCCCAATATTCGGCAATGAGTTCCACCAATGCCATACAAGCTTTATTGGAGAAAAAAATTGGCATGAATAATCTTGAGACTTCTTGACACCTCTATCTAATGAATCTGCCATTAACATCAATGATTGCCTAAATATAAGGTCTGAAAGGTTGACATGGCCAAATCATATATTACACACACACACACACATTAGTTATTCAATAGGGGAAGGACAAGGACTGTCTTGTAAAATTCAATACATCCAAAACCAAACTAGTAACATTTCACCATCCCTGAACAGACACTGAGTTCTCTTAAGGAGGATCCTTGCCATGAACATCTATTGGGACTCAAGCTCACTCTAGACAAGTGGAACCCATATATATATATATATATATATATATATATATATATATATATATTCTATTTGGAAAATGGTCGGTTCATTGTACAGCTCCAGTAAGTATCTGACAACCTATCTTTACAAGAGTCAGATCAGACCAAAAATGGAGTATTGCTACCATGTGGTCTGGAGCTGCTCCTTCCTCACTTCCTTGTCTTGATAGAGTTCAAAATCATTTGTGTGGTCTTCTGGGTAATGAATAATTTTCCACCCTACCACCCATTTCCCATAGACAAAAAGGTTGCAAGCCTATTTAAAACTATCCTTATTTCCATGGCAAGTGTTCTGACAAGCTATGTTCCTTGGTCATACAAACCCTGACCTTTGCAACTGGGACCCGCCATGCCACATACACAAGGATGAATCATCCTCATTCCCCTCATATTCCATTAATAAGAAGCAAGTTTCACTCTGACAGTTTCTTCTCAAGAACTTCTGCTTTGTGGACCAGACTCCCAGCAAATGTTTTCTCCGATCACTACAATTTTAACAGAGTTAACCATTGTCTTTCCTACATAGACTGTCTTTTCTTACACTCAGAAAAAAAAAAAAAACAACTGCAAGTTCATTACTAAACCTGAGCCTAACTAGCTTTATCCCTATTTGGATATGTCAAACCTTTACATTTTACTCTGATAAGGAGCTTAGATAGAAGAATATTTTTCTTGCCACAACTATAAACAATGACTACAATGTTCTTGCCTGACCAAAAATGGATTCAAGAAATTCTCATGTTTGGTCAGATTTGTGGAAATGGATCCGGCCGATAAAAAGCATAATTCTTTTAAATAAATGAGAATAGTTCAGAAGTAATAATGTCTGGTAAATATGAACAAAAAATTAGGTTGAGGTAAATTTTTTTCTGACAGAATGAAAGAAGATAATATTGAACAATGAAAATTTCATTTTTACGCAGTCAATTAAGATTGGTTGTTTTGAATATTCTATGTAGGATTAAAAAAAAAAAAAATTGTTCCATGGGTTATTTTGTCATTCAATATAAATGACAAGAAAAAAATTGCCTCAGGGAAATTAAAGGAAGGTAAATATTGCAATAAAGAATGAGTTAACAGACAAGAAACTAAAAACTGCTGTTATGAACAGCATTGGTGATCAGTTATGAAAACAGTTTAACGAACGTTTGGTTAAAGAATGAAAAACAAGTTAGAAGCAATCAAATGTTAAAGAAAAACAATAAAATAAACTAAAACCCAAAATACAACACAGAAAAGCTTAGATTTGTTATTTTTTCTTAAAAAATATGTTAGCAGCAAAAAATCTCATAAGAAACCATTACCATTCAATAACAAGAGAATAAATTGGACAACACGAAGATAAACAGCAATTCATTTGAAACAACATTTACATATCCAATTTTTTTTCTTCATACCTGATTTATAGCTTTGAACTCATAATTACATGTAAAACAGAAAAAGGATCCTTCCAAGAAAGTTAAAAAAAAAAAAAAAAAAAAAAAGAAAGAAAAAAAGAAAATGCTATTTTGAATGCTTTCTTTTATTAGTTTAATTGAAAACAAAAGAAACCAAAACCATTTCTATCATGAGCTGAAAATTATCACAAAACAACAAAAATGGCCATTGTCTCAATAATTTTCTAAACCCATATCCTCCTAGTTTCAGTTTAAACCAATGTCTCCCCCCCTTATATATTCTGAACTTTGTGTAAAGTTTGTGCTTTTTTTCATTTTAGATGAAAACTTGAAAATTTCCAACATATTTTATTGAAATTTTTGCTTTTCAAAATTATAGTTTATAATTATAAATTAGATATATGAAAAAAGGAAGATATCTGTTTAAGCTGATGCTAGGATGATATGGGTTAAAAACAAAATAAATGACAGTAAGGGACACTTACAAAATTTAACAGGGCATTTCCAATGAAAACCGGATTGCACAACAGTCGAAATATTGATACCAACAAAAGTGAGGACAATAGTCCATATGTACATAATATAAAAATGATTTTGAATAAAATAGGATTAAGCATAATCTAAACAAAAGTACTATATCTCTTGACTGGTTGGTACCAAGTCTCGTGATAGTTATGGAACAATACTTACTGGCTTGTGCCACAGTTGACTCCAAGAGTAACAGCTATGATCCAGTCAAGTAATATAGACATGAAAGAGTAGTATTAACCATAATGATATAACAGTAATAAGACATTCTATAAAGATATCTGCCAGAGTGTAGGGAGAAATGAATTCAGGTCTTTTCTAAAGGTATTAGTGCACAGGTGAACATAAATAATCTTATAAAATTAGAACTTGTTTTGTCAATTATGTTTTCCATGATGATACCAAGACAATAAATATTTTTTGTCTGGAATTCCAAGCTGAAATATTGATATCATTCAATGATTCCACTGTTGATTTCTTTATCTTTGTCACAATGTTTTGGCAATTGGACTGTCCAGTATGCTTCAGATAAAAATGACAGCCAATGACTAGACAAGATGATAAATTTGCTTGTATACATGTATCATCAAATAAATATAATTATCCAAATAGGCCAACATGATGACTAAGATAGTTTTCATTGCACAAGACCAGGTAAAAACTGGGTTTGAATACTGATTTTCAAAGTAGTTTTGATCTACTGCTGAAAGCTCACTAGTCCCAATGTTCAAGCTCAAGTAAAAATTTGGATTTCAAAAGCAAAATATTGGGTTGGAACAAGTTTGTAGCATTTTTCAAGAGGTGGAAAGGAATAAAGTGCAGTTAATAAAGATGGTGCCATAGATTAGAGTACTGTTCAGAAGTAGAAATTTTGATCTGGAAAAGCAAGAACATTCCAGCAGGTCTGCAGTTGTTGAGAGCCAAATCAAAATACTTATTAAAAAACAATTGGTCATACAGCATGGAACAACACAGAGATACTTCATGTATCTCATGAGCATTGTAAAATATTTGAAAACACTTGAATATATGAATTGCTACAATCTTTGTGTACCTCAGAATTTAATGGAGCATATTTCTACCTACAATTCTGCATAAACAACAAAAATAACCCATTTTTGAAAAGAAAATGATCACAGCCAATGAAAAGTGTATAGTTTACAACAAGTAAAATATAAACTGAACCACTTTAACCACTCAAAAGATGATGCTATCTGATAGGATTAGAAGGGCATTGTATATTATGAGCTCCTCCTGCAAAAATCACATCTCAAATTTAGACAAATACTATTTCCAACTAAACCAATTAAAAGGTTGCTGTCCATGAAAAGCATGTGGCATTGGCCAATTAGAATAGTGTCAGCTTCCATTAAAACACTACCAGACCTCATGTCTCTTTGTAGACTCAGCAGAACTTTCAGATTACCTCTTATTTTGATGCCTACAAAATTCTCTTAAATGGGGAGAACTTCAGTTCTTTGGAAGCCTGTAAAAATCACTTAGACTGGTTCATTACCCAGAAAGATACAAAGTTCTAGGAGGATGGAATCATAAAACTACCTTAAAGATGGTAAAAGGTTATACAAATATCTAAATGTTACCTTTGAAATTTGCTAAAAAAAAAAAAAAAAAAAAAAAAAAAAATTGCTGCAAATGTTTGTTCCAACCTAATATTATTCTAACATTAATTTTCACTTTTTGCCTAGAGAAAATCTTCAATGTGCTGTATCCCTTCAAAATGTGGGCGATCATGGCTCTCCATAACATCCTATCTTTTGTAGCTCTTAGAGAACGAGTTTCCCATCAAAATAGGAGTAGAAAATGCTGACAAATATAGAGATAAAGACAAAAACTATGCAGTAGTACCTCCTTATCCATGGGAGAATGTGTTTTGTGAAACTGAGGATAGTATTTGGGACTATGTTTTTCTTACTTAAATACCTACTATAGAGCTTAATCTATGAATTAGGTACAATACAACATTAAAAATAGTAACAAAACTATTATAACAATATACTGTAATAAATTATGTGATGGATTCATTTTTTTAACAGTGATTTTAAAATTTAACATATATATTTTTTTAAAGTCTACAACTTTTATCATTTAAAGAAAGTACTTTACAGCATCCTGAATTGATAGCATCACTATTCTTTTTTGACACCATTAAATAAAACTTATACTATTGTAGATTTCTGAGGTCAACCTCTGGTTACAGATACTCAAGATAAATTGGTTCATACTGTATTCCTTAAGTTTATTCTAAGCATAAAATGAAAGACAAATACTTAAATTAACTGAATTTGGTACAAATAAATAAACATACCAGTACCACAATAGTCATTACATTTGTCTATATTTCTGAGATGAGGTATTATGTACAGTATTTACATTAGTCGGACTATTGTCCTCATCTTTGTCACAACGTTTTGGTCGTTGTACGCTCCGGCCTTCTTCAGGTGGTTGGAATTTCGAACTGAACCCTTTATTTCGATCACTGGGAAATTAGCAGGAGATAACTGAAACATGGCTCATGGAACTAGAACAGTCTACCCCAGTGATCGAAATAAAGGGTTCAGTTCGAAATTCCAACCACCTGAAGAAGGCCGGAGCGTACAACGGCCGAAACGTTGTGACAAATATGGCGACAAAGATGAGGACAATAGTCCGACTAATGTAAATACTGTCATTACATTTATTGTATGAGTTATGTTTGCAAATTTAATAATTAAAAAGGTCTTGAAGGAGTAAATAAGATATCATTTTCAAAATGATGTTATAAATGTAACATTACATGCACAGGATTAAATTTGGATAAATCAAAAATTAACCCTATCAGCGTGTACTTAAGTGGTTTCAATTGTTAAAGACTGGAGTCCTGACTGAATTGTTGAAAAATCCGAATATATAATGTTAAGGCAATTAAATTGATATCTCACAAAAACTTGAAAATCAAGTATTCCAAGTTGATTTTACAGGAAGGTAAACCAATTTCTCTTTCAAATGACACCAAATTTAGTCTCCTTGGTATTACTGGTTATGAGATCTGGTTTTGGAAATCTACAACTTTGTAAGTGTCTGGCACCTCTAATTGATCATGTGATAGGTGTTAATGTGCATTGAGAAATAGTGTTTAGGCGCATTCAGGTGCTCCCGGGCTGTAAGTGTTTGAAACTTGCTGGCACATTTGGGAGCTTTCGGCCATAAAGCGTTAAATTGGATGTAAAAGAAGGAAACTTGAGATATCAGAAATTTTTTACAAGTGAAATTATTATAATTTACTTCTGTCCCATAATAGTTGTTACATTTGCGTACACATTTCATGCACAAAATGTGTCAAGTATTATAGGACAGAGGTAATTTAATATATTCCAATCAATTTCTATAGGAATACTGTAGAATATCAGGAAAGAGAATGTGCAGCAATCTTTCCAATTTTGGATTGAAATTATTACCTCTGCCCCATAATAGTTGTAATATTTGCATAAACATTTCATGAAACTATTATAGGATAAAAGTATAATAACTATTATGGGATAAAAGTAGTATTCAAAATGATTGTAACAAAAAACTTGATAACCAGATTTGAATCTTGTTTATTTTTCAATGAATATGGCTTCCTTTGATTCAATTTTACATTTTGTTCATTTGCCACATTTTCTTTTTAAAATTTCAATTTCTTTCTTCTGTATTTTCAGTAACTTAAGTTTAATGTAACAGGTTTAGTATGGTGTAGTCAGATTTTTGAGGATGAAACAACTATAAAAAAAAATGTAATTAAATAAAAAATATCAAAGCCAACTAAGAATTGCCAATTTTATTTAAAATTAGATACATTTAAAAAAAAAAAAAAATATTTTTGACTAGAGAAAAATAAATTTCCAATTTCTTTAATATAAAGAAGTTTTAAATTCTGCTTTAATTAATGGGTTAATTTTTTTAGAAGGTAAAGAAACAAAAAAAATGAATTTCTACACATAACTGAACATTTTTAGATATCTACAAAGCAGATGAAGGAAATGATACATAGATATACAAAGATATAGAAGTGTGATATGAGAGAAAGACCAATAAAAGCAAGAGAAAATGTTAATATCTCAAATTTATTTTACATTTCAAATGGCAGTAGTGAATAGTATTCCAACACAGCGTGCTGAAAAGTAACTTTTTTCCTGATTTTTTTCTTTTTACAATTTTGCTGAATGTATATATATATATATATATATATATATTTTACAAAAAAATAAAAAAAACACACACACACACACTCACAAAGCAGCAGTAGAATTATCTTTTGCCAGATCTAATGCTGATCAGATATTTTGTATTTGCCTGTGTCATTTATCATAGTGGGATTTGGGAGGTGGGGGGAGGGAGATAAGTGACTCCCTCCCACCACCTGGGTCTCATATATTTGAATTAACTTGTAAAAATTATGACTATTGTATTTTTAAGGCCATAGAAATTGAACAAACACACAAAACAAAAAAATACAAATTGATCAATTTTTTTTAAAAAGGATCGTACAAAAAAAATAAATAAATAAATAAATCCCAAAAAACAACTTACAACAGCCACAACCCCAACTGTGTAATAAAGAATTTATAA
This sequence comes from Acanthosepion esculentum, assembly GCA_964036315.1. Classification (NCBI taxonomy): domain Eukaryota; kingdom Metazoa; phylum Mollusca; class Cephalopoda; order Sepiida; family Sepiidae; genus Acanthosepion; species Acanthosepion esculentum. The sequence continues at coordinate 32,770,862 of OZ038485.1, read as the reverse complement.
CAGTTAAATCAAAAGAAAAAGTAATGTAAAGAAGGCAAAAAATCTTTGGTGATTTGTGAAACTGTCTTACTTTTATTCAAAGACTTGATTGCATAGTTTTTCTTTGATATTTTTTTCTATGACCTTGAAGAATATAATGTCAGAATTTTTGGTGGTAAGTCAGATCCAAAATATGAATTTTTTAAATTTTTTGTTTTCTTTTTTTAAGTGATGACTTGATATGAAAATGTACAAAATGTTGTATGAGTTCTTCAATGTTCCTTCACTGAAGAAAATACATTTTGGTTTGTTATTAAGTGGCAGTTCATCTGAGTCTTGCTAAGTCGAGTTGAATTTTTTCCTTTTTTTTTTCTCCAGATTTTGTGTTTTGTGTGGTTAGTGCAGTTATTCAGTGATAAAGAAGAGAATACAGAGAAAGAAAGAGTGGAAAATTAAAGGAATATCAGTTAGAAACAAAACAAAAAAAAATGCCCATTTGAAACAGAAGTGGAGAAATAAAAAGAATGCTGGACTCTAGAGCAACATTGAGACCAACAAAAAGAATTTCTCTGATGACAACCAAGAGAAAAACCAGAAAATAAAAACAGTCAGTGCTTACATTAATAAATACAGTGGTTCTATCACCTCCCCATTTCTCCTAAGGTTAATTCAAGGGTTTTTAGAGTGAAATAATAGCACAAACTGCCATCAACCAAAACCAATACAAAAAGAGCATAATGCAAGGAATTTTTTATTTAATACATGATAAACATGATTCCAAGAAAAACATGCTTTGAGTTAATATTTAATTAAGTAAGAGTTGATTTTAATTCTTATCATCTGAAGATTGTATAAATTAACATTGTTATGTTAGTTATGGCTTGATTATAATTTTTTGAGCTTTCAGGTTTAAATGATGACTAATATATATATTATATATATACACACACACACACACACACATATATATATACACACACATACACAAACAGAGTATTTTCTGGGGTTATCTTTTGATTTCAAATAGATGGACCAGGATGATTATTTTTTTGCCAAAGAAATAATTCAGGACATCCTTATTCCAAACACCCCTTTTATTAAAAATTCAGAAGTTGCTTCCACCCCTTAATTTAGGCTGTGAGCATTAAAGGAAAAAGTATTACATTACAGTAAATTATAGAAAGTAATTCTAACTGCTCCTTTTTTATCAACTAACCCATCTATTTGAAATTCAAGTGTATTTAAATTAAAGAATACTCTCCACATATTGATTGCAGAACTTGTGTGAGCGAGTGTGTGTGAATATATATATATATATATATATATATATATATATATATATGATGAAAATGTGGAAAAGACAAAGCAAAATCCGAATATGTGGGTTTACTGTTTTTTTTATTTTGTTTTTGTTAAATAAAAAAATCAGTAAACTCACATTCGGATTTTGCTTTGTCTTTTCCACATTTTCATCATACTGTTGGATCTACATCCACATATTTGCTTACACACACACACACATTATATATATACATTATATATATATATATAGCTGCTATTCACTGACAAGTGAAAGCGATTAAGTGATTTTCAGAGGATTTGTCTACGAAACTCTGGAGTCGGGATCTGAAGGTAATATCAATCAGCTAAGTGACAAACCTTTTGCTTGTATTAAATATATATATATATATATATATATATAAAATTGCTTAGAAATTTTCAAGCATAGGTATAAGTGCACAATCATGCTGCTCAACAGGTCACCAAAGGTTAAGCAACACCAAACACAGTATTTGGGTGATTACTTACAAACATATGAGAGTGTAAACAACTTGTAGGTTTGTTGCCAGACAAAGCAAAGCTTATGACTTCATATTCAAATGCCTACATGAGAGATACAATGAAAAATAAATACAAGATTGTAGGTGGTGAAGAGAGCTGGGTCAAAACCAAAACAGTAGGTAGGAGAGGGGGCAGAGTTGCAGGCCAGCCTGAGGTTTAAAGCTTTGATAAAACTTGGCCAAGAAAAATTCTCTCCCCATCATATTTATTAATGATTGAAAATGGAAAGTATATATCTACAGACGCATTTGAACACTTCTTATTTGAAATAGACACTCATTTCTATAACGTTTGCAGTAAGAAAAATGTCAGATTAAAATTGAATCCTTTAGACACAAATAACAATCTTTCTCAACACAAACACACAGCATCTTGAATAGGTGTAATTCTTTTTTTAAAGAATGATGTTCATCCGGTACAAAGCCTGAGAGCCACTCAAAGTAGAAGGTCACAGAGTAAGAGGCACAGCTGATGCATATGTGTGTGAAAGAATGATTAACCCTAGACTTGAACAGGTTAAAATTGTAGTGATTGGGGAATCATCCTCTTGGGAGTTGGTTCCACAAGGTAGTGGTTCATGGGAAGAAGCTGCTTGAGTGGAACTTACATCAAGCCAAAGGAATATGAAGCGATGAAGGTGATTTACTACAATGTGTGTGGGCATGGTGGGTCTTAGCCATGAAGGTTAGAACTGTTCACTATCTTAGCAGAAAGAAGTTCAGAGAGATATCCTCTAAGATTTCCAAAATGGATTCAATGCATTTTTAATCTCTGCCTTACTTGAAATTTTCCATGGACTACATGGCACTTTCTCTGAGAGTTTTTTTATTTTTTATTATTTGTGATGGTGTCGGAGAACATCTGTGCCATTTAGCTATGTCACATGAATGTGTTTACTGGATGGAACCAAGTGACTGCTGAGGATGTCTGTACAATAAAATTAGTTCTGGAAATGGCCCCAAAACACTATATGTGTGTTATCAACTGGAATTTGTAGAGAGAGGGAAAATATAAGAAATCAACATGATAATCTGAATATCTAAATGTAGGACACATATTACTAAGTTATTAGTAATTGCATAATTTAAAACAACCAGTTTCATTAATGTATATTGCACAAAGACATCAGAAGAAGAAAAAAAAAAAAAAAAAAAAAAAAAAAAAAAAAAAAAAAAAAATCAGGATTTTACTTGAGCTGCAATATTGAAGGAGTATTAGTTATATAGGTTATATTTTATGAATTGCAAATGGAGTATAAAAAACAAGGACAGAAAAAAAATAACTTCAGCAGAAATCTATCAGACTGAAAGAGAGGATTTACTAGAAAGTGTTTATTTAGGTGAACAGTCTTATTTTTGTTATCCTTTCTTAAGACACTGATCATATCAATAAATAATAATAATAATAATAATAATAATACTGGATCCGATTGGTTCTTCAGCATGCAGATCATATTTATTAAGAGAGTAGGATTTATAGTCCCACCAATGACATTTGCTTTTTAGCTATAGCTGAGCAGTATATTCAAAGTTCTACACTGGTTACCAACCAAGGCTAATTCTGTTATTTTACCCATAACTGTAGAGAAAATAGATAAATTCATGCCTTTCCTAAGGGTAAAGCAGACAGAAATGTTTGTGTTGAAATTTGAACTTGGCCGACTCTTTCAACTTTCTGTACTGTAAGCAATGCCTTCATAGTATAAGATTTACAAGACGAATAATAATACTGTAATAAAACCTGTCTTGCTTTGAAAGTGTATCTCAAAAGAAAAGAGAAAGAAAGAAACTCATTTGGCAGTAGCATTGTTATTCAGATTTTCTAAGGAGGCATAACTGGCTGTTATGAAACAGAACATTTGGAAGTGTATTTTATGAGGCCAAGATCCATGAGAAGAAAAAGGACTTTTTTTTTTTTAATTTCTACTCAGAATTAATAAGGGTAGAAGAAAAATGTACATATAAAATTTCTTCATGTGACAATCATAATTTGTCTTCTCTATCTTCTCTATTGTAGTAGTATTCAATTAATAAATAAAAATTAAACTCTAATCATTAATTTACTGCTTTGAATTTAAATGTCATTTTGAAACTTTTATATATATATATATATATATATATATATATATATATATATAAGCAATGTAGTGTTATTTTCTATCATTGTGATAAAGATAATTTTTGTATTGATAATTGTTTTATGAAGATAGAATGCCATGTGACTACTGAATTCATTCTTTTCTTATTAGCATATTTCAGTTGATCTATTCTACAGCCTTCTTCATATGAATAATTCTTAAAGAAGACTGGTCACTTTCTACAGAAAAAGAACAAAGGCTAATAGGCTCAGTCCATTGCCAGCAATGTGATCAGCACCTGTGTTATTTCATATTATATATAGAGATGTTCTCCAGTTCCCTTTGCTAAACAAAGAAAACCACATCTTGTTGACATTCAAACCTGGCCTGAATATTAGTTATTCTTTTCTGCTCTTGAAAAAGAGGCCCACTTCATTTCCTTATTGCAGAAAAGGTTGTAGAATGAATCAGTTGAAATATCATGTCAACATTAAGATTGATTGCAACATCCAAAATAGCATGGAATGATGGTTCTTTGCAGAATTTTAAACAATATCTTTTTGCCATTTTTACACCCTTACAGGCAAAACAAAGTTATTTTCTGCTTCTCTAGAATACATCATTTGACGTAACCTTCATGACATAATTCTTAAATTAGCTGCATAAGGCTTCTTTAAACTAATATTGGGAGAAGTAATAAATGCATGAGCATTAACAAGAGTGTAAAAGAGAATTGAAAATAAAAAGAAAGAAAAAAAAGTAGTCCATATATTTTTAAATATTAGAAGTTGGAAATTAAATCATGACAGTATAAATAACTAAAAGGTATATTCTGAGCAAAGAAATCAAATTAATGCAGAGACCTACGTTCCATATTCAATACTGAAGTTTTCATCAATCACATACTTTCTTTTAGACATTTTTAAAATAAATTTAAAATTTCTAGGATGTGAGTAATAAACAAATAAATGCACAAGTTTGTAAAGTAACCTACATGCCATAAAATGTCATTTTTTTTTTTTTTTTTAAGATCAGATAATGAGACAGTCGCTACCTTTTGTCTATTATTAACTGTAGCAGAAATTTGTGTCATTTGTAGTTGAGCTATAGAAATTCAATGATAAAAATTGTCGTCATCTAGGGTCAGTTAAAATACATATAGGATGAGAATATTATTAATATTCACAATGACTTGTGACAAAATCAGAAGTTACTGTGACTGAGGGTTTGATCATGCTGGCTTGGTTCAAACTGTTGATCATGCCAGATTATGCACTCACCCCCAGAAACTGTAACTAAAATACACTTAACATTGTTGCAGCATAAACTACAAGTTGGCTCTGTGGGCATTGAAGAAATACAGGTGTGTCTGAGGTGTCCTCTGCAACAGGGATTAGCTAACCTCACTAGTAGATGAGCATACTTAGAAGCTAGTAGTTAACCATTACTAAGTTGGTATTCACTAGGTGGTCAGCCTAAACTTGTAGTATTACGCTAAGCTTATTAAATATGTTTATAAAATATGTCAAAAAAAAAAAAAAAAAAAAAAAAAAACTTTTTTTTTTTTGCTAAGCAATACCAAAATCAATATTTTCTTTGTAAATGTGGTGTTATTTTCTATCATTGTGGCAAAGTTTTAAACAAGCAAAGCATTCGTTTGACTTTTTAAATCCTTCCAAACTTTAATCACCTGTGTCAAATACTGCCAAGAATGTCACTACCTATTAGACATCTTCAACATGTCAATTCATGATGGATCCCACTGAAGATCTTAGAGCTAAGTCAGTTCCCAGGTCACCTGCCAAATTAATCTTTTTATTGTGGGCGGTGACGCAGAATCAAACTTTTTTTTAAAACCAATATGTGGCTCAGGACGTTGCATGCATGATCACTTTCTTCACCCATTAAACTTTAGAAGCTATGGGGACCAGATATTATGCATATGCACAAGTCTCAATGAAACTTGGTTGGGGGGGGGGAGAAAAAAAGAGAGACCATATATACAATTTATCAATGTTGGGTTCCATCAAAAGTAGGACACATGTCCATGGTAAGCAGAACATCTGATTTCAAAAAGAAAAGTTGGTTTCTTATGAGCTATCCTTTAAAAGTTTGTATTTAGTTGATGCTAACTCTATAATTGTACTATGTCTCACTCCATATCTAAATATTATTAATCTTGAATTAATGAGGAGGTAAAAGAAACAACCGAATCTATTAATGTCAGTGAAGGACCAAATATAAAATGAAAGGATAAGAAAAATAAAAACAAATCAAAAATGGCTAACAACGAAAGAAAACTAAGGACATGGGAAAAGATTTGGACCAGCTCAGCACATACTATAAGCTCCGTAGTTCATAAGGGGAAAAAAAAAAAAAAAAAAAAAAAATCACCTGTAATCATCTTGGCAGGTGATAAAATTTCAGGTGTGCGTTTAAAGCAGGTGTTGAATGACATGACACCGTCTGTTTGTGTAAAGAGCGTAAGAATATGATAATTTGGTGTTTATACAAATGTAAATAAAAAATAAAAATAGATTATCATTCACTTTAGAAAAAAAAAATCTACATCAAAGATTATAGATAAATGAAATATATACATACATCTAGATCATTTAAATCTATAACTGTATGTGTGCGTATGTAGACACACAAGATGCAAATGATCATTTGACCAAATGGTTAAGGTAAAACTTGAAAACAATTCTAGAAGATGAAGAAAGACATTGATTTCTAGATTAAAGCAATGCTTTGATAAGCCCATAATCATGAGAAGCCAGTGTTTATTATTTATTTATCTATACAAGATTCCTTTGTTTTCTCAACATGAAATTTTACAAATTTAAAAATTGAAGAATGCTACTCATTACAGATTGGATAATGCAAAATATTGTTACTTTCCAGCTGAAATTCACATTCCTTTCTCAGCAACTTGTAAGCATTATCTGCTTAATAAATACAATTTTCACACGGTCTCATTTGTAGGCTCATAAACATTGACTGGAAACTTGGAAATACATGATTAGGCCCCATTTTATCTGGCATTCTGGCACTGACTGAAAAGTAACAAAGTCGGGTACATAAAGACACTTTTTTTTTGGCGGGGGAGGAGGGGTCTGATTTTGATTAGTAGCTTTGAAACCATGTGTAACCCTAGAGTTATCAGCTGATGAATGTTTTGTTGGCAGATGTGTTTTATATGCAAACATACAAGTGCTCTCCCTCTCGTACATGAATACATTTCTAACAGGTATTCATACCATGCACACACATATCTTACTTTTTATAAATAAAACCAAAAAAAAAAAAAAACAAACTCTGAGACACAACTGTTACAGCAACACAATGCTTAATGAAAATTATGAAATACAAAGCAATATATAATATATATAAAAAATATTTTGCTTAATTTTTACTGGTCCCCTCAACTGGCAGTTTCATATGCTCTTGCAATTTTTTTGTGAATAGCATAATCCTCAGTATTCTGAATTCAGAAAAATTTTCTGTCCTTTTCCATGGCCTAAGGATTATGCTACTGCTGTGAGAGTATATGTAAATGCATGTCACAGGACTAGTAAAAATTAAGTAAAATATTTTTTTTTATATTGTGTGTGTGTGTGTGTGTGTGTGTGTATATACACGCACACAAACATTTGAATTGAGTGTATTTAGGTAACAATTTCTCATTTACACTCATTTGATTAAAAAAAACAGCAGAAAGGTCTTTGTTGATTATTATTTTTAATAATTTTTCTGATTTCCTGTTGTAAATATATCTTACCATGTCTAAGCACTTTCAGACATCACTAGCCATTTTCAAAACACATTTTGTTGTTTGTTATATAGTTTAATTTTTTTTTTTTAAATGTCACATCTTGCATGTTGGTTTTTATTGCATTTTATATATTCATGTGAGAGCTCATGTTTTCTAAAGTAACTGCAGTTGCTTTTGCAGTTGATGTGGTATAGTACCTTTATGCTGTTAAGGATTTGTTTTTGTCTTTTTTTGTTGGTTGATGTTCTAATGAAGCTATTGTTAGATAAGTGACATGTTAAACAGCATGATAATGTAGTAGCAAAACTAATGTACTTTTAAATTGTTATTAGAGAAGCATTGTCCAATCAAGCATTTGAATTCATAGATAACAGTTTGAGCTTTGTGTGCCATTGGTGATTATAATGTTGGAGCATTTTAGTTTTTTTTTAAATAAATAAGTTTAATTTATTTTTGTCATTAGGTGATATGTATCAGATTTCATATATTTTTTTTCATCTAATGTACAATTATTGTGTAGTTGATTCCTGGAAAATAGTTTAAAGGTATTTTTTCTGTTATTTTTATTTGTATTATTGTTTGTTTTTTTATTTTTCCAAATGTTTAGTTTGTTTCTGGACTATGTGCTTAGGGAAATTATTGTTAATTTGAATTTGTTTTTGAGTTCATTAAAAAATATTGTGTATAAAAGATATTAAATGTGCTCTATTAAATTAAATATGAGGCTATTTTGTATCAATCAGAGCATTCACTGTTGTAATTAAGTAGGTGTGAGTAAGTTTTTTTTATATAAAACGGAGGTTTTAAATGTTTTATAATTTAAATCAACTGATACATCTAGGAAAGGAATTATGTTCAGTTCAGTATTGAGTTATTTTAAAAATTTGTTCTCAGATTGTTTTCAGTGTTGTTCATATGAATGTCATCAATATAGCTTGGAATTTTTGTTTAAATGTCTTTTCCTTTTACGACATATAAAACTAATATTGAATCAAGAGGAAAACTTATGACGATGCCATTAATTTGTGCATAGATATTTCCTATATGGTCATAGAAGAGAACTTCTGTAGTGCAAACTCGTACTAATTTTTTTTGAGGATTGTTGGGTTTATTTTTGGTGATAGGCGTGAGGGATGTTTACATATATTTTTTTATTATTATTATTATATCTATTTTGTCTTTGACTGGCATGCTGATGAATAAGTTTTCAACAACCAGTGATGTTAATATGCCCTTTATTGGTATGTGGTTTTTGAGGATTTCTATGGATTTGTATGTAGAGTAAATACTGTATTTTTTGAGTATGGCTTAACTTTTATCACTCTGCATGTGTCTTCATTTGCTGTACAAAAAGTTTATCTTGCCACTGAAGGTGACTGATATCTGAATAATAGTGTATGAATTTCATAGTTGTGTTGTCATATCCAGTTATGGCAACAAAAAACAACTTTGAGTGAAATTAATAAGGATACTGTAATTGAGAGGTCTTGGAAAAGAATGTGGTGGAAAGGAAAGTAATATTAATGATGCAGAGTGCTAAATTTAATGATTTGATAGAGTGTTTTTGCTATGTTGGAGGTAGGTGTGGGAATTTGCTATATTATTGGTCTTAATGGTGTTCCTGGTTCTTATCCTGGCCTGTACTTGCCAGTGATCTTTTTTTTTTATTAAGTTCTATTGATCCTATTTGTATTGTTGGCAGTGACTAGTTTGTGAAAAAGTAGAAGACACAAATTACCACATGAATATGCAAAATTTAAAAAAAAACAAAAAATTAAACTGACAACAAAAAGTCATTAATAAAGGCTTGTGCTAGCCAAAAGTGCTTAGACATGGGAAGATATATTTACAAGAACTAAAAAACAGAAAAATTATTAAAAATAATGAAAAGTAAAATCAACCAACAAGGAATATCTGTTGGTTTTCAATCAAACGTGTGTGTGTGTGTGTGTGTAAAAATGACTAGAAGAAACCCTTTTATACCAATGTGTTTTGTTTGCTAGAGGAACTTTATCAAGGCAAATGTAAAAATTTTACTTAGGGACATGTTTATACACACAGAAAAAGTAACGTTGAGAAAAAATGTTATGCATTAAAATTTGAATTACAGAAAATTTTCCTCATTTCTTTTGTCTTTGCAGATACATTTATCTCCGAATATATATATATATATATATATATATATATATATATATATAAAAACACCCACCCACAAATATGTTACGCACACACACAAATTAATTTGAATAAATTGATCAACATGTTTGCCAAGTTATCCAGTATTTCCTGTGTCTTGCTTGATATTTTAATTCTATCTCAAAATAGTGCACCAAAGGATATTAGGAAAATAATGACTGACAAAATAACTAATTTTCTTAAAGTTTTTTTTCACCTAAAGTCCACTTAAAATTTAAGTATGACTACCTTGTGTGTTCATATAGATAACAATGTAATCAGATACAGTGACTAATGAAAATGTTAGAAAAATAAAGTGTTGGAAAGGTTATATGCATTCAGTATGTATATTCATGAATATTAAGCTGATTGCCAGCTGGTCATGACATTGGGGCTATCAAAAGCATGTAAGAAAAGATGAATGATTACTTTTAAATTGTATAAATTTATGCAAATCTGAGTAAATTGTCTAGATTGTGGAATAAATGCTTTTACTAAGTGCATATTTATTTCTATGCACTAATAAATAAATGACCAAATAAGAACAATTTTTTTCTCCCATTTTATCAAAAAGAAGGACACCTGTCCTTTTTGTGCTTTTTATGTACATAATTTTTCAAACATGAGTAATTGAAGCATCAATGGAAATGTGACTGGGGAGTTGAAATATCCTTGGGAACGGGGAGCACAGAGAGTACGGGACGCTGGCAGGCACATCATTTTAAATTGAGAAGGAATCAGAAGCCTGGGGGAAAGGAGAAAAAAAAAAAAAAAAAAAAAAAAAAAAAAATGTACAAACAGAAAAAGAAGAAATAAAAAGGTTAAATGGTGGGTTCATAATGGAACTGATCTAACAACAGACTGACTGAAAATGCGCCCAAAAGAATAAAATTTGAAAGCAGCGCTGGAGAAATGAAGGTATTCAATGGAAAAAATAAAATAAATAAATAAAATAAATAATCTCACATTACCACAACACCTTAGAAAATTAATGAAAAGTAAAATCTTTTCAAGTTAGTAAGCATTATATAAAGTTATGGCAAGCATTGACTTTCAGCCCCCCCCCCCCAAAAAAAAACAATGTCAAAAGGGTGTTTTCTCCCATGACACTGCTTTTAATTTAACTACCTTCACTCTTTGGCAATTGATAAGAATTGTAATAAAACCTAAACATGAAAGTGAATTTATACATTTTCTTTGTTCTTGAGAATTGACAACAAAAATAATAAACACTATTATATTCTTTACTGGAATGGTTGGCAAAAAAACGGCTAATTGCCAATCAATTTGAACTTTATAAAATATTAAATTTACTTATAGTTGATTCACATATTTTAATAATTTAGTAAATGTTTATAAAATTATGAATAAAAAAATGTTTATATTTATTTCTTAATTAGTAAATGATAAATATTGCATTCATTTAGTCTTAACACAATTGTATTAGTTTTTAGAATGTTGTAAATATAAAATTATTCTTGTAAATAAACAATTTAATAAATAAATAGTGATTAATATTTTTTCTGTAAATTCTTAATGAAAAAAAAATGTATAAATTAACTTTCATCATACATTTGGGTTTTATTACACTTCTAATCATTTTTTAAAACAAGCATTGCTGAAGAGTAGTTAAAATAAAAGCAGAGTCATCGGAAAATCTAACCTTTTTACACACTGTTTTTTTTTTGTGGGCACAATAGTCAATTTTTGCCAAAGTTATTTTCTTCTCTGTAAAATAGAAGGTGAACAGATTTGTAATTTAACCTCCTTTGGGCTATTTTCAGACTCATTGGAATTAACTGCCACATCATAAAAAATTAACTGCATGTTTTTTTTTCTAGGGTCTTAAAAAGATCATACTTTTTTTTTTTTTCACAAAAGGTATCATGGAAATGTAAGACAAACTTTGTAGAGAAAGAAAGAAGGGAAAGAAATAGGAAAGGAAGAAGAAAAAAAAAGAGTGACAGTGTTGGCAAAAAGATTAGGTCATTGCAGCTCCAAAATTGCCTCCAGGGACCACCCTAGGGTACCTTTTATTTGATGCAGATCCTGAAGCCACTGTGGAAGCCTGTCCTACGGGTGAGAGATCTAACCTGGACTGGCTGGATGATTCTGGGATACTTGAAGGTATGTCTCCAACCAGAACTGATATACATTTCCAATTGCCTAGGTAGTTGGCTAAAATTAAAAGAGAAAGAAATTTTTATAAATGACAAACAGATTTTTTTTTTTAAATGTTCAAGAAAAATCATATATATTTTACGCTACCTAAAATACCGAGACAATTTTCAAATGCCTCAATAGTTGGCTGAAATTAAAGAAGAAAGAAAACATTTATAAAATAACATTTTTTATTTTTTTTTATTTCACTTCTCTCTACTTGTGAACAGCTGCTGGCAGCTTTGAAGATCTAACATCTACTTTACTGTTGGTTATAAAACACCAAACCTTTCAAGTTAAAGATAAAATCATTTGTAGCCTATTTGACTTCAGGGATGTTCTAAGCCAGATCCCATTGTGCCCCAACTCCAATAGTTCAGTCAGTGTTGATATCCTGAGGTATATGATTGGTTTGTTTTTACGGCATATCAACCTCAATGGGTTATTTAATGCTGACAAAATTTTTATTGTTGGTAATATTTTTTAAAAGTATTTCTGGTAATATTTTTCCTTCAAATATGTACCACTGGTAATATTTTTTCTTTTTTTTTTCTTTTCAAAAAATGTATAGCTGGTAATTATATATATATATATATATATATATATATATATATATTTCAAAAATGCATTGCTGGTAATAATTTTTTTTACAAAGTATTCTGGTATTAAAACCTATTTTTACATTTTCATAGTGAATTGACCCCAGTTACAATTCCATTGAATAAGGTCTTGCATCTTGATTATGTATTACGAATTATGAATTTTTACATTCAATGGAATTGTAACTGGGGTCAATTCACTATGAAAGTGTAAAAATAGGTTTTAAATCTGAGCTGCTATCCATTACTCCACCATGACACATGGCCTAGAGAATTAAAAATGCAGATTAAAACAACTGATTTCCTGGCAATTGTAAATTCAATTCCAGGGTCAGGTAGTGTCGAAAAATAAAATTCTTGGTTCAGTGGAAGAAACAGATAAGTGAGATATAACTGAATAGATCGGTGAATATTAACAGATATGGGATATCCCCTAAATGTGGCATGTCAAATGAGAACATGGATTTTTTAAAAGAAACCAAAAACTGAATAAATGTGTGATTATTAACTGATACAAGAAATTCCCTGAATGTGGAAAATGGAAATATATTTTTTTTTTCTATCTGAAAGCACAATGATGTTAAATGCATTTTTTCTATCAATCATTTCTTAAAGTTATTTTGAGATTTGTTACAAATGGCAAAAAATATGAATAATTAAGTCTTTGAAACAATGAAAAATTTGAAGTTAGCAATCACTTTAAGATATTAAATTTGAAAAACATTTTGAAAACAATAGGCAAGCAGCTATTTTAATTGCTATATTTGAATTTAGCCTGTCAAAATGCATTGTAAACCATACATTTCATTTTGAACGGAAATAATGCATATATTTTGGAAACCATGAGCAACTATAGCTGTCATATTTGAATTCATCTTGTCAAAATGTATTATAAATAATACATCTCAAAGGTAAATAAGTTTTGAAAAATGTAGTTCAGTTTAACTGAAAACTTTGGCCTAACAATATTGAAGTTTAAATATGAAAATTGATTAGGATGCTGTTTATGCTAAATAGTCAGTCATATTGATGTGACACCAAGATCTCTGGAGGTCAATTAAACAAAAAGAGAAAGGAAGGAATAGGAGAGTCTACTAACTGGATAATAATTGTTGAAATTGCAAGAAAGATAGATTGAAAAGTTCAGAAGAAAATTAAAAACAAAATGTTTTGAAAAATCACGTTTTGAGATAATTCCAAGGATAATTGAACACAAATTTAACTAGATGAAATTCAGTAGGATTGAGCAAACCCAAGGCTACTCGTCCTTCCCTACCTCCCACTGATAAGAAAGAGACCATTAAGATGTCAGATAAAATAAAAACATCTCGATAGAGAAATCTAGGAGGTTACCAACATTCAAGATTCCTCTGGACAAGGAAAAAAAAAATATCTGTTTCAAATCAGTGACCCAGAAGAAAAATATTTCCCCCTATTCCAACATACATCATTATAATTTCAGTGACACAGTGGCAAGAAAAAATTAATAACTATTTTGAAGTGACCATGGTCTAGAAAGCTGGGTGGTCTATTTGATCATAAAAGAATGTATAAAACAGAGAAAAGATAAACTTTCATTTTAAGGAGAGTGGAAATAGGTTTTTCTTTCTTTTATTCCAATTCTTGAGTAGTCTGGTCAACCAAAGATACCCAGCATGGGACAAGGTGATAGATAAGGACTAATGACTGAAAATCTCTTTTGTCTTTGTTGCGCCATCTGGAAATTGGATTGGGTTGAGGTTGACTGCTGAGAAGGGAGATTAGCACTGCCTATATGGAGCTGTGGTATGAAGCTAAGTGTAAAGAGAGTTGGCGTTAAGGGGTAACTTGATCCCTCTGACCACTCTCAAAAAGGGACTGGACAACCCCAAATTTGGAAAACCACTTGAGTAAACGTATTTTTATATATGGAAATTTAGAAAAGGTCGATACTTAGTCTTCTGTTTATTTTTTATTAAGTATGGAAATCTACATTTTTTTTTTTTTTTTTACTGGATTTTTATTACAGCAACAGACATTGACATCACATAGAAATTATGTCTTTGCTGAGGACTTATGTTAATATACGTCAAGTGCATAAAATGTTTATCAGATCCAGGTAATATAAGAAATAATTGCACACACACACACAAAAAAGGGATGATACAAAAAACTAGCACTAATACAACAGCAATTTAGAATGATACAAATGCACGAGTTTTATGGCCATATTATGTTAAAAAAAAAAAAAAATTATCTATGATCACCAAAGTTAAGCAATGCCAAGCCTGGTCAGTACTTAGATGAGTGACTGCTTGGGAATACCAAGTGCAGTAAACTTGTATGTGTGGGTGGTGCAACAGGTAATGGCTCAGAATTGTTCATTGGAGAACAGGGTTCCAATTTCAATCGGGTTCATTATGTTCACTTATGTGCAAATACCCTTGGGGAAAAGGGTGAATCCATCTCTTCTCCCCCCTAGCTATGAGTTAACTAGTAAAACTTGTATCACAATCATTATTATCTAAAATTAAAAAAAATTTTTTTTTTTACAATCTAAAAATGTTTTCCAGTTTTAAATAACCTTCAAAGGGTTGATAAACTGTAGAAAACAAATCAATAAACATATGCATAGATGCGACAACATATTTTGACATCCTGTGAGTATTTACTTTTATAGTCTTAACACTTCAGAAAGCAAATACGTCCTCAACATAACTTTTTATTTGTGCTCTTACATTTGACATTCATTGTCTTACAGATTTGTCTTAATTAGTAACAATAAAAAAAATTTACAAGTAGATGAATCAAGAAAGAAATTTTCTATGCTTGCAGTAAGCAACAAACCAAGTACTATAGTTGCCAATCTGAATAAGATGCACTCTCTGACCTAACAAAAACCTATAAATATTATACTGCATTCATTGTGCTGGTTTTATCAACTGAGAAATGAAAGACTGAGTTGGAAAAATAAAAAATAAATTAATAAGATTCCTGCTAAAATACAGGTCTTCTTAGAAGCAAACAAATACAGCATTTAATATCTTTGGTTCACATATCAGTCAGATTTACCAAATATGGAACAGAAGCATGGCCATATGTATTTTTGGCTTATAGAGAAATGCTAAATCAATTTCTTTAAAATAAACATAAATTATATAGCATACCCTGAGGCTGAAATAATCCTGCATTTTCCATTAGCTCCAGTGATTACTTCTGGAGACCAGATAAAAAAAAAAAAATTAAATGAAGATTTTCAAGGTATCATCAGAATCTCTTTTGTTTACTTCCATTTAGTCTTGTGATGTACTAAGCTAACCTTAGCCAGCATCAATAAAGAATAAGTTTTAAAAGAACAAGAATACGTCATTTGGACAATTGAACTACTGTGCTATTGTTACCACATTTTGGCAGATCTATCCCATTCTTTTTAAAGTTGAAAAGAAAAAGAACAGACACCTCCCCCCCATCTACACACAAGTGCTCAAGTCTAGAAGTTACATTTTATACTCTGTGAATAAATGAATTAGATCCTCATCAAAATATATTCCTACAAAAAAAAAAAAAAAAAAAAAAGTTTTAGGCTTACCTTTCCAAAGCCTCACTTTGCCATCGTCACCAGAAGAAGCCAAAACCGTTCCCATTACATTCCATGATAAACGCCAGACCTGTATGATACGGGGAAGGAAACAATTTTCATAACTATAAGTAACAATAATAATGCTGAAAAAAAAAAAAAAAAAAAATGCTGCTGCAATATGAAAATTTAAATTTAAGTTTTTGAAATGAAGAGTAATCAGGAGCCATTAAAAGAAATAGTTTTGTTCAAAAAGAAAAGAGAAAGTGTTCATGAACAATTAACAGAGCCTCATTTTCTCCATAATTTCTGGCATGCTGACAGGTCAATTGGGCAATTGAGAGCCAAAAACATCCTGTTCAGGTGCAGAGAATACCTCAAAGACTAAATAGTTTGGCTTCAATTTATTTCAATGAATGACTAGAAACAAAACACTGTAACTTAGTGTTTGGTTCAAGCAGTGTTAATGACACCAGTGGTTAAAATAAAAGGTGGAGGGTTGTTTGTTTACCAGTTTTATTTTTATTTCAAATTCCAAAAGAATTCTGACAGACACAAGTCATCTTTCACCAGTTGGGACAAACTTAGAAAAGCCAAAATATTCTTTTTCTTTAAACAATTAATATAGGCTTATTAAGCACCGTCCTTCAAGTTGCTTCATTAATTTATTTCAGAAGGAAGGAAATTCATTACATACTTAATTGTTATTCAAAGTTCTATTTGCATCTTCAGCACAGAGAGATTTTTTTTTCACCCCCTGTGGAAACAATAGAACTAAAATCAACTGACCTTTAGTCATTTAAGCTTAAATTTCTCTTATTTTGTTTACATTAAAATTATATATATATATATATATATATATATATATATAGCTAATGGTTTACTTAGATTATTACTTCTGCGGAATATGGGGCTTTACAAATATCAGAAGTCTGCTTAAAAAAACATGTAGTACCCAAATTACCATCTGAATATAACCAAGCCAAGTTTCAATGCTTTTGAACTGAGAAGAAATCCTGAATTCACCTGAGATTATAATTTTGAGCCACAAAGTCTTTGCTTAAATAACCATTCAAATAGTTTTTAATATAATTATGTTAATGAGGATTTATCAATACAGTGGAATCTTGTTATGAGGTAGAGTAGTTCCATGCAGATGGTGAAATCCAAAGATAAGTATACTAAGCATATTCAAAATGTTTTACTATATACATTACGAACCCATATAATGACAGAAATATTTGACTTGCACATCAAACCAGCCATAAAAACACAATGGACTAGACAAAAAGATATCAATATCTGATGACTCAGACTTTATGACATTAAAAATTTAAAAAGATTTTCGAAATACTATGAAAGACTTGTCTAACTTATAGATATTTTACTCTTGAAATCTAATTTGCAAAAGATAAGTTTTGCTGACTGGGCTAACAGTGAAACTGCAGTTGTGATCTGTAGAGAGTGACGTTCTGTTGGACATGCAGCAAATCCATAAACAAAGGCTTATAAACTGGCTAACAAGAAAACTAAGTCATAGCAAAATTGACCAATTCAGAGAGATTTCTCTTATGCAAACAATACCTTTTACAATCTCAGTCATACAGGCTGAGCATAATTCCACAACTTAGGATTGTTAATGTCCGAGACCTAAACTTTACCATAAAGCCAACCACTTTAATGGAAATAGTGGAAACTAGTACTATTTTTTTTATTTCATAGGCAGTAATGTTCTGGCCTTTTCACCATAAATTAATTATTTTTTTTAGATTAACAACTTATATATAAATTATGCGAATTTGTTTCATTTTAAAATATAATGTAGCAATTATTTTGAATTTGAAATTACCTACAATCATTTAATAAAGACAATTTCCATTAAATTAAAGAATTCCTTTTGTAATAAAGATTGTAAGTAGACCCTCATTGAATATTCCACTGACTGGCTAATGACTACCCATGTTGCATCCCCAGTTTTGTTCATGTTGGTGTGCACTGAAAACTGGGAAAGACCCACTACACATTCACAAGGAAACAAATGCCACGTCAAGAAATGTGAACTTTAACACCATTTCCAATATATTTAGTTTTATTCAGAGCTTCACTTGACCTACGTGGGTAAGTAGAACAATTTCTGCCATGTCAGCCTAACAGCTCAGTTCTTCCCTCTTATCAAATCGTGTCTACCCCATTGACAACAGATAGCCAGTGCAAGTTTCAAGGTAACAGTGTTTTTGCTATGAAAATGGCAGACAGTTCTAAGAATTTTTTTTTTTTTTTTTTTACCAAGCTGGGAGGTGAAAAAAACTGTTAAATTACAGAATACAACACTAATTAGAAAAATATATTTCTACCATGATTTTTATGACATGAGTAAACTAGTTATAATATACAGGGTGTCCCTAAGGTCTGGACACAGGAAATCTTATTAACTATTTTTTTTTTTTTTTTTTTTATCTCCACAGATTAAACATGGTTTTGTCAAAAGAAAGAAAGAACTGACTTCTTTTTCTGGGGTATGCTAAAGGAGAAGACATACTCAACCAAAATCACAGATGCAACACACTTGATTTCAATCATAAAGAGTAAATGGGCTAAAATTGATGGCAATGTGGAGTTATTGCATCAAGTATATGTGAATCCTGCAAAGCACATCAACATTTGCATGAAAAATGATGGAAATCATATTGAAGATGTTATTTGTTAATATTCTAATTCAATAAAATGTTGTTCAAAATTTTATTTCTTGAAAATATGCATTTTTTCTGTGTTCAGACTTTAGGGGCATCCTGTAGATACTATTTGCATTTTAAATATATCAACAATTTTTTTTTTCATTGTAAATTTAAAACATTTTTCACTCTTTATATATCCCTAGATAGGAGAAAACTGTACAAATATGCCATTCATTTTTTTTTCTTCAGTAAGAATCAGTTTCTTATGACAATTTGTCAATATTTGAACAATGATTAACATCAGAAATAGCTCTTTTTGTGAGAAGAGAGTAAGGGGGTCCCCATGTTGAGTGCTTGCCTCTAACTCCAAGACAGCTACAGTTACTAAAGAGGTAATTAAAATAATTCTTCAGTATTCTTGTAGGATATGAGGAATAATTATAGACAAAAAGTTAAAAATAAAACTTACCTGATGCTCATGATCATCAAACTGACCAACTAAAGTAATTTCATACTCAGTGCCTGTTTCTAAGTTACTATCTTGTCTGGAAAAAAAAAAAGTAAACAAAAAACAAATCAATATGAAATCAATGACAGAGTAAAAGGGATGATAATTGTACATACAATATTCCTGTCTTAATTACGGATTACTGACAATGCTTTTCCATTCTGATTTTCACTGCACTATATACAAAATGAGTGCAGAAATAGGCACAAATTTTAGGTAAAAAATTGACAATTTTGGCAAAAGTTACTTTTCTCCCCCTGCTACCAGGAATATTTAATTTCTTACTTCAGAAAATGACTAAAGCTAAGCAGGGAGGATGCTGGAGTAGCTGTAAAGTCTGTGGGCTGAGATAAGAAAATCCAAAACCTTGCCTATGTTGGTTTACATATAGTCAATGTTTAAAATAACAGTAAATCTGGTATTTAATCAATGATTCTTTTTCATTTTGCAAGAAATATTTAGTCAATTAATGCAGAAAATGACTAAAGCTATGCAAGGAGAATAGTGGAGTAGTAGTAAAGTCAGTGGCTATTAAAAAAGCAAAAACAAAAAAAAAAAACTATATTTTATATATATATATATATATATATATATATATATATATATATATATATACACACACACAATGTTAAAATACAGTTGCCACTAAAGATACAATTGTTTCATCCCTACTGTGGTGAATGAAAGAATTTATTTAATAAATTTTTACTTTTAACATCTAGCAGAAAGAGGAACAGATGGTATAATAGTTAGCAGCTTGGAATAAGAAATTGGATTCATTTTCGTGCAAACATCTTTGCTATAGATTAGATAGCATGGCAGATTTGTTTCTCTAGTCATGGTTGGCAACCAGTCTAAGAGAAAGACAACTCTGAATTCAAAACCGTATGTAGCCCTGGCATAACACATACTATGCAGCCATTGACAAGATTATGGAGTTCACAATGACTAATCTTGAGTGTCATTATTAACTAGTAAAATAAATAAAAATTAAAAAATGCGATTTTGTACTCAGCTGATAAAGTAATGAAACAAAGAATATACAGTAATATGTATTAATTAAAGACATTAAGAAAAATAAACAGAAAAAGTGGATATTGAACAGACCTGTAATTCTAGTGTAAAAAAACATTGAACAGACCTGTAATTTCCATGCAAAAAACAAAAACAAAACACCTCTAACCCACCTAGTCTCTTTGCATAAGCTCATAAATTTAATAAAAAGAATATAAAAGTCAGTAAAAGGTGATCAAAAATCTATAAGCCTAGGCAACATCAGATCACCCTGCTAGCATAGCTATACAAATACAAATGCATTTATCTATTATAAAAATAAAGGTATAAAAGAAATGCAAGATTTAATTCTGTGAACCTGGGACTAACAAATTGAAATAGTTTCAGGTGAACAAAATGAATGCATTCATATTTTTGGCAAAGCTCCAAAATGTATGAATAGTAAAAAAAATATTGTCTGAAGACTAAAATAACCTTTGTTTCTGTTTTATTTATCATTCTTATATTTTTCTGAGTTGCTTTTTAGACACTAATAGTTTCAGTATTGATCATTTGAATCTGCTTCTCCAGTTTCAAGTAGCAATGTGGCAAGAAGGTTGACAGGTACAGAGCAAAAAAAAAAAGAGCTGACAATTAGAAATCAAGTCATTTTTAAGTTCCCAACTTTACTTGGGTTGCATGTGTTTTTACACTACATATTGCAAATATATGTTTTAGAGATTTTTGAGAGCATCAGTAGGCCATTTTAAAGTCATTAAAAGAAAAAAAAAACATAAAAGAAAATGACAAATGTAGGTAATTGAATGACAAAATGAGAAAATTCTATGTAAAGTGTTTCATCTTTCAAGATTACTTCAAAATTAAATATGTTCTTACTGATAGAATTATATATATATATATATATATATATATATATGTATGTATATAACCAGCTTAACCAAAGTGGTGGTCAAAAGGCCCAGACCAATAATAGGGTATGTGTGTGTCTGTGAGGAAGTGTAAGTTTCTCCGATGGCCCATGTGGTAGATCTGAAAAGTGTGAAGCACATCCCTATTCGTTCCTTGTTGAAGCAAACATTGCTACACATAAAAAGCTACGGTCCCGACACCGAAATAGAATTACAACTGTATGTATGTATGCATGGATATCTGTGCCTAGCATCTAATTGCTAATATGGATGTGTTGATGTGAACTAAAATGTGTATACCTGTATGTGTCTATGTATATGATAGTGCCACCCCAAAAAACAGAAGTAGATTCCCCCTCCTACCACCAAACACAGTCAAACAAGCATAAACAGATCCAATTTAAAAAATAAACCAGTTTGTCTGATGACTACAAAAGCATGAAACCCAGGGTCATAAACTATATATATATATATATATATATATATATATATATATATATTCCAGTGTCTGTTTTTAAGATTAGTAGCAAAAAAAAAATTTTTTTTTTCTTAATTATATATAAGAATTATCCAAAGGTGAACTATATAATCAAAGAAAATTTATTTTGCTAGGCAGTTTACACAAACAGAAGCGGACAAATTCAACTGACATGGTCCGTTTCATTTTTTATTCTATTTTCCAAATACGCTGTACATTATGATCCAAATTTTGTACAAACTTACAAAGTTAAAGTTTCATAGTAATTTTGGCCATCATGGTATTTTTAAAAAAATCATTTTAGAGAAATTTTACAAAAATTTTAAGTATATCTTTGAAAATAAGATGTAAAAGTTCAAGTATACCTCAACACTGAGAAAGTGTTTTTTTTTTTTTGTATTTTTTTTTTAAGGAAGCAAAACATTTACATCAAAGCATACAAAAATATGTAGATCTAAATATATTTAAACAAAACTGGAAAAAATATATTCGTGCATATCTATTCTTTTATTGCTGGCAAGTTTTTTTGTATAACCTCAATCTTCATTGGGGACCTATATTATTATATACAACTTTGTTAAAATGAAACTTGTTCAGATGTAGCTTCATTTTCTGCATGTCCCAGTGTATCATGTTGGTTTTAGGATAGTGCACTAAGAGGGGGGTAAGAGTGGTCTATTTTCAAGCATTAACATGAAAGAACATCACTGGCTGCTAAAATTTGAAAGAGTTTTGTCAGTTCTATTTTCTGATGTCCAAACTATCAAACCCTTTTGCAGATTCCAAAGAACAAATCTCAAGACATTTACCTCTTCCAACATTTCCAGTACATTAATCCTAATTTTTTTGCTATTTTTTTTCTACCTCAGTCTGAATAAGCACATGTGCTTTACAGAATTGAATTTCCTTTCTAATGTTCTACTTCAGATAAAGTATATCCCAATAGAAAAATCAATCATGATTCCAAGTCATAGAGACATTGAGTTAGCATGGTTAGTTATTGTATTTGTGGTAGGACAATGAATGCCTGGCTAAGAGAGCTGAAGTTCAACTCTAAGAAGGAATCAATAAATTCACAATCACCCAGAAAATTGATTCTAAACTAGTATAAAGTTAATACCCGATTTAGTAAAAGATTGCTAATACCTTAATAGATGATACCAACATCATAAGGAAGAGGGGTAGGGGGAAAAAAAAAACATGCGATGAAATTTTTTTTTTTTTTTTAAATTAATTCATCACAAGCAAGGTGATACTGCCACTAAGACACAAGGGGGTGAGAAAAAAATGAAAAGAAGGAACTGGAAACAAGAGAAATCTCTACACCTTTTCAAAAGGCTAGGGAGAATGAGAACTGGATGATAGGCAAGCCTATCTACTCCTATTGAAGAAAAAATAAATAAACAGTAAATAAAATTTCATAGCTTAGGGTGAGATGTTAGAAATATAGATTTGCTTTGGTTAATTTTGTTTAGCAGCATATCAACCTCTATGGGTTATTTAATGCCAAAATGTAAGTATTTTGAAAACAATTTTCTGACTTCAACTACAGATTGTTGGTAATTTTCCTATAAAGAGCTAGCGTTGGTAATTTTTTACTATAAAATACTATTACACATTCATAGTGTTTTTTTTTTGGGGGGGGGGTCACTATTTGCCCACAGCTGGGACCCTAACAGATGCTGCCACCCCAGGTCAGGGTGAACAACAGTAATTAAGTGGTTCCATGCTTATTAAAACCTCCAATCTCCCAAGAGAGGCCTTGGTGCTGGATGTAGTTTATCGTAGAAGCAGATTTTAGCTCAAAAGAGCAGGTCGCTTGCTCAGACACCTAATTATTGTCTGGATATATATATATATATTTTTTTTTTTTTTAGATGAGAAATTATATACATTAATTTATTCCTACTAATTCTCATCTTGGTGTTATAGCCACAACATTTTTGCTGCTGTACCTTTTGTCCTTTTTCAGGTGTGTTATAGCAGATAATCTTCAGTGGGTTTCTAATGAAACACTTTATTCAATCTATGGAGGGAGATTGTCCTTACTAGAGTATATCTTTCGTCAGTAAATTCTTTCTAGTTAACTTGTATTTGTGATATTGCTCGTCTTTTCCACTGGAATAGAGTTATTAATTTTAAAAAATTTTTTTTTTAACATGCCTATTCCAGAGATTGAACTCATAATTGCTAGGTAACTCAGTTTGCTTAACACCAATGTTTTCGACCTTAGGGATATATGTCATCTAATGATTATTCAGTGATGAATCTTGGAGCCTTGAACCTAATTCTGTTTGTCTGCCTCTTTAGTTTAACTCGGGTATATAACTTCTAAACTACCTGCAGAAACAATAGATATTCTCTAACATGGAGAGGGTCACATGTGTTATAGAAATTACATTTTTTTAAAAGCAAGCTATCACATGTTGATGGAGCAAGTAAAGAAATCCACTTATTTTGATGTTCTGAAATTATAAAACTTCCCCAACCCAAATGTCACCATCATTGGTAAAAAAATTCTCATCATGGCCTACTCCCCACAAAACAATATTCTGATATGTAGTGTGAATTTTTTTTATTTTATTTTTTTATTATTATTACTCCATTGCAATTTCCATTACTGAGATTCAAACTCTGGTCTCATAATTTTTTAAAAATCTCATCATAGTAGATTTGTCAGGAATTTGACTTCTTCATAATATTAACATGGGGAAGTGATCCCAGTATGCAGCACCTTTGAAATGTGCCTGAAAAACCATACCATGGGTTGACCCAAGCCTTGCAAGTGAAATTAGGCAGATAGAACAGTTCCATTGATGGTGGGGCTAGCTTGAAGTCAGAAGTCATCATGACCAAGGGTTTGAGTTTACTGGCCTTATCCATACTGTTGAAGACACCAGATAACACCCTCTCTCCCCAAAACTGTAAATAAGGACTACTATATAGTTGCAGTATAAACGTGTCTGCACAACAGGGAATGATTAGCCATCCCAGCAGACAAGCATATATGGAAACGAGCAGCCGTCATTATATTTTCATATGTTCAGATGAGCTCCACTCTTTAGTCCTACACACTTGGATGCCATTCAATCATCAACATTTCTTCCATATTCCACTTGTAAGGAGGATGCTTTACTTAAACAGCTTTTCTCTTAGAGAATTGCGACTTTGTGGAACTCCCAGGTGTATGTTCCCCTAAACACTACAATCTTAACCTCTTCAAGTTAAAGGTCTATCATTATCTATACTCCTTATATAGAATAGTCATGCTGGTGGGAATTTTTTAATTCATCAAATAAGTGTGTTGGTTTAATTAAACATGAGAATGCATTTACACTATTTACATCATTCAGACTGTTGTCTTCATCTCTACTGTCATATTCACAACATTTCGACTGCTGTACTCTCTGACCTTTAGGTGATATATGTTGGAATTTCAAACCAAACTTCTTTAGTCCATGGGGGTAGATTGTTTTATCTAAAAAAAAAAAAAAAAAAAGAAAAAAGGCATGGCACATGGAATTAGAACAATCTACCCCGTGGACTAAATAAAATGTTCTATTTGAAATTCCAATGTATATCATTTGAAGAAAGCTGGAGTGTACAATGGCCAAAACATTGTGAATATGGCAATAAAGATGAGGGCAACAGATCGAATGATGTAAATAGTTACAATACCTCATCTCAGAAATAAAGACATGTATGAGACATGATGTTTTCTGATGCAGCAGGATTTAAAAAAAAAAAAAAAAAAAAAAAAATCATGCCATTGAGAAAATTATTTGAGAATTAATAAGTGCGCAGATAAGCACTGTGACAGGGAAAATTAAAGGAAGCAATTTGATTATGGAGGCACTTTTATTTGGTATACAAAAGTACAAACTCTTTGAAGCAGGATGAATAAAGAAATTTTCCGCACTTCCTTGTATTTTTTATATTTATTAGAAGAAGTGCAGTTAATTATCATTGTTTCCGACAGATTAGGATTTTTTCTCATTTTAATTTCACATGATTTTGGTTTGGTTTGGTTTGTTGTATTTCACAGCATATCAAGCTCATTGGATTATTTAATGCCGACAACTTTTTTTCCTGGTAATATTTTGTTTTGTCAAAAATCTATTTCTGGTAATATTTTTTTTTCAAAAATATATTGCTGGTAATAGTTTTTTTTTTTCTTCAAAAATTTATTTCTGGTAACAATTCTTTTACAAAGTATGTTTGGTATTAAAACCCATTTTTACACTTTTATAATGCTTTTTACCTCAGTTTTGGGGTTAACTATTTGCCCATAGCTGGGACCCTAACAGGTACTACCACCCCAGGTCAGGGTGGACCTGGGAACACCAGCAATTAAGAGGTGGTTCCACGTTCCTCAAAACCTCCGGATCAGAGGCCTTGCAGTTGGACGTAGTTTATCGTCTTACCCAGGACGCAGATGATTTTGGTTTGGTTGTTTTTTGTTTTTTTTTAGCAGCACATCAACCTTTATGGGTTATTCAATGCTGAAATCTAAATATTTTGAACACAATTTTATGCCTTCAATTACAGATATTTTGGTTGTTTGCAAAGTGGCATATCAACACCTCTATGGGTTATTTAATCCCGAAATCTAAATATTAAAATTCAAACTTTATAATTAATTCAAGAGAATGACATTATTTCAGGATTAAATCATTACTCAGCTGCATTTTTTTAACCAGATAATTTAAAAAAAAAAAATCAAACAAGTGAAAACTTGTTTCTCCTTACAAAAAATGAGATTATTAATCATAGCAATTTCTTTTGACCAACGTGTGCCAGGTCTTCAATCTTACTATAAAATGTATTGTTCATTTTTGCTAAAAAAAAAATGCATTGTTGATACAAGTCTTGCTAATTAACCTATAGCAGGGGGAGAGAAGGTTGATTCATAGCTTTCCCAAGGGCATTTGTACGTAAGTGAATATAACAAACCCGACTGGAATTGGAATCCAGCTCTCCGATTAACAATTCGGATTCATTATCCATTACACCACCCACACATCCAAGCTTATAGCACCTTGTATCCTCAAGTGAAAAACCATCTAGGTACTGACCAAGCTCAATGTTGCTTAACTTTATTGATTGTATGGTAACCGGTTTCAACATGTGGCTGTAAGCCCTCAAATGATTTCAATTACACCTACTCAGACTGTCACAATAGAATGGAACAAAAATAAAATACATTTTGTTTATAAATGGGCAGTAGAATGAAAGTTTGAATAGTTGCAAAGGCCATTAGCACAGTGTAGTTGTGAAGCCCGTCGGCAAGGTTATTACCACTGTGTAATTACAAAACCTGCCCATAATGTAGAACAAAAAAGGACTTGAGGAAAAAGAAATGAGTCATCATTAACACCCTTCAAAAGCCATTCTTCATCCAAAGGTGATGCTGAGTATCTGGTGGTATTGAAAGAGCAGTGTGTATTATGTGCTCCTCCTGCAAAATCAGACTGAATTCAAACATTGTTTCTAATTAGACTAATTAAAAGGCAGCAATCAAAGAAAAGCATGTGGAATTGGCCAATTGGAAGTATATTGTCTTCCATCAGGACAATATCAGATCTCAGGACCCTACAAACTCAGAAGAAATTGGTGCAATTTTGCTGGGATTTCCAGCTGTACTCACCTGACCTTACAACTTTGGATCACCACTTATTTTGATCCCTACAACATTTTCTTAAATGGAAAGAACTTCAATTCTCTAGAAGCCTGTAAACCCACTTAGACCAATTCATCACCCAGAAAGATGTCAAGTTCTGAGAGGATGGAATCATGAAGCTGCTTCAAATATGGTGAAATGTAGAACAAAATGGCACCTATGTGGTTGAATAACTATGTACAAATATCTAAATATTGTCTTTGAAATTCACTTACAAAATGCTACAAACTTTTGTACTGACCCAATATCTAAATGCCTATTTCCCAAGAGTAGGGTTTAAAATCTGATAGTCCTACACTGAAGGATTTTTAATATTCTCAAATGCATAAAGGATTACAATACATGTTAGTACAGGTTTATGTAATTTAGATCTTTACAATTCAACTAAGTTACTAATTTGATCATCCTAAAAAAAGTTGGTATCTGTGGGGTGCATAAGACGACTAATGCTTTTATGAGTTTTGTGAAAAGGTAACAATACTGCAGAAGCAACCTAAAATATTCATGGGGTTTACAAGATAGGTTATTTAAACAAAAGAAACTGCTGGAAATAGTTTGAAAGGTTTACAAAAAATGATTTCAGGTGAGAAAAAAAAAAAAATACAACACAACCAGGTTGTCCTGTAGAGTTTAACAACATGCTGCTTTTATTTGAACTCTAGAGAAATAGTGATATCATGGCTGAAGAATTAGCTCAAAAACTGAACTCAACAGTTCACAATCATCTATAGCAACTTACAAAGAAAACTGGCTCATCATAATTCCAACGAAGCCAACTAGAAAACAATAGACATTTGCACTCTTATGAACACGTATCACTATTTTGGGAGAGATTAGTGAATGGCAAGGAGATAGAAGATGGGAGGTGGGGTTAAAAAAAGAAGAAAAAAAAAAGACGACATTTTGTAAGAATAAAATAATGCAGGCAATAGCTCAAAATAGATATAGACACTAGAAACTTTTTTTTTTTTTTTAACAGTATTGTGTTGGTATGGCTCAGTTGCTACCAGTCACTAGTACAATTAAATCAGACATCCTCTGTCAGCAAATAAAACATTTAAATAGTGCTTTGAAAGATAAGAGGACTAATTTAATCAATTGCAAATGTATTGTGTTCCATCATGATACAGCAAAAAAAAAAAAAACACAGCTGAAGACTTTATTTGAAAAGAAAATAATTCTATTAAGTCCTTATCTTTCAGATTTTGACCTATATGTGCTGCTACTTATTCTGGGACTTAAAGAATCATCTTTATGGACAAGCTTCAAAAACATAAGGTGGAAAGTACTCTCCCCGTTTTCTTTTTCACCAAACAAAAAGAACAAGACAGTATCAAGATGTTTGTAAATTATTGGAAAGAGGTTACAGATTTGACAACAAAGTCTACATGTTGTTCACTGCACAACCTGTAGTGACATCCAAGGTCAGCCATGTCTGTATATACACCCAACTTGCTATGTTCACAGGTATGTCTCCTTGGCTGTGATTGAATTTAAAGAATAATGACATGCTTTTCAAGACACTGGTTGGGAAATAGCATCAATACGGCTTCAAGAAATTGACTGTTACCTTACTAATTTCTGGCTACAGAATGAGGACCCTTACATTCATTGACCATCCAGGTGACTGCAGGTTTCTCACTGCTCGCTGGTCCTTTCCTGGCTGCTGGTCAACTACTCACCCTGGTCCTTCTCTCTCTGACTGCCCATCACTTACCCTTGACTTCCTGACTCTCTCTGCTTATATGGTTACTGGCTGGGGTCCCACCCCCTTATCCAACCACTTGTGTTCCAGAAAAGTAAACCATCCAAAAAGCTGGATAGGTGGTCAGTTTCTTCAAAGGACACAACTTATATGATTATCTAAAATCATTGACAAAATTTTATGTTTGGCAATTCAAAGGCAGGCTGAAGACAGGAATCCTGAAAATTGTCAATTAAATTGACTCAAAGATGGACTGAAGATTAAATTCCTAAGAAACTCAGATAATTAAGTTGACTTAAAAGGAAATTATCTACTTATCTCCTTAGGATGTGTGAAAAATCATATTGTTACACAGATCATGATGTAATCTATGTTAATGAATGAATTCTAATTAAACATGATTTTTCATACCTTTTTTGATATTAAATTCAGACTTCTTTATTTTTTATTATGCATTGACAGAAAATAAAATTACAACACTCTGAATGTGCGTTTTAATTTACCCAAGATTAAACATACAAGTAATATAGCTGGATTACAGTAAATAATTACATATACAGATCTATATATGCACAGGTTCCAAAATAAAGGGTGTTTAAAAGGACTCAGACCCTATGTTAATACACTGTATATCCTCCTTGGGTATTAGCATGCGCATAATTGTACGAATACATTTGTACAGATGGCAAATACCATCTTGTGATATATCATTCCATTCCTCTTGCACCTGTTGATGGTATACAACAAGAGATGCAGCTGGGCAAACTGAACGAGTCAAGTGTAGTCCCATCATATCCCATGCATGTTAACTGGATAATGGGTTTGGTGATTGTGCCAGCCAGGAAAGTTATTAAACATCATTCAGAACGTATATTGGTTAATACAGACATCATGTAATTGGACATTATCCTATTGGAACTTGTTACAGGAATGATAAGCTGAACAATTAACTGTTCAATGTTTTTTTATTTCTACAAGAAAATGAGTGTTGAACCTGTGTGCCATGGGTGAATACTCTTTAAAAGATGCCACACCTCAGTTCTACATGTAAGCAACCATTACCTGCATAAAGGTAGAACTTGTTATCACTGAACACTACAGAGTGCTATTTGATTCTTCAGGTGACCTTGTGATAAGGAGAGATATGGATTGTGGTATTGTGCTTTAAGTGGAAGTCTGGCTAGAGGCATGAAATCCTCAATAGTCCATGTTGACAACTCTGCTTTGTTTTGTTCTGTGCTGGTTTGTCACTGCTGCCCTTACAAAAACATTGATCTTGGAAAACATTTGTAATATGTGGCCATTTTACATGGTCGTGTAGGTGATTAATTATTTTCCATTATACGACCCCTACCCAACAAAACGTTACTACTCTATCACTATTTCCATGCAAAAATAGATGAGCTACCTTCCACCAGTTCAGACGAGCCACAATGTGTACCCAGGAGTGAACCATTCTCATTACCTTCATATTCCATTGTTAAGTAGGAAGTTTCATTTGGACAGCTTCTTCCCAAGTGTGGCTGCTTTGTGGAACAGATTCCCAACAAGATACTACTACAGCCACTATAATCAACCTCTTCAAGTCCAGAGTCAACCAACATGTAGCTTACATTATAATTGCACATACCACATCTGGGCCAAAATAAGTTGCAATTTTATTTTCTATCAGTATATACAGTTATTAGTATTAAATTATGTTATATAGGAATACAGTGTCACTGCTGACACAGGTGTTTGAACGTAGATCGCAAGTGAACAAACATGAGATCTCATTATTCATCAGGTAGATCACATGACCATAGCGGAAACGCTTATATAGAGGATGTGACGTATGAGGTATTCACTATTTCTTGTCTATCCCCTATATATTCAGTCTGCTATTCTCTTCTCACTATATGAAGTACTATTACTATGAGTATTATTCTAAGACGTCTGATACGAGTATTTTCATCGGCATACTATAATCGGTATCTGCGATTACAAAGTGTCCTACTACATTGACGAAGTATCAAGCAAATATACATTGTCATTATAACAGTGGCAACAAAGTGTCATTTCGACGGCAAATTATATACAGTAATTTAAATGGAAAATGTTAGGATTAATATTATCAGGTGGAGTCATAACTAACTTCTGTTTTGTGGAACGAATTGTAATGACAAATACATCCTCGTAACTACTACTAATTATACATGTCAGTTAAGAATAAATTTGAAATACACTAAAATGCGTTAAATTTTGCACAGCAATATACACAATGGGTTAAAGAATAAATTTCTTAACTCCACTAATGGGTGGATTGAAAGTGCATTTGCATCATATACTTTCATGGAAGTTCAAGCAAAGTAATAATGCTATCGAAACACTTAGAAAAATATGTAATGTTTATGGTTAAGGAGTCATAACAGAGTGGCAAGTATGAAAATTGGTTTGCAAAGTTTCATTCTGGAGAAACATCACTGGAAGATGAACCCAAACCATAGTGCTCATTGGATTTTGATGATGGAGCTTTGAAGTGAGTGGAAAGTAATCTATGGCAAAGTACTCGGGAATTAGAAAAGATGTTAAGCACATCACAATCTACCATATATTGACTCAGAAAATATAAGAAAATAATGGTGAATATATAATTGAATAAAGTTAAATTGCACTTTTTATTTTTTGAAGAATAAAGTTGATAAACAGAAATGAAAATTATTTATAGCTCAATGTAATATCTTGAGAAAGAATTATTAGATGAAGACCAGAACTTTTAAGAATGTGGCAATCTCTGTGCTGAGCATGCAGTCAAATACACAAAAATATGTGGGGGATATCTTTTAGTCTCTTCCAAACTTTATTTCTTTTAGTCCTGTTTCTACTCATTTTTTGCATCTATAAATGTTTCCCCCTCACATTTTAATAAAAATAATTCTATTGAAGACAATGGATTAACAACTATTTACAATAACTACTGTCTGTACAATAAGGTAATTACGAGAGAGTAGTTTGCCAAATATTCCCTTATCCAGTCACTTCAGTGTTGAAATGTGTCTAGAAATCTGCTGCTAGACAGAGCTTAGGTTTGGTTTGGTTTTACAGCATATCAACCTCAGTGGGTTATTTAATACCAACAAGATTTTTATTTCTGGTAATATATTTTTTTCCTTAAAAAATGTATTGCTGGTAATATTTTTTTTTTTTTCTTTCAAAAATGTACTGTTGATAGTATTTTTTTTTTTTTTTTCAAAAATTCATTGCTGGTAATATTTATTTTTTTTTTACAAAAAAGTATTGCTGGTATTAAAACCTATTTTTACACTTTCATAGTGTTTTTTTCCCCAGTTTGGAGGGGGGATCAACTATTTGCCCATAGCTGGGACCCTAACAGGTGCTACCACTCCACTACTTAACGTCTTACCCAGGACACAGATGTAGTTTATAGTCATACCCAGGACAACAGAGTTTAGGAATAAATGGATTCATGCTTTTCCTAAGAGGTATCAGGAATTTACAATTGATAAAAGTCAATATCTCATCTCATTCTGTATACAGGTATGTATTTATTATAGATAGTTTTATGTACCTGGTTTGTATAAATTTATGCTTGCTAGTTTATATATACATTCATTAGCATTTGTTAGTTTATATATACATTCTAGTTTATAGTATAGATAAAAAGAAAACTTACTTTATTGGAACCATATTAATAATTTTTAAATCTTTTGATGCAATGGCTAACCGATGATAAGAACGTCCAAAATTTGGAGAGAAGGCAAGATCATGTACCGGATCAGTTACCAAGGCTAAGGTTTGTAATTTGCTCCATGACCTGAAAATTGAAAATAAATTAAACCTCAATAATAAAAACAAATTTAGCATTAAACAGCTGAATGGAGATAATAGTACAATATACTGTTAAAAAAAAAAAAAAAAAAAAAAAAAAATTAAAATAAATAATTTTAAAAAATTCATAATTTGACATTTTTTTCTATAGAGTATACATATTAGAAAAAGGATCAAAATTTGAATACTTGGAGAGATGGGGAGAAAACAAAAAATGTGTGTCTTCTAGTAAATATTTTTACAGACAGAATTTTTTTTCAGGAATTAGAATATTTACAACTAACAATATCCTTTGGTCCATGTGAAATGATTTTTTTTCAAAAGTTTTATTTTGAAAAACTAACCAAATTACTTGCGCCTTGCTGCATGTCACACACTTTTTTTTTTGTAAGAAAATGATGATTGATTTTAAGTCATTATTATAATTTTATTCATTTGTCAAATGATGCATTTCAACATTACTCAATGATCTTGCCGATGTTACCTCCATCTTCAAGCTTTCTCCTATATCTTGGATTTAATTTAAATCAAAGAGAAAAAAAATTTTCAGTGGGGGGTTTGTGCAAAAACAGCTTAATCTGACCCCTTTGATATGTATTTGATGCAATACTGGATTGAATGAATTGATGAGCAGATTTCAACATTGATATGACAGTTGAGTTGTCGCAACAAATATGTATTGTAAGGCACTACCCACTGCTTGGTGATCTTTTGCACAACTTGATGTCCGTATTGTCTCATTTTGATCTTGCCAATGTGACCTCCATGTTCTGGCTTTCTCCTCCTATATTTTGGAAAGGAGTCATTCCCTTGTTCAATTTAATTTAAATCAAAAAAGGGGGAAATTTCAGGGGCAGGGTAAATTTGGTGACATAGTAATTGTGGGTTCAATTCCTGAGAGGAGTAGATTTGACATAAAACTCAGTGTAAACAGAGCAGACAGTAACTGAGCAGTATGAAATAAGACTCAGACATGGTCAACAGAAAGAGAGCAATCAACCCCACATAGATTAAGGGGTTCAGTTCGAAATTCCCTGAAGGTTACTGGACTGATAAGCACTTGAAGAATGCCAAAGAGCACAATGGCTGGAATGATGTGATGATAACAACAAAGATGAGGACAATAGTCTGATTGTAAATAATGAGGGACAGAAATCCAAAATGTATCAATTTCAAAACCTGAAGATCAAAAGTTATTCCTTACCTGAGTTGATCATTATATTGATACACAAAAACTTTTCCTCCAGCAGAGAGATTTGCATCATCACTACCCACTGCAATCATTGGTGGGCAGGATCTAAAAAAGTTAAAAAATATGAATTAGTTTTAGAGATAGAGAGAGAGATATTTACAAAATTTACCATTTTGAAAGCATTATATACTGCTCAAGATAGTACCAGTCATTTTGCATCATTAACAAAGTTTTGAGAAGAAAGAAAACAAAGTTAGAGATCAGAACAGGTGGAATGTGATGTCTTTTAATGCCCGTAATCAGTCTAAAGGTGAACCTGGGTTTTCTTCCTTCTCTGGAGAGACACTGAAACATGATGAGTCAGTCAGTCTGTCTGTCTCTAGTCTCCATTCAGTTCAGTTCTTACATAGCTACCTTGAGACCAGTCAAAAGTCCCACAGAAAAATTCCTTTTCTGAATTGCAAATAGCAGACTAAGCATTGTTACCTATTCAATCACAGTAAGTGCATTGAATGTTTGTCAAATAATTATTGAGAATGAAGTAACTATCACCCACTGAAGAATCCTCCCCATCACTAAATGACAATTTGACAGAGAGTAACTAAGATCTCTCCCTCACGAAATGAAACAATTGATACAGTATCTGCCACTTATCAGAAGGCAGGATAAGTTTAAGGCTTCAAGGTGACTTAATTCTCAGGTTATTCACTCAGGACTGTCCCATGAGATAATAGCCTAGTAGATTAAAGTACTTGTTTGTTAATTTGGTGACAGTAATTGTGGGTTCAATCCCTGTGCCCGGCAGTGCATACTTAGACCCAGTGAAAATGGAACGAGCAATAACTGAGTAGTACAAAATAAAAACTAGACAAGATATTCCCAGAACCTACTCCCGTAGATTAGAGTGTTCAGTTCAAAATTCTCTGAAGGTTACCCCTGGATCAACAAGTGCCTGATGCAGACCAGAAGGTGCAACAGCTGAAAAATTGTGGTAACAACAAAGATGAAGACAATACTATGCACATAAATAATAAAAATACTATCTGTTGAATCTTTTTCACTTCATTCACCCATTATAAAATCAACAGTATCTCAATGAATAAAGAAAATATTCTTTCAATAGTAACAGTGTTATCTTCCGGTGGGGGGAGCAGAGGAAAAAAAAAGAAGAAAAAAGTTAACTATTCTAGTTCTTGTAAATTCAGTCAGTTAAGTGCCATACATGCTTGTGCGATCATGTATCTTTCCATTCGTGACTGACGAGGCAGAAGATTTTTCCCCACAGTAGGTTGTCATTTCTTTCTGCAGTAAACTGGTTGTCAACCAAGGCTAAAGAACCCAGTTTGTCCTGCTATTCAATTCATAGCTGGTTTGGGAGAGATAGATTCATACCTTTCCCAAGGTATGAATCTAAGGTGCATAAGTGAATCCAATGAACTCTACTGGAATTTGAACTTGGCTCTCAGAGTTCTCACTCTGAGCCGATATCTTGTAAATGAGAAAAACTATAGTGTCAAAAAGTTCACATCAAAGAATTTCTAAATACAGTTACCTGGTAGGATTCCATGATAATGAGCTACAACTAAGTTTGCAATGAATTTCATAATCCAAAGACCAATGGCTCAGGTTCATAACATCAGGAGCTTGATAAATCCTCACCATTCCATCTGATGTACAAGTTGCCTGGAAAAGAGGGAGAATTTTATTTTACGCCTTTAGCAATTAAAAACAAAGCAAACAAATATGACCACAATCCACATTCAGCAGATTTACTTAAAACACAAGTTGTTACAAATTTATGACCACAACCACGAACTGATACATCTGGCAGCAGGAGTGTTTCCCAGCTTGGTGTATGACAATTCCTGCTCTCAGTTCCTGGCAGTGTTAGCATTCCCTTGTGTGCCTCAAGTTCAGTGTTAGGGCAGCCTTGGTATAACACCCCTCCCAACCAAGACAATTTGTGTCTTTGAAATTTTTCTTCAAAATCCCCAAGATGTCCACCAAGGATTGAACAGATGGTACACAATGGGTTTTGTCCATGTCGTGCAATTTATGAGGAGAAAAAGAAACAAACAATTCAAACCCCCTAACCCACTCTCCAACAGCTATCTGAGCTAGATGACAGTTACATGTTTAACCAAAGTCCCCAATGGCATATTTTTAGAGCCTTTATATTCAATGTCAGATGATTTTTACTTTTGGCTATTATGCCATGTTCAAAAATTTTGTATTTTGTTTTTTGTGAGGAATAATTGTCAATATGCTCTAATCATTTCAAACTATTGTTCTCATCTCGGTTGTTATGTCATTATAGACAATGTTTTGGCAAAGTACCCTCTGGCCATGATCAGATGTCTGTTTTTTGTCTGGTATGAATATAAATTCATAAGCAGTTGTACATATTGATCACATTTTGCTGCACATTTCACTCTTGTTAAAATCACAACCCCCAATTTTTTTTTCTTCTTTTTTTGAGGTGTCTATGTTGCATCTTATAATTCATGAAAATTTGAGAAGCATCATGTGTATTCAAGTGTTACTAAAATGATTTATTACTTACCAACTGAAGACCAAGGTGTTTTGGAGCAAATTTAACATCTGTTACAGATGAGCGGCTGTCAACCAAATTTGGCCTCTTTACCCACTTTGTTTTTGAAGTTTCATCACGGGATTCACAAGCTGGAAACAAGATTTTTTTTAAATGTAAATAATAAATAAACTATTTAACAATTAGCTAATCTAACAGCAAACAGTATTAAAAGAAAAAGATTAAACATATCAATTTTTCAATTCTCTTTGTAAACAGAAGATGGCTTTGATATTGATGTTTGATAACCCAGGTTTGACCACATCAGCATTTTGGGGAATTTTACAACATACAAAATGTTGTAGAGATCTGGACAAATAGCAGCCCAATAGTGTAATGTCAGGTGAGCATGGCCAGTATAGTAACACTTCCCAGCCTAAATCTGATCACCAGAGTTGTTCTTGCAGCAGAATATAATCCATATATATCATGATGCAGAATTACCCAAACCCTAGGTTGTTTTTTTTTTTTTTTTTTTTTTTTTTAAAACTGACCCATGCTTTTCCAATTAAAACCTGGCTTAGGCACTCCAATTGTCAACAGAAGACAGATACTGGTTGTGATCTTGTTCCAGTATTTTTTTTTTTTATTTTTCATAAGTTGGTTTATTTTGTGAAATAAATTTTCTTTAAAACAGTTTCTTTGGGGGCCATAATCACTTGAAGAATGTTGCAAGTATTTAAAAATGCCTGTAGTATTCCACTAAACATACAGCAAGATTTTTTTTAAGTTATTGATAAAGGAACTACTGTCTGACATGGGGAGAGCCATTAATTTATCTGCATTTTTCTAACATACAGAATCCATTTCCCATGTCCAGAAACAGTTCAATAAAGTGATAGTTCCTTTTCCAGTTTATTTGGCAATACATTGCAGATTGCTGGACATTAAGTTGTTTTCAGCTGTAAATTTGTAACTCCTTAACCACTGAACTTCCTGATTTGATGTTCTTGTACTAGAGACCACGCTGAATTTATTTTCTTCTGATAATTTTTCAATATTTTGATGAACATTTGCTTCAACAACTGAGCACATCAGGTTGCCCACCTCCACTAGCTTTCTTAAACGACAAGCAGGAGAGTGGTTGAAATTGCCCAATTAGAAATTGGTGAGCTAACATTGGCATTTGTATATATTTTATGCATTTGGATAAACACTGCAAATCTTTACAGTGACTAGTTACATTACAATAGTAAATACAGACAAAATATAACCTGTCACTTGTTTTGTCACTCATCTTTTACTTTAGGAGGAAGTTCCACTCCGACAACTCCTCCAGAACTGTTATTTTATAGAACAGACTGTTGAGAAGATGCTTCCATGATCAAATACAATGTTAACCTCTTCAAGTCAACTATTATTTATCATACATATTCTCAAAATAAATGTCTTACTTCCTCCCTTCATGCCCTTACAACAATTTCATTCAAAAAGAAAAGTTAGATAAATCAAGATTTTAAGATTCATTGTAAATATTTTTAAATGGCATTTCATAAAAGTTTGAAAATTTTTAATTCCAAGTGTCACCCCTAAGGCAACAACTGAAAAATAAAAATAAAAATCAACAGAAACAAAAATTAATGACTCACGAAGCTCTTCCCAGATTCCTGCTGCTCGATCAAATGAACATGTTGCTATAACTTGGCCAAAATCTGGATGTGCCCACGTAACTCTCCATACAGAGCCAGTATGTGCCTGAAATTTAAAAGAAAAAGTTAAAATTTTAAATCTCAGAAAAATCATGGATTCCATATGAGAATCTATATTTTTTCAAAAACTAAAGATGTCAATAGAGAAAATGTTAAATGAGAGAAACTTTTTTAAGTAATTCACATCTTTCTAGCTAAAGTGAACTTTAACTAAATTGTTCAATATTTCAATAATATATTCCTTTAAAATTTTATCAATGTTTTTGTATTAAATTCTGAAGTTTCACAAGAGAATTTTAAAGAGATGCTTTTGCCAAAGATTAACTTGTTTGGTAAATCTTGTATTTATCATGGTTTTCAGTCAAGAGTTTAAATTTTTTTTTTTTAAGTCTTTGTCCAAATCCTAAGTTTTTAAAATGATATTTCTTGCAAAAATTAAGTTTAAAATGTTACCTTAGTTCAAATTAAATTTTTGCTAACATTTTGTATGTGCAAGTAGTGAATGGTTAGAAGCTCGGAAGTAGAATTTGATGTGCCTTCAAGTTGAAACAGCTCTTTGTAAAGTTACTCCTTTCAAGGTTCTTTTTCATGTTTAAACTGACATATGGCCAAGTTTTTAAGCTAATATGTTCCAATGGAATCTGTCCACATTTCTGAGATGAGGTATTATGCACACTATTTACATTATTTGGACTATTGTCCTCATCTTTGTTGCCATATTTATTACAACGTTTTGCCCGTTGTACGCTCCGGCCCTCTTCAGGTGGTTGGAATTCAGAGGAGAATTAACAGGAGATAACTGATAACTGACATCCATTAAACATGGCACGTGGAACTAGAACAGTCTACCCCAGTGAGTGAAATAAAGGGTTCAGTTCGACATTCCAACCACCTGAAGAAGGTTGGAGCGTGTAACGACCAAAACGTAATAAATATGGCGACAATAGTCCGAGTAATGTAAATAATGTTCCAATGGAATTATAGAATATATAGTAGAATACAATTGAAAACATTTTCTCAGACAAAAAACTCCCTATGCAAGTATAATTACGCAAGCATCTACCAAAATTAATAAGATTTTTGTCAGCAGAACTGATAAAGTGTCTTGGAAAAACATTTCTTTAGTGAGCTGTTGTTTTACCTTCCAGCAAGCAGACTGACGCCATTGTCCATCTTCAGATTTGTCCCAGATCTACAACAGAACACAAAATGTTATTAAAAAATTAGAAAAAACAAAAAAAAAAAAAATCATCTATATATATATATAAAAATATAAAAAAAATAATATAATCTAAAAAAAAAAAAATATATATATATATATATATATATATATATAAATTTTTTTTTTTTTTTTTTTTTTAAAACACAAAGTTATTGAATCTAGCTGTTACTTGCAAATGTCAAGTTTAAAAAAAAACTGCTTACAACATTGATATCTTCATACACCCCCATTCTCTGAATTTTGTAAGCCTTTTTTCATCTTTTAAAAATTTGGAGAGATCATTTTGAAAGCAGATGCACAAACATTGGGCGATAAAAATTATACATCTTAAATGAAGAATAAATTATATACTTTTATTAATTTAAATAAATTTTTGTTTTTTAACATTTATTTATCCATTTTATCTTTATATAAAAAAAACAAAAACATAAAAAAATAATTTTTTTTTTATTCTGACGAATGAAATGTGCCTTGAAGATCTAATGAATGCTAATCAACAGAAAATACCCCAAAATGTTTTTTACATATTTTTTATGAGTGGACCAGTCTACTTAAATAGTGCTACTAATTAGATTAAGAAAAATTATAATTAATATGGAGTCATTATTTCTCTTCTGCTTCAGTGAGAAATTTAGTTGCTGAAGTGAGTCACAATGACAAGTATGCAGGGAGAATATTTCGTTAGTAAAGAAATTAA
Source organism: Acanthosepion esculentum (assembly GCA_964036315.1). Taxonomy (NCBI): domain Eukaryota; kingdom Metazoa; phylum Mollusca; class Cephalopoda; order Sepiida; family Sepiidae; genus Acanthosepion; species Acanthosepion esculentum. The sequence continues at coordinate 32,730,553 of OZ038485.1, read as the reverse complement.
TTATAACCCCAACCAATTTTTACAATTAAAAACATTTTTTGATACTTATCTCAACCAATCATTAAAAACTAATGTTCAACAGTTTCAAGTCTGGAGAGATTGGAGGGCATATGTTTGGTGCGATTATTAAGATCGAAAATGCTTGCACTATATTCATCCTCTAGAAATTCCCTTTCGAGACGATGAATATAATGCAACCATAGAAAGCTACATAAAAAGGAGTCCCTAAATTTGGGAATATTAACATGAATAATTCCCCCTGTATAAATATGTCAGAGATCTGAATTTAAGCATCATCATAAGATAAAAATTAAATAAAAAAAAGAAAAGAAAAAAGCACACTCACATCAAGTACATAATTCAGAAGCCCTAATCATGCCAAGTTCAAAATTTGGAGATCATTGTAATACATTATAACATAAATTGACAAATTGCTTTGCTGTAATAAATCAACTTGAAGCTGATATATTAAGTCGAATCATAAATAAATTTTGATTAATATGAACCAACTGCATCTAGTCATCCTACACATCAGAAAAACCTGGTGGCAGAAGGGTCCAGTATAGCTGATAACTTGACCACACAGCATGTCTGTGTTAAAATATATATCAATGGCAACTCGGGGAGGTTCTTGTCGGGCACAACCAGAGTGGGTCAACATTCAGGTATATCTACAAGGGTTGGACAAAATAATTGAAACACTTGTTAAATTCAAAGAAAATTTATTTAATATGGAGTTGGTCCTCCTTTAGTCTCACATACAGCTTTAATACATCTAGGAATGGAATCATACAGCTTCCTGACTTCATCCAGAGGAATTTTCAGCCATTATTCCATTAATACCTGCTCCAGCTCTTTAAGACACGATTGTGGAGGATAGCGGCTCCTAACTTGTCGCTCCAAAATGCACCACAAATGTTCAATAATAATAAGATTGGGGAGGCCACTTAATGTGTTCTAGCTCACTTTCATGCTCTTCATACCAATTAATAACCACTCGAGTGGTATGTATTAGAGTATTATCGTCTTGGAAGATGCAGTCACCATCAGGGAATAAAGTCTGGGCCATTGGATGAATATGATTTCCCAAAATGTTCAGGTAATCTTTGCTGTTGATTCTACCACGCAGGGCAACTATTGGACTGAGGCATTTCCATATGGCGGCCCAAACTATCACTGATCCACCTCCATGCTTCACTGTTGGAAGAAAGCAGTCAGGGTTGTAAACTTCTTTGGGCTGCCTCTACACATAAACTTGCCCTGAAGTTGGGAAAAGAGAAAAACTGAACTTGTCTGAGAATATGACTTGCTTCCATTGGTCTGCAGACCAGGCATTGTGATCTCTGCACACTTCAACCTCTTTTGAATGTTGCGAGTGGAGAGAAGAGGTTTCCTTACGGCGACTCTTCCATGATATGCAGCCTTATGGAGCTCACGACGAACAGTTTTAGTAGAAACTGGACTATTCAGATGATTATTCAACTCAGCAGTCACTTTGGCTGCAGTAGTCTGATAATTTTTTGCCACATTACGTTTCAATGCACATTGGTCCCTGTCAGTACGTTTGCAAGTACAGCCTGAATTGCGACGGTTGCTAGAGGTTTCGCCCTGTTTCTCGAATTGTCATAGTTCTTGATATGTTAGCTCTTGAAAAACCAAACAGTTCAACAACCTTAGTGATCGAGGCTCCTGCCATGTGAGCTCCAACAATTTGCCCTTTTTTGAACTTGGAGAGGTTACGCATTTAGCTTAAATTTTACTAAATTCTAAAAATAAATAAGACAAAGAGAGTAAATTAGATAAATAAACGTATTTACAATAGATATAGCCTGCAATTACAAAGTTTTAGTTAAAGTTCTTAATAAATTAGGTCTTTGAAATATAGGAGTGGAATTTGAACACGTTCCAATTATTTTGTCCAACCCCTGTATTTCAAAGAAACAAAAATCTTTTGTTGTATTGTTTTCATTCTTGACTTCAAATGGATCCAAAATTAACCGTTTTTAACTCCGTGCCTCAAAATATTGACCAAAATACATTTCGTTGATATTGTTCATAATAAGGAACAAAGAAACTAAAAAAAAAAAGAAAAAAGAAAAAATGAAGTAAAATAAATGTGGCTAAATACATCTGATCCCTATCGAAGCTTGAAACATACTTAATGGGCAATGTATTTCTTACTTTAATTTTATAAATAATCTTTTAAAAATCTTTAATGACTTGTATGCCCTGTTTTTCAAAGAACACATTTTTTATTTGAACTTATTGTTTTCAAATGTCCATTGAAATAATAATTTATTCCATACAGTATAAAGTTTTTTTTAGCAAAATATATCTTTTTGAGAAAGCCAAATTAAATTTAGCCCGACTTAAATTCAATGAAAATCAAAGAAAGTGGCAACCTTAACTTGTCAACTGGAGGGTTGGGGCGAGGTATATGACTGGAGTAGTGTTGAGTAAATATGATAGCCAGCAGTACCTATCAGAAACTTGTACAATAATTTAAACTAAAAATTCAGACAGAGATACATAAACACACTAATGCAGAGACATATATACAAGCACACACAGTACCATCAGTGATTTGGTAACCAGGCTAGAAAGAAAAAGAAAAAAAAAAGGAAAGTGGGCACTAAACAGGCAAACATATCAAAGACTGTCTTCACATGTCTGGAAAATTTTTTGTTTTAAATAATATTTTCATAGAATTATTACAATTAATATTAAAATAGCAAAATGTGTTTGTTTTTTTAATTTCATGCAGAGAGTTTTAGAAATTATATATTTAAAGTAAAGGAATCAATTTAGCATCTAACTTAAACTAATAGTATATTTTGTTAATGACTAATGAGCCCAACAATCACTGATGACCTAGAATTGCTACTGAGATAGATAAATTCAGACATAACTAAAAATATATCTGTAAAAGACAATATGAATAAAACCAAAGTCCACCCATTTGTTTTTATTCATATTGTCTTTCACAGATATATTTTTAGTTACATCTCAATTATTTTGCTCCTTTTAGTCGAGTGCTGCTACAGGTGTAATAAAGTATTCATACTTTGTATCCTAACCATTATTAGTATATGAAAGCAATTAACTTTGACTAATAAATTAAAAACCTCATGGTTCCTGACAAAAGATTGTATAAGCTGATCCTTTTACACAACTAGGGAAAATAACATCAATAGTGAAGCCAAGAAAATAGCCACTGATCTAAAAATTGATGACGGGATCCTTGAAGCAATCTACATTAAAAAATTGAAGCTGACACTGAATAAAATCAGCTATGAATATTGTAATAATGTTCTAAAATGCCTATAAAAAGAACGGTTTTCATGCTTTAATGCGTACTTGACTGTGACATTGCAACATAAAACAAAAAATTCCATCGTGGATATTTTTTTTCACGTTCTAATGAATGTGAAAGCAAAACTGTCCAGTTGCATTTAAATGCAAAAAGAATATTCAATAATGGATAGCTAACAATAGTTTTTGCCTTATTAGTTGTACCCATAATGATCTCAAAAAGGGATCGAAAGTACTTGGGAAATAAAAATGATTTTCACTGTTATAGTGCATTTCTTGCATCATTTGATTGTAACACATGGAAAAATATCCATGAATATTAAGAGATTATGCTAAAAATAAGCAGACATAAATGTTTGTAATTTATTTAATCAGACATGCCTAAAAGTATATTTATTAATATATGCTTCTGAACTTTGTCTAACCTCATTGAGCACTGTTTTGTTTACACCTTAGATTGAGTAAATATTTATTCGCTTACCTGGGTATGCATGCTAACGCACGTATATGCAGTTGCTAATATCTAGTTATTTGATTTATCCACATTAATACATACACACACACCCATATATATATATATATATATATATATATATATATATATATATTAAATTTAAAAGTTAAATTTGAAAGTAGAATTTTTAAAAATGTTTTAAAATTGAAATTAAATAAAACAGATTCTAACCTAAACATCTTTTAAAATTGTAATTAAATAAAACGTACTCTAACCATAACACCTCCTCAAAGCAATTCAAACACTGAAAAGAATCCAAGTGAACACAGAAAGTCAAATGAAATTAATAAGTTAGAATATAATATTGAACATTAAATGTCCTTTATACATACATATATACATTTATAATACTAAATTTATAAATAAAAGTTTATTGAATTAGTGAAATAATTTAACCACCTTTGCCGTCATTGTCATAAAGTTTACATAAAATAAAATAAAATAATATTTACTTATACTCGATAAGAATAAATAATTTTAAATACTGTAAGTAATCCTAATACATTTACTTGGTTTTTAACTAGAAGTATAGTATATTAAATATTAAAAATAATTTTTTAGAAAGGTGGATAAAACATATTCTAACCTAAACAGTCCCTCAAAATCTTTAAATATACAAATAGAAAAAATACCATAAGAATTTTTGCCGTTAGAAAAAAACCCAGATGACATGAATTTAGCGGATGTCAGAATTTGTTAAAAGATACATCCCTACCCATCCCTAAACATAACCCCGCTTTCAAATGTAACTATTAACTGATACAACGAAAATTAAAAATTGAACCCTCTACCACCCCTTGTCTAGATGAATGGATTTATCGGTAACCTTGGAAACCCTCAAACTATGAATCTTTCCTGTGCCGTTAACAACCGTAAATTTTAAAAAGTAAGTTACTCCAAAATTCGCTTGATGAGGAAATGGAACTAATGTCTTTGGTTTAATAACAAAATTAAATTCAGGGGCTTTAGCTTCCATTTCTGTAACATGGTTATCACTGTGTAGCGGTAAAACCATATTTTAAATCTATTAATTTATAATATATATATATATATATAATTACGAATCAGACTCTTATAGGACTTATTAAATTCTTTAAGATTTTTAGAAACCTGTAGAGGAGAGATCTGTTCATACGTGTCTGTCATTGAGCAAGTCCAGCATTTTCTGGTTGTATGCAGCGGTGTCCATGACCACGACCCCTCCACCTTTATCCGAGGGAGATATAGTGATATCACTGTTCGTAGACAGGGATTTTAAAGCGTTCATATACCTCTTGGGTAAAGTAAACTCCGTGTTTTGGCAGTCCAGGGAGGCAGCTAAGATGCCTTCTTTAAAATCCCTATTTCCAGCAACCTCCTCCTCAAAACTCTCTGTACTGACTTATGATGTCATCACAATCAGTCTTGCGGACTTGTTTTCTGTCCATCATGTGGGAAAGCCATCTTTTTAGACTGTCTTCTGTGGCAATTTTCTTTTTACAAATGAATCCAGGGTTCAGCCATGCAAGTGACCTTATAAGAGGGTATCTAAGGGGAGACTTTGCCAGAAGTTTCTCAGTGATGAACATTGCAACAAAGACAAACAAATCTTTGTTAGACATTTCCTTTTCAGGATAAATTTTGCCTAGTCCTATCTGCCAAAAATTTACAGCATCTTTATGTATGTTTAGGTTTGACAAAATTCTTATAAACTCATTCATTTTGAAAAATGTAATTATCTTTTTATTGTGCTCTTCCTTTGCAAATCTTATGTTTTATGATCATGCTAAAAAAGATCATCTGAAAGGAAAGGAAGCAACAGTCTATAGCTCTGACATTTTATCAGAAGCAGGTCAATCTCTTTCAAAATGGACCCAAAAGTATGCAATTTCACTGGAAATAAAACTTCATTCACATTTGACAGAACTGCAGAGAAGGTCTGGGGATTTTTTTTTTAAATTAAGTTCACAAATTTGATGACATCTGGCTAAATGTCTACAAGTCATTCACATGTTGGTACATTTTCTAGCCATCTATGACAGAAAAAAAAAAAGAAGACAGGGTTGCAAGATTGAACTTTTAATATAAAGCAAAGCAATAAAAGTTGGTACTTCAACTTGTTCATGATACCTAAGGTTTAAAATGAAATTTTATAAATAAAAAAGCTTACTAGAAGCTTTCATTTTAGGATTTAATTGAAAGCTAAAAGGATTAAATTTACCATTTCCAGCAAGCAAAATACTCTGGTTTATTTCAAACAGAAATTATATTGATTGGAATCGATTGTTGTTTTTTTAAATAGCTGATTAGTGCCTCTTTTTTAATTTTTCATAAATTATTATAATTAAAATTTAGCAAAGAAAAAAAAATTCTTGTAAAAATTAATTATTCATCAAAATTTTTTTTTTATCATGACAATAGTGCCCTTAATAAATCTTATTTATGAAAGTAATTAAAAGATTTTCTAATTAAATACTGTCAGTTTTATTGCATTTTTTTACTTTACAATTCAGAGCCGATTTTTGGGAAATGAGAAGTTTGAAAAAAAATAAAAAATATTGAGATTTACATTCTCTACAGTGTCCTGCTTTTAACTAAAATAAAAAATTTTTGGATGATAATTTAATTTCTCCAATTTTCATGACATGTGTGTGTGTATGTGGGGGGGGGGATAATATATGTAAGAAAAATAGTTTTTAACCAAGATTTTCTAAAAGAAAAAAAAATTTAAAAAATAATTTCATTCATTTGTAAATAAGATCTGAAAGTTTCATTAAAATCTGACAATTATTTGATTCTTGCAAGAATTTCCAAATCAGTGTGTTCTTCACAGGGGAAAAAGCACTGAAACACTAAGTGTAAATTAAATATGTCAATCAACAGCTGACATAAAAAAAGATTTTTGACTAAAATATCGAATGTGCTAGAAAGGATTAAAAAATTTAATGGAATAATAAAAAATACTTTGGTCTTTCCTCTTAATAAACATTTTGACAATAAAACTTTTTTCCTTATGCTATGTTGTTTTTTCAGCAAAAAAGTGAGGTAACTAAATAAAAGCCAAATAAGTTTTTTTTTTAATATAATTTCATCAGTTTTTTTCACACTTACAACAAAAGCTAGAGATACAGGTCATTATTAGCCTGCAAACTTTAAAAATAACATTCTTATTTTTTCAAAGATGCATTTTCTATCCCATCCTAAGATATATCAAAGGCACATTTTCTCTCATCCTTCCTGTCTACATTTTCTTCGAGTCAAATTTTATTCCCAAAATTGTTACTTTTGGCAACAATTTAAACAACGTATCTGAAATTTGATGAATAGAGCACATAGAAGAATCAGGCCAGAGATAGGACAAGGACAATGTGGGTTTGCTAAAGACATCTGAACAAGGAACGCGCTATTCATGCTCAGAATGTTATCAGAAAGAGTAATACAAATGCAGCAGGACGTGCACCTGTGTTTTATAGACTACACAAAGGCGTTCGACAAAGTACACCACAAAGATCTGTTGGAGCTGCTCAGCAACCTGGACATATTCGGGAAAGACATCAGCATAATCAAAAATCTATACTGGCAGCAAACTGCCTGCATACAGATAAAAAATGAGTTCATCAGATATACTAAAATAGAAAGGGGTGTAAGACAAGGATGTGTCTTCTCACCGGACTTATTCAACCTATATAGAAAGGCAATTCTGAGAGAACTGGAAATCCTACCAAGATTCATCATTGGCAGTCACAATCTTAACAAAAGATATGCAGATGAAACAATACTGATAGCAGACATGGAAAGGACTACTACAAAATTTCCTACAGAAGGTAGTGAGACAAAGGGACTAAGCTTAAACTAAAAGACAGACTGCATGGTCATCAGCAAAAAGATGAGCCAAAATGCAATTTACAGGTTGGGGGACACTAAAATCAAGCAGTACAGAAATTTAAATATCTGGGAAGTGTTCTGACAGAGGATGGCTGAGATCCGAAGATGTATTGAGATGGCCAAAGGCACATCCCAAAAGCTAAGCAGAGTATTAAGAGACAGGAAAGTTTTGTTGGAATCAAAGAAAAGAGTATTGAACTGCTAAGTGATATCTGTCCTCTTGTATCGCAGCGAATGCTGGACAATCTCCTCAGATATGAAGAAGAGACTTGAAGCAACAGAAGTGTGGTTCTACAGAAGGATACTAAGGATACCATGGGTCGAACATGTGAGCAATGGCAAAGTTTTGGAGAGAATGGAAACAAAAAGGAAAGTTGTATTTCACATTAGAAAGAGGCAGCTGAAATTTCTGGGACATGTAATGAGAAAGGAGGGCTTGGAAAATCTGATATTCACAGGACAGAGGAAATCAATGCGTGACATACTTAATGGGTTTGAGCAAGTGGATGGCAGAACAGGTTCTGAGAGTACAAACAAAGACAAAATTTATTAAGAGCTTAAGGACCATGAGAGGGTAGAGGGCCATGAGAGCCTACATCCTGAAGGGATGGCACATAAAAGAAGTTTACACATAGATACACATGGACATGTGTATGTGTAATGTATGTTTATTTTTTCAGCAAGAACACTGCTGACTTGAGATCAAAAAGAACTTTTTAAATTGACATGTGAATAAAATTTCTTCAATTGTACATATTTAAAAAAGTGATATTTTGGGAGATTCTACTAAAATGTATTTTATTACTGTAAAATAATTCATTATTTTCCTTTCAACTACAAATTCAATGAGTGTGATTTAATTTATCTTTGACAGAGATGTTTACTCGTCTGATGCCTTTTATCTTTGCTTTTCCTCTTTTCTTGTTGAGTTAGGGTAGCAGCTAGGAGAAGACATGCCTTCATATTCTCTTTCTTCCCCGTCACTTAAACAAGAAAATACAGAAGTAACTATGAGGTCATGAACTTGTCCTAATAGAGGAAACAAACCACTGTTCATAATAATTGGTAAATATTAGTGATGATTAAAAAATTTTTTCTTAAAAGACAATTTTAGCTTGTAAAAAAAAAGTCAGATTTCTGGTATTTTGCATTTTGACTTTCATGAATTGAGAAAAAGGATATATGGACAGCTCAATTTAGAAAATTCCAGGACTTTTCAAGGAGCTTTTGGGCTGTTGCTGCTTTTCTAGGACTTTTCAAGCCCTGGGAAAGGCCCTGCCAATTTTCCAGGACCTATACAAGTTTGAATGGTTTTCAAGGTTAGTTTGTTAATCACTATTTATGGAGACAGCTTTGTCACACTCTTTGTATCGTTCTTATTTATGTGGGCATAATATACATTTGAGGCTTTATAGACCTCTTACATTCCTGTACTATTATTAGTCTGCTCTGGCTTGTTTACCAAGAAGTGAGCTAAATTTAATTATTGTTGCTATTCTTATTGAATTATTTTTGTATTTTTATTAGACATTGTTCATTGACAGAGAGGTCATTTAACCTTTTTTTTGACATGCTTTCTTCAACAGTTTCCATTATAAGGGAAGGTTTCTAATATCAATTGGCAATTTCATGGAATCCTAGTAATTAAATTTGTTGTATCCAAATCACATTAGAAACCATTTTGGATATTAATCTTTAACATACTGAAGGTGATTTTGCTTGCAAAGCAAAAATTTTATCCTGCCACTGCAGATGAATGAATAACGACATGTTTGAATTTTGCAGTTGTGTTGTCATATCCTGCTATGACAGCAGAAAATGAACATGACCGAATTTAAGTAGTGCAGTAGAGGAGACTTGTAAAATAATGCAGTGGAAAGGAAAGCAGTGAATAATGCAGAATGTTAAAAGGTTAAGTTCCGTACTAAATTTATTTAAATGTTTGAGAAAATCAAATATTTTAGCTGTCATGTATTTCTCATCTCCTATACAAGAGAGTGTAGGTGCCTACGTATATTCTATAAATGAAGTTTTCAGTTTCGACATTAACAATTTTTGAATCACTACAAAAATAAGATTAGTAATGTTAAGTAGCTTTCTCATTCACAAGTGTTTTAAACATGTCAAGCCTTGAGATGTTTAATTCTGTTTTACTTTAACATAACAATGGTTTGATTCATGTAAATCTAAGGTTTGTTTAAAGATAAACTTGAAAATTGTTTTGCTTTTCTTTTTCAATAAACAATTTTTTTTTTTTTTTTTTGAAAGAAGGTTGTATTTTGAACTGCTTGCTCAACAAGAGACCTATAAGCAAATTTCAATATTGCCACTACCCCACTACAAATGAAATTTGTAGTGGGGTAGTGGCAATATTTGAAGCCGATGCATTTTAAAAAAAAAAAATTTTGATAATTTAAAAAAAAATCAGAATTCATAAAATGTGAGGGCTACTCAAACCAGAGTAATTAATTAATTTTTTTTTTTTAAAGTATTAACTGAATTTATTTTTATTGTGATTGTAATTGTTTAGCTAAAAGTGGTGCAAATAATTTAGCCATTGTAAAAACAATGAATAACTAGATTGTATTATCGTGTTATATACTTACAGGCATTAGGCTATGCTTATATCAACAAAAGCTTCCCCGTTTTCATTTACAAATTAAATTTATCTAATTAAAAAAATAATAAAAGCACCTCTTTAATACTTTATACCGTTAATACAAATTGTGGAGAGTTGATAAAAGTTGGTATTATTATTGCTTATATACTCATACTAAATTCATTTCTTTTTTTTTCTTTTTACTATCAGCTATTTTTTTAAATTTCGAAATGGTTATAAAAACAAAAAAAAAAATATATATAAGTATTTTCTCCAGCTTTATTTCCACTTTCACCTAAATTGGGTCTCAAATCATAAAAGAATCATTGTACTTTTGAACAGACAAATGCTTTCAAAAATTCTGCTACAAAGTGATAATTTGAAGGTGACAGGTTTGGAAGATATGCTAGAACTTTCTATTCCAGCTCTAGTATTACCTGCTGTATCATACTAACATGAGGACAGAAACTGTCATATTGTGAAATAAGTCTCCCTCTAAAAGTAAGGGTGGAAGAGTATTGAAAAGCCATAGTGAGAGGTGAGACAATGAAATCAGGTATGGCTTATGTATGGAGGAAAAGAGGTGGTCATCAACCCCTGTGGAATGAAGTGATAATAGTGAACAAGGAAGGACACTGGAGAGTAATCTGTCTGAAAGAATCAGCAAATATGCTAGGCTATGAGGACCTCCTTACACACCTGAGGGAGACCGAAAGGCACAACAGCTGAAATGTAATAAAAATAAAGAGAACAATAGTCTGATCATCCTGGAAATTCAAACAATACACTTATTAGTACTATACTATCATGAAATACAACTGATGCTTTGGCACAGTGATGGTTTCCATTGAGGTTCATTAGGGGTTTCAGGTCTTTCAACATCATACAACCATCTCCATGGAGACCCAGCTAATACTGATCGGATATAGACTTGTGTGACTTAAAAACTGTCAGTGTCTTGGGACGTATCGTGAGACTATGTTCTCGGTTGTTATGCAGCTATCATTCAGAGTCCCATTTTAAGATCCTTGACACAATTTTTATTAAGTCTAGGCAGCCTTCCCTGTATAAACAGAAGGAATGGCTCTTTGGGTTTAATGTGATCTGCTTGTAGATATTCTGGGTGTAATATATTGTTAATAATGGTATATTAGTTTTTCCTCTATCTTTCTAGTCTGTACATACATTTACTATTTTATTTGACAATTGAATTCTAAAAAGCTACAACTAGTAAACTTACTTTTTTTTTTCTTTCATATTAAATGTCAGTCTTTTTTTCAAACTTTAACTATATCTTTTAAATATGTCTGTTATGTACACCATTATTAAATGTACTGCAAACAAAATTTTCAAGTATTTAGCAAATTGTTTCTTGGGTAAATCTGTTAATCAGCAACAGTTCAATGGAGAGAACCATAAGAATAGTGCATGTGGAAGTGGTAAGCGATGAGGTGGCGGAGAGAGAGTGGTACAGAAAAATTAAATATCAAACATGCACTTTACAAGCAACAATAGAAGATTATGATAAAAACAGTCAAAAAAGCTTAAAGAGATTGGGTTGGCCCAAAAGCGTGCTGCTTTCATTACTGTATGGCATTAAGAGTACAGTTTTATCTGATTTTATTCAAAAAGATTCATTTTGATTGTATTGTGACAATTGCCATCTTAGTAAGCATTTTTAAAGGAAATTTTGCCACAAGTTCTCTTTTCTTCATACATTTTGTCACTGAACATGAAATAAAATTCTTAGCATTCTTTTTGTTTTAAAAATGTAAAAATTCAAGGCAAAATATTTGTGGAGAAGGTACTGTGAATAATCCAACATCTCAAAAGTGGATTGTGAAGCTTCATACAGGAGATTTCTCGCCAAATGATGCTTCCTAGTTGAATATATCAGTTGAAATTGATAGCGATCAAATCACAATCTGAGAAGAATCAACATTTTATAACACTGAACATATGCAAAATAATCAAATAAAAGGTTGAAATTTATTTTAGTTAAGCCACACATAAGTGGCTTCCACTGCAATTCACTATTTAATGTAATGATAATCTGATTTTGTAACATTATGATAGATAATAAAAACAATATAAACTTTATAACAATATGGGATCTAAGATTATGTGCAAGCAAAATGAATCTTATCTAGTGACCAAATACAATTTTGGTTGAAGGTCAAGAGCTTTTCAGCAATCTCTCATGTTTTATGAAGTTAATACTATAAATATTTTTGTCTTATTTTTATTTAATAAACTCTGCAAACCTTTTGGTTACTCAGTAGAATATCATCTATAGCTAAATACTTCTCTATTTTCAAATACTGAAATAAAAAATTTCATGCAAATATTTAAGGAAAAAAAAAACAAAAAAAACATTAAAGCAAACTATAGAAATACTTTTTTTTTTTTTTTAAAAAAAGGCTACACCAGAAAAGTTTTCACTATCAAAATAACTGTTTATTCAATCTATTTTATACTTATAAGTCATGAAACAGGTGTTAATGATGTTTTTTTATTTATTTATGAATTGTTGAGATTTTGATGGTAGTCTTTAAGAATAATACAAAACACCAAATGTTTCTGTTGTAACCTAGAAAAGCTTATTGAATGAGGAATAACCAAAACGGAGGTTAGAAATGAAATGGTAATCTTTATAACATCAACAAAATACAATACTCGCCAGCGGTGTGAAGTAGGTAAACCACTGCTAGTGGTGTACTACTTGGATAGCATATTACCGCACACCACTTACGAGATTGTCCAATGTATTTATGAGGACTAGGACATACCCATTAGTGTTCATAGGTATGGTATATAACGGTTTCAAACTGATAATGGAAAATAAAATAAAAACTGACAATCATAAAGCATTTTTCAAGAATATGCACATAGTTGAGGGCAAGATGAACATTTTTAAGAAGTATGGAAATCTATAATAGACAATAGTAAATCTATATACAATTTGGTTTGACAGTGTGGGGTTAAGAACAAGATAAAAATCTCAATCTATATCACTTCAAGAAAAAAAAAAAAAAGCCCAGAGAAAGGCGAATCATGTCAAATCTATAAGAAGCATTAAATGAAGCATATCAAGGTTTTCTTCAAGTAATCAAAATGTCAATATGCCAAAAACAAAATTCATATTTGTTAAAACTCCCAAAACAGTAAGAAAAGAGGATTTTCAAAAAGTATTAAAATAGATAATATAAATTACTATTTTAAGAATTTTATTCTTCCCAACTTAGGAAAAAAAAAAAAAAAAAAAAAAAAAAAAAGTGTTTCTCTCTGTACTCTTCACAGAAAAAATAATCTTTATAGAGTTAATGCAACAAAAGAACCTCATTAAATACATTTTTCCAAGGGATACAATTGACTACAGACTTGTGGCAAAATAAAACTTCTCTAAGTAAGATTTTACAAGCAAGTAGTAGTTGTATGGTACTTTTGGATATGAAAAAAAAAAAAGTAATTTTTTTTTTTTTCTTCACCTGGCAGGAATTTACTTAAGAAAACGGAAAGGATCGACAAATAAAGAGATCAATAAAGAAATAGATAAATAATAAAAATATGTAATTTGTCATGGAGTTTGTGAATGACCTCCCCTTTGTATTCCAAATCTATATAATAAATGCATATGTCAAGTGTGTCACACTTTTTCAACTTTACTCCTAGATATTACACCATTTTGGAATCAGCAGACTCATTGAACAAATTAAAAACATTCTAGGCTGGATCCGGATACACAATACTGAGATTTTGAAAGTTTCCATAACTGCGATTGTTTTCTGTAATTTTTTTAAAATAATAATTTTTATAACTTGGAAAAAAATTTGGAAATAATCAAAATTAATTGCAAAATCCAGCGAAAGTCAACCATGAAATAAAAATAATTGTATGGAAAGTAAGGACCTATGTATGTTAAATTGTCTTTAAATTAAGTGGCAGCAGAAGAATTATCATTGAACTTTTAAAAAGCTAATTTAATGCAATATTTAAATGCAGAGATCAATTTTGAGTTCTTCTGTAGTTTATTGGTGCCTATTACATCTACTCCTCCGTATCTATTATGATGACGGCTTAAGCAAGAGCCATCTGCAAGAGCTAGCTTAAATGTCAGACAGCTGAAGGGATATTATGTTTAGAAGCAGTAGAAGGGAATATATCTACTAAAAGAAAGTTTCAGTCCTCTAATTGAGTGAAAAATCAGGACAAAGGATTTGGACTAGCCAGATGATCTTGAAATCATAACTGAAAGAATTCATGAAAACCTGAAAGTAAAACCTAATATAATGAGCTCCACTTGGAAACTCAAGCAGTTGTTTGCAACTGGCCAAGTAGACGCCTGTTACTTGGTTCTTATTTTAACTAAGTCTTGGATATTAAAATCTGATCAATTTTTGTCAACTTTCTTGCTTATTCTAGTCACTGTCTTGATAAAGTCGACTAACTAGAAGAAAAAGCAAATTATTTTTGTACAAGTCATAATAAATGCCAGATGACAGCAGTCAATATTATTTCTTATTTTTTCACTTACCATTGATCCAAGAAAAAGACTGAACAGATAGGGTCAATTGAATTGATAAACTGATCAAATACAATCTCTTTTGGGTACTAGTAATTTTAGGACAAATACCTCTTGTTTCAGCACCCAGTATTTTGTCTTGAGAATTTGTCTTTTATAGAAAGTTCTCTTAGACATTGATTTCATAATCCTGTATTGTTTCTCCAGTAGCTCCAGTCAGAATATATTTTCAAATAATGACTTATTGAATATCTTATCAGTAGCATATATTTCCTATGTTCACACCTGATATAAATCTTGTCTTAGATTATACCAGAGTCAAGCATTTTATTCTGTTCATCTCTCATAGCAACCTAACCCTAATATACATGCACATTTTTTTTTCTATTGATTTTATGTATTGCAGTCAGATTCTTATATATAATATTAGTTTGTTTTGCTTTATACACTTTGTTACTTCTATTGCACAATTGCATCCTATTATTTGATGTCACCTACTTGCTTATACAGTTTCTATAAATCTTGTTTTTCTATTTCTCTCTCATGTGAGTGAGTGGTTCACCTATCATCCAGTTCACACCCCTCTCCAGTCTTTTGAACAGGAGTAGAGGTTTATCCCTAGTTTCCTGTTCAGGGATTAGGTTTCCAGTTCCTTTTAAGATCTTTTCCTTCTTTTTCACTACTCAAGTTTGTTGAAAAAACAAAAGGGGACCATTTCTTTACAACTGGAGAAGGGTATCAGCCTGTGTAATACCACCAATAACTACCATGGCCAGTGAGACATGCTTGATGACCTGATGAAGACTGTAAGGGTTGCACACTTAGTGTAATGTTTTCTGTCTAAAATATCAATAAGAAATAAATATTCTACTTTTTCTAAAAAGATTAGCAGAAAAAGTGTTGGAGATTTAAATTTGGATTGAAATGAGTCACTATGACAATAAAACAATTCCTTAGTTCTGGAAAGTTGCTCCACATAATTTCTTATACCGAAGAGAAACGAAAAGCCTAATTAAGAAGTGTCTATTTCACAATTTCTGTTGTCAGTTAAAAAATTATTACTTTCAATCATAGGTATGATCCTTTGGCTATGGTAGTAGCCTAAAAGAAAAGCAAAATCTCCATTTGTTCATGGGAATTCTTAAAAAAAAGAAAAAAGAAAGAAAAAAAATTGTCAAGGCATCGTACCATATCTTTTCAGGACAGGTGATCATGGTTCTCTACAACTTTCTAACTTGTGGCTCTTCTCCTTTTGCTAAGCACCCTCCATTCTGCTATATATTCACACAAGCTTGCCAGGTAAGTGGCTTGCTGACTTCCTTTATCTCTCCAATATATCCTGTGAGCATTAAGTTTTCCAAGCCCTCCTTCCATATTACGTGTCCAAGGAATTTTAGCTGTACTTTCCTGATTTTGAGCACAAACGATCTTTGTTGTCATTTTAAGACTTCCTTGTTGCTTACTTGCTTGCTTTTGTTCACAAAATTCACACAGCTTCCAGCACTCTTTTCAGTTTCTAATGAAATTCTTCCATTTCTCAGAACCTAGCTTTACTTTTAAGAGAAATTGTAGTTTTGTTACAAACAATAAATGTCATTGTGAAAAATAAATCCATATAAGAGAGACTGAAAACCATTTCCCCCAGAGAGTACAGTTTTATTTTTTTGTTGTTTTTTTTTTTGTTTAAATCTTCCCAAGTTCAGTAAGTATGCATACAAAATTTGAAAGCTGTACATGAAGTTGTTTGGATTAATGATAAGAAATCAATAACACCAATCAAAATACATGAAAATGATGAGAATTTAACATTTTCCAGGTAAATAAATTTTTTTTGTCAAACAAAAAGTGATCAATAGAACAAAAATAAATGTACTACCAGCACCACTCATCAAAGTTAGAGGTCCCAATAAATTTATTGATTGAACCCTCAGACCCTGATGAGTGATGTGGCACAAATCTTTGGAGCTGGTCAAGAGATGAGTTGATGGAACATCCATTTATTATAACAGTCAAGGTAGCAAAATAAATAAAATAACTCTGTAAATACACATGTATATGTAATTATCACCCTAGCACACATGGAGATGCTGAAAGGTTAATAAAAAAATTAAAAAAAAAAAACAAACTCTGGTAAGCTTTTCAGAAAAAATGTTGAATTTATTTATTCCTCCCTGTACCACCAAAACTTGTAACATAATTTCACTGACAATGCTTTGATGGCTAAGAAAAAAGAGAGAGGGTGTTAACAATTATCCCTAACTAGCATAGCTGCTCAAGCAACAGCAGTAAAGAAATAGTCAACTGTAAGAGGAGCTAATAAGAAGAATGTGTCTGTATCCTTGTGTATATATATATATATATATATATATATATATATATATATAATGACTATATAGTGTATTTTATTTAATTTCTTATTGAAAGGAAATTATTTAATATTATTTCTTTAAAATTAAGGAAAAAAAGTTACATACACAAGTAATTTTATCAGACATTATAACTTATTACTATAACTTATTACTATAACTTATTACTATAACTTATTACTATAACTTATTACTATAACTTATTACTATAACTTATTACTATAACTTATTACTATAACTTATTACTATAACTTATTACTATAACTTATTACTATAACTTATTACTATAACTTATTACTATAACTTATTACTATAACTTATTACTATAACTTATTACTATAACTTATTACTATAACTTATTTTTAGTGGGTACATGTATTTAAATTAATATCCTGGTTTTTCTTTTTATTTAATAAATTTATATATTAATTTATAGAAGTCTCAACAAGAAAAAGTTTTTAACTGGTTATTCTGACTTTGTCCTGTAAGTTTGGGTTGGTGGCTGAACGGGTACAGGCACATTTCAGCTTAAGAAGTGGTTTCCCCAAGGTAAAAAGGGATTCAGGTTTGATTCCTTTTGGTGGAGTAATGGATAGCAGCTTACATTGAGGAATTGGAGAGCCGAGTTTGAATTCCAGTCGAATCCATTACATTCACTTATGTGCTATTACCCTTGGCAAAAGTATGAATCCTCTTCTACCCCCAGCTATGGGTAAATAGCAGGACGGACCAGGTTCTATAGCTTTGGATGGCAACTGGTCTACTGGAGAAAGAAATGGCAACCTACTGTGGGAGAAAAATCTGCCTCGTCAGTCATGTATCAAAAGATACATGTGTAACAGAGAGAGTTTGGGAACCACACACAAACACACACAATTTTTTTTATTGAAATTGGAGTAGAATTGAACAGCGAAATTAGACCAGAACAATTTTGTTTACTGATGGGAATCTGATCTAGCCCATTTGGAATTGGGTTATTAGGAAGACAATGGAAGATGACAGAGATAATTTTTATCGGTTAAAATTTGAAATAGAGCTTACTAAGTCTATGAGGAACTTTGAAATTCACATATTTTTGGGTTGAAGGCAGAACTGTTGATAATCGCATGCGGGAAATATTGATGGGTTTCAGGAGGCTGATAGGTAGCATGAAGCTACCTACTTATAAAGGAAACCCTGCGGACCTGCACGAATGGATTCTGCCCATTCAGAAGAAGCAGGTGATCTATGGCCTCTCGGACAAAGAAATGGTGCTCCTAGCTTATGACGCCGCAGCGGGGCAGGCGTCCAAGTTCATAGGGGGGGGTACAAAGAAAACCCAGCCCCGACGTGGACTGAGCTTAAATCCGCTCTGGTGCGGCAATATGCAAGTGAGCGTATGGCCATTGAGGCAGTCAGTAAATTATTCCAGCTGCAGCAAAAAGAAGGAGAGACTAATGAGGAATTGGGGGAAAGAATTGTGGGGCTAGCGGTATTAGCTTTCCTGGAGTTGGCGACTCGGAACAGTGGTCCTATTCAGGCCTTGTTGGCCGATGTGTATGTGGACGCGCCGAGTCACATGGAACCGAGGGGAAATGTTCTGAAGGTGGGGATTGGTTAGCCTGGCCGCAGCCATAGAGGTGGCTCGGACCAGCTAACGACTCTGGGATAGAATAAGAGGGGGTATAGGTAGGAACTGGGGGGGGGGGCAAAGTAGTGACGAAAAAGAAAGACTGGGAGCAGATCCAAATATGGGACCTGAAAGAAGAGGTGGAAGAGGACTGAGAGGCTGAGGCAGTTCCCAATAGGAGACCCAGGGACCTGCCTTATGGGTTTCATAAGCCCACACCGGGCTGATTTGGGCTGGTGTGCTGCACTTGCAAGTATGGTAGGCATCGGGCCCACGACTGTCCGACAAACTATGGAGGCAACCCAAGGTCTTTGGGGCCGAACTGCACGACTTGTGGCGAGTTTGGGCACAAGGCTCGGTGGTGTACGGCAGAGGAAGACTGTAAACTGGGGATAAAGCGAGTTAATACGAGAAGGAAAAGGGTCCGGAAAACGCAGATGGGTCACCCGTGAAAAAGTAAGAGGCAGGGTGGCCCCAGTGCAAGTAAGATCTATAAGATGCTGGACATGTGGTGTGGTTGAGCACTTTCCACCGAGTTGTAAGGAGCAAAAGTGTTGGTGCTGTGGAGGAGCGGGTCACCTGAGACGAACCTGTCCTCGCAGGAGAAAGATGGACCACACCGAACGGAACAACCCTAACACGAATAGAGGGGAGAAATGGGTTGCTAGCCCGAGAAAAGAGTCATCAGAGCTCTACCCCACCCAGGAGGGCCCCTAGACAGAAATTGGAGCTCCTAGAAAAAGGTGAACTCCTGTCACTGACTTCCACATCTTGGTTGTTGAGAAAGTGGGAGGAAGGGAAAGAACATATGGGAAGGAGAAAAGCACAGGTATACCGTTTGCTGAAGGAAGGGCCAGACTTCACCTGTAATGTGTTGCTGGGAGACAAGAAGGTGAAGGCCCTTGTCAATACTGGAGCTTTAGTGTCACTGGTTAGCTCCAAGGTTTTTAGACAGTTGGGTCTGAAAATGAAGCTTAGTCCCATCGATCTACTAATAAGTCAGGCTGATAGTAGCAGGATGAGGATAGAGGATATGACGTGGCTACCTTTCCAGTTGGCAAGAACCAGAGGTAAACTTAAGGTTTATGTGGCACCTGACTTATGTGGTGAGCTAATTTTTGGGAGTGACTGGCTTAGGCAGAATAAGGCACAGATCTATTTCAACCCCGCCACCCTAACATTGGACGGAGTAGGGATACTGTTGGGTGAGGATAATTATGAACAATTGCCAGTGGTGGCCCAGACAGTTTCCCCCTAGGACTACTCTCTGGGAAGGGCAAGATTATAACAGAAGGAGTGCTGAACAGTCACCTGTACCAAGTAGTCCCTACTGATAGGTATGATAATAGTGAAGGGGAAATAACCGTGTGTGATTCATTGGTGAAGAGGTCGGGGACCGTTCCCTTACTGTTAACCAAAACTGCCAATAAAACTATTAAAATAAAGCAAGGAGAGGAGCTGGCACAGGTGTGCCCAGTGAGAGAAGTCGAACATCTGAGAGTATGGAATGAGAATAGGCCTGGGAATAAGAAGGGTAGTGATGAAATAAGGGATGAAGCTATAACAGCCCCTGAGCATTATAGGAGGAAATTGAGGGTGTTGCTGAAAAAGTAATCGGGAGGTAATAGCCATTACTGATAAGGAACTGGGACAGACGGAGACAGTTGAAATGAAGATAGACACTGGTAATCACCCACCTATTAAGTTAAGACCGTATAGGACCCCAATCCACAAAAGAAAATTAGTAGAGGACGCAGTGGATGAAATGATGGAATCAGGGATAATCGAAAGATCCAAATCTCCCTGGAGTTTTCTAATAGTGATTGTTGAAAAGAAGGATAGAGGGCATAGGTTTTGTGTGGATTTTCGTCAATTAAATGCCATTATGAAACCGCTGGCAATGCCCCTCCCCTTGATTGATGATATTCTAGCTCTTTTAGGAAAGTCTAAATGTTTTTCCACCTTGGATTTGAGGTCGGGATATTGGCAGGAAGCACTTAGCAAAAAAGACCAGGAAAAGACCACATTTTCCTGCCTCATGGGTCTCTTCAATTTTAGGGTTATGCCATTTGGGTTGGCAAACGCCCCAGGTGTATTTAGTCAGTTAATGTCCATCGTATTGAATGGCACTGAGGCATTTGCCATGGCGTATCTAGATGACATCATGTTTTCAAAATCATTGGAGGAGCATTTTGAACATCTGCAGAAGATGTTCGATAGGTTAAGAGAACATGGATTAAAGTTTAAATTATCGAAGTGCCAGTTTATGAAAGAAGAGACAAAGTACTTAGGGTTTATCATAAACAAAGAAGGAATAAAAACGGATTTAGACAAAGTTGAGGTTATAAGAGCCATGCCTGCACCAAAGACCGTAAGAGAGATTAGGGGATTTATTGGAGCCATCAGATATTACCGGAGGTTCATACCAGCATTTAGTCGGCTAGCAGGCCCTCTAATGCTAGGTTTAAGTGAACCGAGGATTGTCAGTGTGCATTCGGGGCTCTAAAGGACCAGCTGACAGCTGTACCCCTGTTGGCCTACCCATGCTGTACACCGATGCTAGCGATAAGTGTATCGGGGCAGTTCTTACACAACCATGTTCCGATAAGGATGGACTAGTACCGGGTGTGCCTGAGGAAGTGCCAATCTATTTTCTGTCTCATTGGCTCTGAGACTCAGCAAAGATGGCCAGTAATAGAAAAAGAGGCGTTCGCCATTCTGTATGCTGTGCAGAAATTAGATTATTATTTGAGTGGGGCTGTGTTTACCATTAAAACAGACCACCAACCCCTCAAATATTTGTTAGAGGCGGAGTGGACGAACAAGAAGATACAACAGTGGGCATTGAAGTGGGTATAAGTGCAGAATAGAATATTTGGCAGGGAAGGATAATACCTGTGCTGACCCGTTATCGAGGAATCCGAAGCAATTAGAGACTGAATCTGTCAGGTTGGAGCTGGGTGTGGATGATAAAGCATTCCAAATTAATGTGATCAATTCACAGGTGTTGAAGGAGAGACTTGGTTGGGAGGATCAGGAAACGAGTGAAACGGAGATTGTTTCCAACCCCCACTGGAGAGAATATTAGACAAAGCCAAGAGGATAGTGAGATAGCAACTATCAGGTCCAGAGTAAAGGCAGGGCATACCTCCAAATATATGGTGCACGATGGAGTGTTGTATTACCTATCAGGAAGAGATGAAGAAGGGAGTTTAAAAATGGTGATACCTGAGAAGTTGAGAGCTGAAATTCTAGACCAATGCCATAGGAGGTTAGGACACCTGGGAAGACGTATGGATTAATAATGAGAAATTACTACTGGCCTAAGTTGTTTAATGATGTTGTGAACCATGTAAAAAAATGTGTAACATGCCTATTATAGAGTCGAAGGAGTAGGGTTGCCCCAGTATTAGAAACGGATGTTCCGGATTATCCATTTCAGAAAGTAAGCATGGATATTTCCGGGCCCTATGGAGAAACACATAGAGGTAATCTTTACATGGTGAGTTTTGTGGACTGGCTGACGAATTGGCCTGAGGCATTTGCCATACCGGATAAGAAGGCACAAACGGTGTCAGATATAATACTGAACAAAATATTCCCTAGGTATGGGGCCCCCGAACAGTTGGTTACCGATAATGGATCGGAGAATGTGAATCAGATTATGAGAGAGATGTTGGGAGAATTAAACATACAGCACATAACCACCTCTCCATATCACCCCCAAAGTAATGCTAAAGTAGAGAGATTTCATAAGACCCTCGCTGATGTGTTGGCTAAACTAACAGAGGATAATAGGGAAAATTGGGATTTATTCATAACCCAAGCGTTAGCAGCTGTGAGATTTTCGATGAACGAGACAAAATTTTCCCCTTATTACTTGATATATGGCAGGGATGTAGTCTTACCTATAGACAATCTGTTATGACCTAGGAGGAAGTATTTAGGAGAGGATCATCACGAAATATTTTTAGAACAGCATAAAATTTTTACGCAGGTGAGGAGGAGGATTCAAAGAGCCCAGAAGAGGTGAAATGAGAGAGTAAATAAAAATAGAGAAGTTGTTTCCTTCCAGATAGGTGATCCAGTGCATTATAAAATATAAATGAGAGAAGGTAAATTGGACCAGAGATGGAGTCCATACTATAGGATCGTGGAGCAGATGGGTCCAGTTTCCTTTGTTATCTGGGACCAATTGACTGGACAGGTAAAGAGAGTGCATGCAAATGATATAAAATTAGCTGAAATAGGAGAATGGAAAGGAGCCAAAAAAAAAAAAAAAAAAAAAAAACTCAACAGAAAAAGCCGAGGAAAACTACGTTAGTAGAACCTGAAGGGTTAGAGACTGAGAGTGAAAGTGAAGGGAGTGAGGAGATTGAAATTAATCCAACTACCCTTCGAAGGCTGAGGGAGGTAAGTCGGACCCCAGTGGAACATCCTGAGGAAGCAGGGATTGAGCCTAACCTTAGGGAAGAAGAAGAACTGAGTGAATGGGAGAAAGAGAATGAAATTCCGTTAGCTCAATTGCAGAGTAAATTGCGGGCTGAAAAAGCACCTAGTGTTACTGAGGAATTACCACTAAAATGGCAATTGAGCGGAACGGTGCAGCCCGAGCCCAAGGATTAAGTGAAACCAGTACAGTGGCTGTGGTGAACGAGTGACGGTCTGGGACTAACTGTGCATTTATCATCAGTGCTGGTGAACTGTGTGGATGGGCCCCCTGCATGCACGGCGCTGGTGGCGGTGTGGTTCGGTGCTTGAGGTATCGCTCTAAGATGTAACCACCCGCTAAAAACAATAAGAGAATGAGTAAAACGAATTATTCTCTCCATCTCTTTGCAGGCATGGACAAGAGGAGGCTCGTGGTACTGACAATGCTAGTTGTGGTAGCTAATACCTGGGAACACAATGAGAATACTGTATTTAAGAAGACTAGCAAAGTGATTATAAACTAGATCCAAGTGGTTGATAACTTTGGTGATAGACCTGCATCGGTATGGGTTACTGGGTCAGTTGAAGACCGAAGTGGACAAACTAGATACAGCCAGGACCCAACACGCCGGAGACTATTTACAGACTCCGGAATACCACCATATATTATACCTCTTAGCTCAGGAATCCCTAATACTTTAGAGACAATGGAAGGATATGAGTTACCATTTGAAAGGAATAAAGTTGTTACGGACAAGGCAAAAGAGGGCAGTATTACCTATAGTGGGAAAGGCATTAAGCGTGTTGTTTGGTACAGTCTCCGAAGGCGAAGTGAGAGTAATTAAGAGGAAATTAAAGGCAATAGAACAGAGACAACAAACAATGGCTCAGTCGGTTAGAGAGAGCGTATCCATACTCAATGTTACTAGGCTGGAATTGGCTAGAAATAGAGGGCGTATCAATTGGTTGATTTCTCACCTACAGGTTTTTAGAAAAGAAGTGATAAATGTAACCATGTCTGTAACAACCGAATTACATAAATTAGAGGGGTTTTTGCAAAGGTATTTTCAATTATTAGCTATAATAAGTAAGGTACATCAAACAAGTCACTCTTTAACGGTGTTGTTAGAGTATGTGAGAGCACAATTAGACATGCTGTCGCTGGGACACCTGTCTTCGAGTATAATAACTCCGGAATGATTAAGTTTGAAGAGAATGAGGCTTTGTTAGAGCTGGTAGAAACGAATGCCAGTGGATGGACGGGATTGTGGGAACCCATTGTAAGGGAGATTCCTAAGATGTTGCTAGAAAAGATGCCGGCGTTTTAAGGCCAATCGATAAGATTGATCTTGGGTGGTTGAAGTCGGAGTTAGATAAGATAGATACGCTGAATTTGGGCTGGAGAGAGAATTGGGTTGCTATAACAACCTGGCCAACCGTTGTGGGAATTATACTAATGATAGTTGTCCCCATGCTAGTCTGGTGGTGGTTGAAAAGGCGTGCGGTGTTGTCGACCAGGCAGAATAAACTGGCACAGGAGTGCTTTGAGAGAAGGAGGGATTCCAGTTAGTGCACTTCACCAAGGTAGATCCAACCCGAGTGCATTGGGACCCCTAACTGATATTGAAGAAGAGTCCACAACTGTCGTGGAAGGACCTGAACCAACAAAAGATTCGACAAAGCCTGCTGTGAAGGCAAGACAAAATCGGAGGGACAGATTTACGAAATAAATCAAATTTTTGTTTTTTGTAATGAGACTGAAATAATTGGTAAGGAGTATTGTGAACTCCAATAAAAAAAAGAAAAAGAAAAAGGAACAGCACTCGAACTAGTGAACTATGTGAAAAAGTTCTACTGCACGAGATCACCACAACAGTGAACTTTAACTGGAAGATGCATGTGTTGATCATGTTCACCAGTCTATGAATATAGAATACAGCGCAGTACGTAACCTGTTCAATGAAACAACGTTAAAGATTAACACTCACGGGTCAGACACTCTACTGAATCTGACTATATCACCAATACCACCAGCAGCTGTTCCGTAATTCTTCAGTCTTCGATATCAAAGGCTGGTAGTAATATTTAGCCACCCCCTCACGAGGGTTACATGTGGCACAAGGCTGGGTTTAACTTGGGTTTTCCGAGCCCGTAGGCTCGGCCAAAAATATTCCCTATTTGGAACCCGTAAAAACGGGCTCAGGGACAGTCTACCACCCCAAACAAGACTCTGCCCCTTGGCGGAGCCTTGTCTGGGTTCCTCTCTGCCTGAAGACAGAGAGTTTGACTGTTCAGCCATCAAAGGCTGGCAGTAATATTTTATCGGTTAAAATTTGAAAGAGCTTACTAAGGCTATGAGGAACTTTGAAATTCACATGATTTTGGGTTGAAGGCAGCACTCGTGATAATCCCGTGCGGGCCAAAGGTCGATTTATGATCAACCAGGTTTATCTATATAAACGCGCACAGAAATCTGTTGACAGAATGGTTGGCTCGTTTGCCGTCAAGTGCAGTCAAGCTGGGTGGAGAGAGGTTGGAGATTGAAAGCGACATCAGAGATTGGAACCAAACGCCCGCTAATATATTTTGTTGATATAAGTACGAAGAAGTGAATTACTCTTCCAACAATCTAAGACTGCTACTATTATTCCTACCACTGGAAACGTCGAACAAGCTACAATAATCAAAAGGTTGTTTTTGGGCTCGTCTGTTGTAGAGTGCAGTCGAGCTGGGTGGAGAAATATCGGAGACTGAAAGTGACGTCAGGGATTTGGAACTCCAGCTAACATGGACTGTTAATATAAGTACTGATGCTTCTGCTACCATGAAGATTACTACTACTGTTACTACAGCCGAGGAGGAATGCAACTATAAACTTTAAGCTGCGCACAGAAATCTTTATCTCTCCATTGCAAGAGTCATATATTGTTCTGAGACAATTTCCCAACAAGCTAATCACAACCCTCTCTCTGTCTAGAATCCAGTGTATGAGTTTTTACGTCAATTATTTTCTTTTCTGTAACCCGTTTCTTTTCTATACTATTCTTTTCTGCTATATAAAAGACATTAACAATTCAACCATTGAATAGTTGTTTGTCCGGCTTTCTGCAGATATATATATATTTTTGGTGCATTCTAAATTCCTTAGCACAGACTCTCCAGCCGTGTCTACATCTTCAGTCGACTGTGAATGGATGAACATCACTTCTACTTTCTGGATCAAACCAAACACAACGTGGGCAGGAAGCAGGATTAAACCAGTGGACCGGTCGAATGATCTATGGCTGTTCAGAGGACTTACGGTCACTCCCTGAAGTTCGGTTAAGACCGAGTAGATACCTCAACCTAGAGAGTAAGACGTTGGAGGTTGAGGGGCTGAGGCAAAAGTGTTAGACAGGATTGCCTAAGCATGTACCACGCATGGCAAATAAGTAAAAAACAAACAAAAAACAGTGGTAACAATTCCAACATGTTTACCCACTAAAAATAACGTATATAGTAGTATAATAATGCGTGTGTGAATTAATGGAATTTATTTAAAATCTGACATTATTTATCCCTTACTACAGTGAACGTTTAATGGCACACGTTTGAGTAGATATCCCATTAAAAAAAAAAGTGTAAATTTATGTCACTGACCTGTGCATTTGGTAGAATTAAAAATGAGCTTTCCAGCAGGGTTTGAATCCCCCCTCCCTTATAGGGGAATCCACTTTCTGTCCCTGTGTGTGTTAGAATGCAAAGTCATGGAAAGCTTTCACAGCCCAGTGAAGTTCAATTACCCATTTAAAAAAAAAAAAAAAAAAAAAAAAAATTACATCTCTTTTGGATCCCTTGAAGCCTATTTTTGCTAATTTTATATTTGTATCCAAAACATAAAAGGAATTAATAGATTTATAACTATATATTACTTCTTATTGTAACAATTCTTTAAAAAAAAAAAAAAAAAAAACTCACAGAACAATCTTTCTGAAAGTTTCAAATATAAATTTTAGTAAACAGAGCTATAATTGCAATTCAAGTAGTCTTCTCTCCTAGCCAAGTACAACTTCTTCACTTTGCCCGAGCAATAGGAGATATCAAAGTGAGTAATAATTGAGTAAATTGTTAGTAATCATGCTTTAGCATATTGTTTAATGTTTTTATTGTCTTTCAACTCCTGACAAGCTTTGTTTTTTTTTCTTTTAACACTGCCAATATTTCCATTATACAGGTGCAACTAAAAGTTTCTGCAAACAAACTCAATCAAATTAATCACACAGAAACCTAAAACAAAAAAAAAACAAAAAACAAAAACAAATTATTAATATATTAATAATAATTAAGTAAAAGAAGACAATGCCAACAGAAACTGCTGGTTCGGCCAGTAGAGAATCATTCCATTGGTCAGAAAATCTAAAGTAGTGCCAAAAAAGTTAGCCAGGCATTGCTTGTTGAGTAGTAACCTAGCTGACAACACATCAGGAAGCTTGCAGCAGACAGAAACCACCAGATAGACAAACATTATTTGGCATTATCAGCTTTTTTTTGGGGGGGGGGGGGATATTATTTATTGGCCATTTGCCAGTTTTACTTGCACAAGAAAACCTGCTGCCTTCAAAGAGACTCCAGCCTGCATTCATAAATTTGACTCAAATAGAACTGGGAGGGAAAACAACCCCTCCCCTAAGAAACTGCCCTACCAAAAAATAAATTACAGGCTGAAAGTAAAGCTGTGTTTCAAATGACCAGGAATTGATGTTCATTAAGACGAACCTAAAAAAAGGGCAACTGGTCTTAACCTTATGTGCAAACTCTGTATAGATGTATACCATTGTATGTAACACAATGATTGGGACACCTATAGAAGAAGGTGTGATTTTTACCTCAATCTCAAGTTTTTCCTATTTTATGGCTAGCATGTAAAGTCTCCAAAGTTGGGTCTTCTGAGTGGCATGAGCTTGATAAGAAAAGAAAGAAAAAAAAAAGAAGCTTTTGGACGCCAAGTAACAACAAAATCAGACAGAGAATTTCCGGCAACAGGTCCATATTACGTCAAAAGTGGGATTGAGGAAGTCAGTTCTGGTCTGTTCTTAGCATTTGACAGGCTGTCCTTCATGTAGTGCCAATACTACCGCCACGCATTGTGATATGGAGATGGGTAAAGAGCTGGTAAGATGACAAATTTGAAAGGTAGAGCTGATCTGTTAGACATGACATAAGCTGTCCCAAGTGTCACCTTCTTTTTATGTGCCATGTCCTTTCAGGACATAGGCGATCATGCCTCTCCACCTAAACACCTCAAACAGTCAAACCCCTGACTAAACATCTAAATATATTAGAAATGTGGCTAGAGTCCTAATCTCTTGCCATGGTGTTTCTTTTCATCTTTCATTTCTTTGTGAACTTGCCGTGAACCTTTTCCAGTTTTTGGTGCACACCTATGCAAAAATGAATGGAGACACAATGTGGGGTAGTCATTAGCGGGTCCCATTGTATATTTACATGTAAACAACTACATTTTGAAGGAAGACTCCAATTGAGCAAATAAAAAAGGAATTTAGGTATTCTTTTCAAATTGACTCATTTTTGTTATATGTTTGACTCAGCAGAATAATAAAAATAAAGGAAAAAATAGAATCATTTTTGCACTTATGAGTCAACTCGAGAGACTGGAGATAATAAATTTATACAGTAAGTTAGAAAAAAATATATCAAAAAGATAAATATCTTTGCTATCAGATACTTGTAAGACACATCTTTTAGAAGTATGAAACTTGTGAAACATGAATTGCAGAAAGAATTAAAACAAAAAGGAAAAATAAACTTATCAAAGATAAAATATTTAAAATTCCATAGTGCCTTTGTGCAGTACATTTTATAACAGAAAAATATTTACTTTTCAAATATCTTCTTTATTATTAAATATAGAATTTAAATAGATTTCATGGAAAAAAAAAAAATTTTTAAATTAAATTTCAACAATTTTGCAAAAGGATTCCTTAAACTTATACTTCTGCCTTGCAAGTATTTCCTGTTGAATTGAGTTCAACTCTGATTTTTTGATGTTATACCTAAATTGTAAGGTGAGAAAAAAAACTTGCTTGTGGCTAAATACAAAGTAACTTGAAATTCTTGATGTATGAATTGTTCTATTTGAAAAGGTGTCAAAACTGGCACACAAAAAAATAAAGTTTTGTCCAAGAACTTGGAATAATAATTACCTGCATTTATCTTGACAGAATCCTCAACTTCAAAAGGATCCATATTTTACTGCCTACAATATTAGCCACAAATATTACTTCAGTTATCTTGGCCATATTGGCTCATTATTTTTATGAAAAATGTAACATCTTGTCTAGCCATCTGGTCCATTCAATGGAGCTCTACATTCATCTGTAAAAAATACTGTTGAGAAGTCAGTTTTCACATACTTTGCCCAATTTATACATTTCTCTTGGTAATGTTTACATTCATATTTCAAATCCTTTCTTGTTTTTTCGCCTTTTAATTTTTCTCAAATCTCTTAATATGACATTCTTAAAACCAAGTTTTTTCTTGTTCTTATCTAGCCAAGGTTTTCAATTTCATTTTTAATCATTCTGTAATCTGTTCAACCATTTCACAATTTCCAATGTAGTCAAATCATACAATAACTTTATGATATTTCGTTTCTCTTTTGTGGTTATATCTTTCTTGCAACATATCACAATTCACAATAAAATCTGCTAGCCTTGTGCCAAAGGAAAGTTTAATAAGTATTAATATAGTCAGCTGTAATTGGAAGGAAACATATTTGCAGAGAAGAAAGGCAATGTATAAAAAGTAAGCCAAGCTAGCCTCTGTAACTAATATTAACTCACAGGAAGAGGAAAAAAGATTCAACATTAGCAAGGTTAGTACAAGATTCCAATATTTAGTAGAAGTGAATTGTGTGGGTCTGTTTCTCAGTTTTCTGGATAAGAGTAAAATGCAGTATTCATTCTTATCTGAAATGCTACTGATGCTGCTGCATCAACTTCAAGTGATTTAAAAAATAAATTGTTTTACCATTATTTTATTTTTTCCTTAATTTTTAAAATCTCATTTATTCTTCATAATGAATGTAATTTTTAAAATATTACAAAAATTTAAATAATTTGCCTCTATAATGTCAAATTCACAATATTGTATGTAATATCCTCACCTTTTTGGAATATAATAGATATTAAGAACAAAGAATATTAATATTAAGAATATAATAGATACAAGAACAAATTCAACACTTTGACCAAAAAGCTGAGGCCACATTCTGAATGGGGCCACAGAAATCAGACCATGCCTAAGTTTCCAAAGACCAAAGGATATGAGAGTTTTTGATTTATATCTTATGGAGCTATGCATATGTCATATACAAGTGTTCTCAAGAGAAAAAGTGTCACAGTCAAAAAAAAAAATGATGAAACAGCAGAACAATGTGCCAGTTATTGGTACAAAGGAAGTCAATAAGATTGCACTTAAGTAATAGAAACCCATATCTTGCTGTTGTAATACTATGATATATACTAGTTTCATTAAGAGGTTAATATTGGGTAGTTAATGGGTTATAAAAACATAAGTTTGGTGGTCACTAAAAAGCAGCTAAATGGATTCTAATGATTACAAAATTATATGCTTAATGTCTCTTGGTTTTTTAAGTCTTCAGAAAGTGGTCTTAATAAAATTGCATCCCATGATCCCTTATTTCAGGCAACAAGAGTTCTAGTTTAGGGAGAAACTTGTGTGAGTACATACAGATATGAAATACAATTCTGGAGTTTCCACTTACTGCACAAACTAGGTGAAGTTGAAAAATAAAAACTGTACTGGCTAAACTATGATTTTGATAGACTTTACAAATGAATCTCAAAGTCATTCTTAATAATTTTTTTTCTTGTGAACTTAAGCTTTTCTTTGTCTGCTATAGCTAATAATATGTCATCTAACACAATGGTTCTTCCTACTAACTACCTATGCCTAATTTTACCAAATCTTGAACTGAAATATTGGTAGATTTAATACATCCATATTTGGCATTATTGTAAATCAACAGTACATTTTAACTAATTGTTATATTTGGTACTCACCAACTCAAGATACATATTACTCATAATTTTATATATATATATATATATATATATATAAATATAAATAAATAAATGCTTTTATGGAAGTGCAGTGTGCAGCAGAATATCTCCCATATAATGGTCAGATATGAAGACACTACTGCATTACCATTATGTGGGAAGTACTTCTGGCACACTGAACTATCAAACCCCAAACATTTTTTATAGTAAATAAACAAACATTTAAAAAAAAAAAAAAGCCAAAACATTCTTCAGTTGATGTAAGATTAAAATAAATCATTATCTGTACAAAGAGTCAAAGTATGTGTAATATTTTTCTCAATTCCTAATGACTGACAATTTTTTTTCACTAGCATTTGAAAATGCTCAACAAATAGACTGAGTGCTCGAGCATGTTAAACAAAGGTTTTAGGGACAAAACTAAAATTAGGTATTCAACCATCAAGTTTTCTTGCCACAAATCTTTTGTGAGCATAGAATATAACTCAAGCAAAGTTGAGGAATGACAGTAGTACTAAAGTCAATTAGCATTCCTAAAAAAAAGTCAAAACTTTATGAACAGAGACCAAGTTCAAATACAATCATAATTCTTTCACTTCCCCCCTACCTTCTATATAAATAATACACACATGCATATATGATAACAGTTAGGAAATGCTTATTTGTTCTTTATCTTATCATTGTCAGATTCTGACCTGTATTTGATTTATTTATATATATATATATATATATATATATATATATATATATATATATATATATACACACACACACACAATGATTCATTGGACATATGTGTAATGGTTCTGAGGTTCTCACTAGTAAGGAGTTTAGCCAAGAGACTAACTAGAATAATTTTCAACCAGCTGCAAACTAAATCTGCTCAGGGACTAGACTATTGACAGAATATCCAGTGCAGCGACAACACAGAAATCACCAACCTGTAACCAAGGCAAGCCTTCAAGTTGTAGGGCAATGAGTGTGGTCTGACCTAGGAAAGGGCTCCATCATGTTTACTTGTCTAAGGCATACAATGCATGAATGAATACCTCTCTAGCTGTCAACCCATATATATGTAGAGGGAACAGCTCAGGTGCTCATTGACCCTACAACCACATCCAATCATGTGAATAATAATGATGACTATAAATTTGTTTTATGATTACATAGTAATGGTAATTAACTGCTTCTTTATAAGGAAACATTCAGTGATCATTGACTGAGAAGCCAGTGCTACCGTTGGTTGAAATTTATAAAATCTTTCTCTTAAAACAGTTTTTCAGACAAATTGGTTTTTCAAGTCTAGTAACTGTTATTGTTATATCTAGTACCGATAGGGGTTTCCTTCCTAACCTTTTGTTTGAAGTAGCGTGGAATGTCAACATCTTGACAATGTCATTTGTTCTGCATCTCACACAGCCAGATAAACACCTTATGGCAATTTAAAGTTATGTTCATCAGCAGACTTATTAAAAGCCAAAAGGGTAAAATTTAGAAAGAGAAAGAAATATAAATATAGTAATAGGCAGGGGAAGAAGAAATGTAACAAAGAGAATGAAAACTGAACATAAGTGAAACCAGGGGTCTTGATGGGTAAATATAGCAAGTAGTTTGCTACAGGAACATATTACAATGTTTTAGTGTAAGTTCTCAAAAAGGAAGAAAATTACAGTTTGTGAACAGTGTGTACACAAGCAACATGTGGTGAAAGGGGTTCTACATGGAGAAATACAAGTCAAATAATGTTTTAAAATTGGCTAACTTAAAGATTTAAATAATAATACCATAAGAGAGACCAATGCTGGTTAGAAAAAGTACATACCAGTGATGCTATTGTTAGGAGGTAAGATTCAAAAAGATGAGAAGGAAGGAACCACATGCTCTGAGTCTGTGGTCTATTGTGCCAGTTCTGGTCATGGCTAAAGCTTAACAGGAAGTGGTCAAAATGGTGACAATCTAAAAAAATTACCAAGATTAAAAAGGGGACAAACAAGGGCAAAATTAAACGATGGAAGTGTTGTACTGTGTTAACAGAACATCATTATTTTCACATATAGTTACATATGCTATCCATTTTAGTTTTACTTTTGTTGAAGGTTCTCAAGTGATGTGGTTTCAGTTATTTGCTAGTTTTTTGTGTAGCTGCAGCGCTAGTCCAGAAATTTCAAAGAAGGACGGTCCTTGCTAAGAGCAAGTTAACATTGACTCAAAGCTATCTTTAATCATTGGTCTGTGAAAGCAGTTATATACAACTGACAGTTTAGATATTTCTGAAGATGTTTGGTGCTATGCACAAGATCTATATGAAAGTCTTGATTTGACGAGACTATTTAAGACCATGATTTTGATTTTTAGGTTAATAATTTTGGTTTTGTAGCAATAGGCATAACTACCCCTAACACAGCCTATTCTATATTGGATTTCTTTATCTCCTGTACTAAATTTGTAATAACTGATCCATACATCAAGGTATTTGAAATGTTGAGTATCTACTAATTCCACATCCTGAATTTTTATGATGGATTCAGAGTAGATGCCATCACGGCTTTCATTCCAATTGCAGATCATAGATTCCGCTTTGGAATGGTTTATCTCGAGCCCTACTTCTTGGAACACTTAATAGAAGATGTTGATTTTTTGTTCAAAAGCATTTTTACTCTATGAATATTTGTCATCGGCATAGACTTCTCATTAGTAGATTGGTGTTGAGAGGGAAAGCAAGAATACTGTTTTCTATTAGTATATTCATTTAGAATGTGGTATGGAATGCTTAAATGACCAGTGCTTCTCTCTTAACATCTGCACTTGTATATGTGCAGGGTAAAGACTAAATAGATTGGTTATCATTTCCTCCGTGTCATTCTTCTGATGATGTTTAAAATGTCCTCACAAGACATGCAGTTTTTTGGACTGATATAGTCCCTCGATCAAATTGAGACATTCAGTTGAATCAAAGCTTAGTAAAGTGGTTTCTAATGGTGGCAAAGAGGAAATCTTCATTGACATGGTCATATGCTGCTGAGTCGTCAACTTAGTATGTATAGTCATTAACAAGATTAAACATTTTGATGCATTTGCTTTGTAAGGCCTACCTGTGCTATGACAGGTTAGATAAACAGCCAATACCTATAAGGTATCACCTTGGTATTCTTGGTGAGGTAGAGTTTTGCACTTAATACCAGTGAAAGTACATAGTGTTCAAGCCCAGGAAAAGGTAAATAATATTTGAATGCTGATTTTTAAGGTAAGTGAAAGTGGCTTTCTCAGCTTAGAGTGGTACAAACAATCTATCAGTTTCCCTTATTTAGCCACAAGCCATACTGAACATAATATTTAAATTTACAGCATAACTTTTCAAACTGTTCTGCTAACTATTTACATTATTTGGTCTATTGTCCACATCTTTGTCGCCATATTTATTACGTTTCAGCCATTGTACGCTCCGGCCTTCTGGAATGTCGAACTAAACCCTTTATTTCACTCACTGGGTAAACTGTTCTCAAGGACACATGGCACAGTGGATAAAGGCGTTAGATCCAGTGACAGGACCCAAAGAGAGTGAGTTCAATACCTGGTTAAGGCGGTGGAGAACTTGGAGAGGGGAATTAACAGGAGATAACTGACATCCATTAGACATGGCACGTGGAACTAGAACAGTCTACCCAGTGAGTGAAATAAAGGGTTCAGTTCGACATTCCAACCACCTGAATAAGGCATGAGCATACAACAGCCGAAACATTGTAATAAATATGACAACAAAGATGAGGACAATAGTCTGAATAATGTAAATAGTGTACATAATACCTCATCTCAGAAATATAGACAGTGTTCTGCTAACATCAGAAAGCATTACTATCAACAGCTATAACAAGAGAAAAAAATTATATGATAGGAATAATTCAATGGCTTGTGGTTTAGTAATTGTTTTTATGACAATCACGAGATGCTTTCAAACAAATACAGACTGAAAATTAAAACTATTTGTAACATGCAATAAAACAAAAACAAAAAACACTCAAATTGTTTACAATGTACTTTCAGAAAAATTACTGATAAGAATCCCCACTTATCAACTACGAAGATCATATAGAGCACCAAAATTTTTTAACTGTATTTTCTTCAGCAACATAAGTTCTTGAAACAATATGTAAGCCATTTGTATTTTTTAAATCAGACTATAGCTACATTGACAGGAGAAAATCTCTAATTTCTAATTATTATCAGGTAACTATGTAGGTTTCTACTGATGAAAAATAAATATATTAATTTCTAACTTGGCAAACATGTTGCTTCAAATATTTAAATTTATTGAGTGTAAAATGAGTAACGCAATAGAATGCAGCACATGTTCACATTGGCAAATTAGAGACACTCAAATCACATGCACAATGACAAACTGTAAACATCTGTGCATAATAACCATCCCGAACTTTGGGCTACAAAATTCTGGAAAATAAAACCTGTGAATAATATAAACTGAATTTTTTTTTAGTGTATATAGTAACTAAATTTAAGATCTGTTCAACTTTTAATCCACATCATATTAACTAAAAACAAAAATTTATATATTTTAGAAGCTTTCAAACACAAAATTTGCACAATATTTAGAGTAAACGCATACACACGTTCACACAAAAATGCAACAAGTGACATTCACAAACCAGAGCTTTGTTATTTGTACACAGATATTGGAATTCTGGCAGAGCATCCCTAGAACCATTATAGCAAAGACATTAAAAATTACTGCGTCACAAATGCACTCAACAGCAGTGAAGATGATAGTGTTTTCTTTGCACCTTTTGCAGCCCTGTAATGAATCTCCATATTGCGGGTTGGTGCATCCCCAGCTCTATGTGCAGTCTTCTATTTCATGCTTCAGCATGGCTATTTGTCCGATCTTGAAAATTAAACACCAATCAGCCAAATAGTGATTTATTAGTTACAACAGCCAAAGACAAACAGCTAAACTTTCAAAATCTCTATGACTCAAAACCAATCTAAAAAATGTGCACACTATGACAGCCAACACCAGCCTGAAGCTATGAACTCGCTGCCAGCATTGAGTTACCCTTGTGTCGAGTAGGTTGGTGTTGAGTTGTCATGGAGCTCAATTGGCTGGTGTTGAGTCGGCAGTGATGAAATATCCCATCCTGTTATTAAACACACATATATATATATATATATAAAAACTAAGTAATTGTAGAAGTTAAATCATTGTGATACATTTCTGGCATTAATGAACAATTGTCTAGGTAAAATTGGGTGGCCCTCTTTGTGCAGCAATTAGGGGATTATATATATATATATATATATATGCGTGCACACACACACAAAGCTGAAAATATGGGATTTACAAAAAGAAAAAATTTCTCACTTCCATACATATTCACAAAAGCTTAAGTCCCGTAAACTCAACAAAAAGTATGGGGCTATAGCTCTTAGTATGCTACTGTGATTTCAATAGTGAGTAATAGGTTTTACAGAATTAAGCTGTTAACTCGATGCCCAACTGGTTTTGAATTAAGAGTTGTCCTTCTCCAAGACTAGTTACTAACCATGGCTAAAAAACCCATTCTGCCCTACTAATTAACCCATAGTTGTGAGTGAGAAGAAGAGACAGAGTAATACCTTTCTCAAAAGGTATTTGTGCACAAGTGAATGCAATGAACTTAATTAAAATTTAAACTCAGCTCTTCAATTTCCTCATTACAAGTCACCACCCATTACACCAGAGTGGCAAGTTCTCCTGGATATAAGAAAAAACAAAAAACCCACAGAAAATCATAGAAAACAGGATTTTTGTTACTAACAAATAAAATGAACAACCCCCCTGCAAAAAAAAAAAGTAAATAAATAAAAACAGCAAAAGAGAGAGAAAAAAAAAAAAGCTATCATGAAAATCAGAGCCTTCTTTTTATTTCTAAATTTAAGGTATGATCAACATAAATGTAGTATGTACTTTGTAGTAGGCCTGCCATATCCACTGTCAATGCTTCAAAACTTTGTATATTCTGACAGTAAAACTTAAAATTCCTGAGTTAGAACTCGGCACAATCATTTTGTATAAATTTGCAATACACAGTGAAGTCAGTCACTTATGCACAAGTGGTACGGCCTATATTGCTGCAACATGTCATTCTATAAATAACATGGGGTATTTTCTACTATTGATCCTAGTACTGCACAAATGCCATAACCTAATTCATCATATTAACCTGGCCAAACTGGTCAGTGTAGGGTAAATACCCACATGTGATATTAGCATAGGAACAGCAGGACACCTGATGTCAAGGATAATAAACATAAAAGTTGTTTTAGTAATTAAATTAGATTTTTAAAAGCTGGTTTGATTATCTTACCTGATGAATAAACGAAAATCTAGCAAACTTGGTGGGTGCACATTTTTGGCAAAATACAGAGTTGATGGCAATAGATTAATTTTGCAGTTTTTGTCAACACTCTGTATATTGGACTTGGAGGGACACACTTGTGGATTATCAAAAATTGCAGAAGTGTTAAAAAAAGAAAGAGTTGCCGCTAAAGGAAAAGTTCTCCAGGAAAAACAACACACATTATTTGGAACCATTAGTATAGAGCATTCATGTGATTTCCAACAAAATTTTGTGCGTGTGATGACATATGCTGGCTGATATATTGATAAAACAAAAAAAATACCTACAAAAATGAAATTTTTTTAAAGTATTGCCCCCAAGGAGGTGCAAACACAATACCGGAGAATTTTTGGCAGATGCACATGCCTTGTGTTTTTGATGAGTATTACTCAGTTTTGAAGGAAAAACTGTCCGGTAAATTGATATCGGTTATTGTTGATGAAATGACGGACTGTTGTGATAAAGGTGTACTGAATGTCATTGGTCATTTGGAAAAAACTATTCCTGATGTTGTCCCCATAGGGGAAAAAAAAAAAAAAAAAAAAAAATCACAACCATTAATCCAGACAGTCCTGAAAATGCTGCATATTTGCAATTTAAAAAAAATATCACCCAATGCCATACACATCAGGTGCACGGCACACATCCTCAATCTTGCTAGGAAGAGTATTTTCACCATGTTGACATTTTTGTTAATGACATCTTCAAATCTTCACCACCATTAGATTGTTCATTGAAACTACATTGAATGTCCAGCTGGCAAATTTATTTCCCAAGCTGGTTCAAACATGCTGGGGAATGTACTTCAAAGCTGTGAAATACCAGTGTATGCACCTGGATGCATATGAATCTTTTTTTAAGCCTGAAACAAGTTATATGCAAAATGTAAACAAAGTTAGAAAAGTTGTCACGCATCAGAAAATGGACTTGCTTTTGAAAATTAATTTCATGTTGGAATTGGCACCCAGGATCCAACATACTCTGACCAAACTGGAGGAAAATGAGACATTTGCACCAGTGATGTATAGAAAAAAAAAAAAAAAAAAAAAAAAAAAAATTATATATATATATATATATATATATATATATATAATTTTTTTTTTTTTTTCCACAATTTCCCCTGACATTGGTTCTGACTTCACTCTCACTCGACTTAAAACTTCCACTCATGAATTACGAGATGAATCAGATGTTTACATCGCAGCAGCAAAGGCTGCCGAAAAGGACAAGGAGTTTCCGGATGATCTGGATTTGTAAGTGTACTGGCAATCCATGACTCATTGCACCCCAATTTGGGTAAAGTAAATTGGGATTTGATATGGAGAAGGAACACATCCATGGACTGTGAGCACTCATTCTCACGGTACAATAACTTCACCAAGAGGCGGGAAATGTTGACATCAGCTTCTGATGTTGAAATTTTATGGTAACATAGAAGGCCACATCACTTTGTAAGACAGGTAAGTAGGCTATATATTTGTACATTTTACTGTTCACAAGTCTGCTTTTCATGTGTTTTTATGATTTTGAAACAAAAATGGAAAATTGAAATTCACCGTCACGGAAGAACACAGAATTCGACATTTGAGAATATCGAGAACTTGCTACTCTACATGGCAACAATCTGTACATCCCCATACATGCACAGTGGTAAGTTTCCTGTGAGAGCAAATGTAATATAGGTGGTTTCTAAAGTTTTTTTTCCTTCTCTTTCACTTCCAGTAGCCCCTTGCATCTTAGTAGTATTACTGCCTTGCTTGGGGTGAATTGATTTAAAAAAAACCCAAAAAACGAAGTTTGCAAAAACTACCCAGAATCCTCCTCTGCAGAGGGAAGGTTCTGCCCTGGAGCTTGAATGTCAGCAACTAGGCACATTTGTTTTAATATTATGCTTTGTCTTGCCAGAAGATAAGAACAAAGCTGATCATAGGCTCAAAGGCCTGGGCTCAGCTGATGGCATGGGAGAAATTTAAACAATAAACATTAAAAGAGGGAAGAGAGAGGTTATCAAACAATTCTGCAAATTTTTGTTTACCTTAAATTTGCTTTAACAATATTCAGCATTCATTCTATGTTGTGCATTGAAAATGAAGAAAGAGTGTCAGTTGTCAGGCAATAATGAGAGAATAGAGCAATTATATATATTATTCACATGCAAGTTTGCTATAAATGGGTTTTTTTTTTTTAACTACATTAAACTTTCTATTATAATATTTCAGCAGTTCTGTGAAAGTCATGATTTGGGTAGTCCAAAAATTATAGCAGAGATACTATAAATCTAATAATCACTAACACAGATGAAACCGAGTTCTATATGCCATGTCTTAGTAAGGCTTGTCTTTTTACTAGTCTTATTCTGCCAACCCTTTACACAAGCTCATTAAAAAGGTTGCTTAACTGTCCCTCTTGCATTCAATATCTCCTGTTAGTGTCACACTCTCCAAACTTTCTTTCTACATTATGTGCCCAAGAAATTTCAATTGCCTCTTTTTCTAAGTAGAAGTGTCTCTTTTGCTTCCATTTTCCTTAAAACATTGTCATTATATATTCAGTATTCTCAATATCCTGTAGATCCACATTTCTGGTGCTTCAAGTCTTTCCTTTATCTGTGAGGGGTTTGCCCAGCATTCACTACTATATAGGAGGACAGATATTACATAATAATTCAGCATTCTTTTCTTGGTTTTTAATGAAATTTTCCCATTTCTTAATACTCTGCTAAGTTTTTAACAGGCATTTTTCACTAATCCAATTTCAAATTTTGATGTTACATTTTCTGTCCTATGTTAAAACACTTTCTAGATATTTAAATTTCCATGCTTGATTGATTTTTGTGTCACCAATACATAGTTCACATTTTGGGCTGTTCCTCTTGTTGACAACCATGTGTTCTCTCATAATTGATAATTAGTCCTTTCTTCTTACTTTCGTTTAATACCTTTATATGGGTTCCTGTAGTTTCCTTTCCGTGTCT
The DNA here is from genome assembly GCA_964036315.1 of Acanthosepion esculentum. NCBI lineage: Eukaryota > Metazoa > Mollusca > Cephalopoda > Sepiida > Sepiidae > Acanthosepion > Acanthosepion esculentum. The sequence continues at coordinate 32,689,886 of OZ038485.1, read as the reverse complement.
GCTATAAACATTGTCATCTGCATATCTAATATTAAGATTTTTGCTGCTAATAATGAATCATAGTAGGACTTCGAATTTTCTCAGGATTGCCACACTGTCCTTGTCTTTTGGCAAAAATTACAGGAAGATAGTTATTATTACAAAAGCGTAATCACATTTAACAAAATACATTCAAAATTAAGATGTATGTAAATATATATACCAGGTTTATCCTAAGAAAATTTTTTTATAAAAAATAAAATAAAAAGAAGTCACTATACAAACTGAAGTGTGTTCTATACTTTGAAGATATGACAGGGGCAGAATAACTTAAAATACAAACATTTAATGAGTCCATATTTATATAATAATTATGGAAAGAATGAACATTGAAATTTTATAGAGTTTAAATTCTACAGAAAATGCAATATCTAAGGTTTAAAATTAATTGTTGAAAATGAATAATCTTTATTTTAGTTTTAATTTCAAGCTAATAAATGTAATATTTCCAATAAGCAAAATACTTTGCTGTATTTTAAAAACTAATTTTAATTTTTTTTTTTTGCTAAAATAGCTGGTTAGCACTCCCACTTTTCAGTTTTTTTAAAGACATTTTTCATCACAATGTAATTCTCTTTATTAAAAAATTTTTTTTCCAAAAATATACTTTTCTGAAACTTTATTTGAGGAATATTAGTTGATTTAAAGTATAATTAATTTGATTTGAAATAAATATTTAGTTTAAGTTTAAAATAGTGTGGAAATGCATTTTTTAATCTGACAATCACTGTGTTGACAGTGTGATGACAGACTTAATGTTCTTCTACAGAGACTTTATCTGTAGAATATAATTGAAGAACATGATGTGAGCACATTTTTTTTATATAATTTTTGAGGGAGTCAGTAATCTTAAACATTTAGGAAAATATTCTCTGTAATCTAATGTTTTATTGAATTTTAGGAATCTTGGCTTTAAATTTACTATAGTCATCACTTATTTTCTGATATCATGTATGGTCGCATGTAGACACAAAAATAGGCACGTTTATGCACATACAGAAAATATTTGTTTGATTTGTATTAAGCTTTTCCATTTATGATTAGTAAATATAGTTTTTACTTAATATCATATAAAAGGCTGAAATTAATATAGAATTTTAGAAGATTTAAAACAAATTTTTCTAATTAAAATTAAAAAAAAAAAATGAAAACAATTCTTGGGAAAATTTATTATTCATCAAAAAATTTTTTTAAGACAATAGTGTCCTTAATATATCTTATTTATAAAAGTAATTAAAAGCTTTATATTAGATAATGTCATAGTTTTATTGCATATTTTATGATTCAGAGCAGATCTTCGGGCAAATGGTGTTTCTGTTTGACAGAAGCAAATTGATGATTTAGATTCTCCAAGTTGTTCTACTTTTAACTAATATAAATATGAAGAAGCTGGAATTTTGATTTTTTGAAATTTCATAGAATTAAGTAAGTGGGTGGGTGTAACAGAAGCGAGAAAAATTTTTTTTTACCAAGATTTTCTAAAAGAAAAAGATTTTAAAAATAATTTAATTCATTTGTGAAAATAAAAAATTTCATTAAATCCTACAATTAATTATTTGATTTTTGCAAGAATTTCCAAAACAATGTGTTTACTGCAAAAAGATGCTAAGTTTCCTGATACTAATCTTTGACCCACAAGGTTGAACAATCAGAAATGTGAAACTCAGCCTCAAGTATTATCGTTTGCCACTACCAAACTGTAGTGTAAAATAAACAAGAGTTTTAACTAGAATTTCTAACATATGAAGATTAAAATATTTAATAAAACAATCACAAAAATCAGTCTTTTCTCTTAATAATAAACAGTTTGACGATAAAACTTTCTTTTTTTTTAAACCAAGTTTGGGGTCTTTTTCCCATCATGGTTTTTGGAGGTACCTACAAATTTATTTCAGTCCTAACAGAGAAATTTAGAGAGAAAATGTAAGTTACAAAACAGAGAAAGCAGACAATAGAGTTAACATTAATTTATCAAACTTTCGTTAAACTGTTTAAAATTTAAGAACTGGTTTATCTGATCACCCATCAAAATACAACCCTAGTTAGTACTTAATTTCTTAGATCAGGGCGTGTGTGTTTTCAATGTGGGCCTGACCAATCTCCTGTTAGTGTTGACAGTAACTGTTGATGGTATTCAATAGCAACAAACTGAAAATTTACCCCTAAAATTACTGAAACATCACACCTGATTATTGCAGATTTTAAAAGTACACGATTTTGAATTTAACATAAAGTACTTTTTTCTATTGTTCTGCCAGTGTTCTCATAATTTATGCAAGTTTTTTCCTTTTTTTTTTGTTAATTATTTAAAATAAAACGCGTATAAAAAGAATGAGATGCAAATTTTAACTTGAGTAATAGTGTAATAGCCGAGATGTTTGTCTTATGATCTCCTCATGTTTTTATCCAGTCAGCTTTTTATTGGCAAGCTGAGTGAATTGTTTCCATTAAAAGGTAAAACTATTAATACAATAGTCAACAAAAGTTATTTATATTTGGTTTTTATTTCAGACTTACCCAATGATTTTAATTATGAATATTTACACTGTTTGGGAAGAAAAATTACTCGTAGGAATTGTTTTGCGTTGAGGGTGTGTGCTTAATTGAGCGTACTCATAAAGTAATCTTTTAATCTCAATTTTCAAACATTTTCCACTCTTAAAATTCATCTATGTACTTGAGAGAGAAAGAAAATCTTAAGAGCTTGAAAATATTTTCACAAAGAATAAAACAAACAAACTAATCAAGTTAAACTATTCAAAGGAAAGCATTTTTAGCGAAAGTAACCACACAAAGAAACTAGTTATCGGCCTTGAAATACACCCACTTTTGGGGAGCAAAATTGCTTTCCCTACTTTCCGAATATTTAATGAAGAAATTCTTTGAACAGTCTGTAAACAAAACGATATCTAAATAAGTTACAAAAGAAAATTATTATTTAACAATAATTTAGGAAGAAAATAGTTTGCCAACGTTAAATCGTAGCGATTGTTTACACTGGAAGAAAATGCATTTATGAAAGTTTTAAACATATGAGTCTCAATCAATTCCCCCCACTCCACGCTCTTTTGTCATTTTTTTTTTAACAGAAATAAAGAAAATCTAGCTGAACAAAATACGCAATGAATCGATTTTTGCATTGAAAATCAATACGCAAAAGTCAAAACTAACCTTTTTTCTGGAAAATATAGATTGAAATAAAATATTTATCACTAAAAAATGATGTCTAACATTTTTACGTTTTTAGTTAAAAAAAATAATCAAATAATAAGTGAATTTAGAAAAAGTTCTTTTTTTCACAATACGTTTGTAATGAAAAACAAACAAGGTAGGAACTTTGGACCATCAAAAACCGGGAACATTTCAATCCACAATGATAATTTTAGACCACGAAAGTGGCCTAAAATATAAATTATTGCAGAGATCTGAGGGATAAAGGACACTTCATTATTTATTAATTTACTTTAAAGAGTAAAACAGTAACATTTTTTCTATAGTTTTTCTATTTATTATTATGATGCCGACTACGAGTTATCGTGTTTTAATTTTTTTACATTTTCTTCTGCAGTCATCAACGAGTTTATTCGCAATTATACTTTTAAAGTGTGAAAACAATGTTGTTAAAACTTCAGTTGAAGCTAGAAATTAATTCGTAAAAATAAAATTGTTTTACTGCCTAAGTTAGCTATTATAAAGTTGGCGTTAGATGCCAAGTTTTGTAATTGATTCTTACCCGTCAACAAGAAAGATTTTGAGGACATTGTAATTAAGGAAGGAATATGTCATGTGTATGGAGCAATCTCTAGTGTAATGAATGTAATATTCCCAGATTCGATTTAATAAATTTTCGATTTTTTTTTTAAGGAAAAAAATGTATTTTAATTTTCTTTTTAAAAGAACTCGATATCCATTTTCTGAGCCTTTTTTCGCTTTTGAGAAAAAAAAACTAAGTTTGAAAGTGTCAATGATGAATGAATGTATTGACAAACTAGACAAGTTAGTTAGCTGGATTTATTTATTTATTAATAATTAGCATATGATTAAAAAACAAAATGGAAACGTAGCGATTACAAAAAAAAGAAACAATGTGCTTACTAGCTTAGACCGAGAAAGAAATCAAAGCGTAAATTTTACCCTTTATGATTTCTTTCCGTTTTTATTTTACCCGATAAAATAAAAACAAAAAAAAACAATGAATTCACTGCAGATAAGTAAGTTATTCATTCCAATATTTCAAGTCGTGGCCGGCCGGTGTTTGAAGTAAAATAAATAAGATTTAAAAAACAAAAAAGTTAAATATTTCGCCGTTTATAAATTATTCCCTTCTTGTTTGTCTGGTAAGAAGACAGTTTTCGTTTCAAAATTAAAAAGTTCGGTGTTATTACGTAAAAATCGAAGTGTCACTTCACACACTTCCACTTTTAAAAATCAAATAAAAAATTACACCCCAAACCAAAATCAATGTCATTTTTATAAAGAAGAAAAGAGACAAATAAAAAAAAAAAATTTTTTAGTTTAACAATCACAACATAATATTATCTTTTTTTTTTTTTTTTTTTTAAAGGGAGGAACATTTTCATTTTAAGTCCAATCGCCTTGGTCCACATACATTCCATGACTAATTATTTTTAAACAAATTACAATTTTATTGCATTTCGGACGCTATTTTTCTTTTTATTTATGATTTCTTTTCATATATGGAAATATGGCTAAGTAAAGCAACTTTTAAAAAAAGTAATTTATTATTTTTAGTATGCGAAAAAAGAATAATTGGAAAATACCTCTGAATCTTTCTTCACCAATAAGTAGTTTCCACCTGTTATTAACTTCTTAGACATATGAGATGGAGACGACTTTAGTGAATTCTTTTCATTGAAAAGAAAAGTAAAGAAAGAGATTTTAAAGTCGTAAATCGTGATTAGGATTTTTAGTAAAAGCCATCATCTCTTTTTCTTTTAAAGGAAAAAACATAATTGCAAAAATGTACCAATTGAAACGATTTTTATCCCATGACGCCTACCAGAAAGAGTAGAAATTAAAAAAAAAATGTAACTAAAAATTTATTATTTTTTTTAGCTTAAAATAATAAATTTATATTACAAAAATGCTACATAAAGTAAGTAAACTATTTTCTCTTGTTCATTTACTAAGTCTTAGTTTTCGAATTATAAGTGAATTTCAGTAGTATTTTTAAAAACATTTAAGCTTAAAGAGCAATAAAAACGATAGTAGTTTAATTGATCAGTATGATTAGATATATTAATAAAATAACAGAAGGGCATTCAAACCTTGACTGTTTGGTCACTGGAACATGTAGCAAGCCTTTTGCCGTAAAAGTCATAAGCAACATCATGAATCAAATCTTCGTGATCAGTTTGAATTGATTTCGGTGCAAACATATCTTGCGGTTATTTTTCTGAGATGAAACACGCGAGAATTTCGTTCCTATCGTTGTGGTATTATTACTTAAAGTAGTGTCGATCTTAAACTGTTCCAGGTAGGTTCGAAATGTCCTTTTTTTTTTTTAAAAAAAAAGTTTGTTTAACTATTTTGTTTTAACATAAAACGAAAGATCCGCGGTCCAGCGGTTGGTTTGAGACCGGACCTGAATGGTTATTGAAGAACTTCCGATACTAAACACAAGAGTAATGATAATTGGTTGATAAATCGATCAGCCAATGAAATTGCTCGTTTCATATTGAGTTAGACACATTTCGGCGGAAGTTGAATAGTGCTCGGCGCTAGTCACGAGGAGAAAAGCTACGAAGCAAAAGGTGGAGAGAGACGGCGGAAAAAGGGATGGAGGAGGATGATGATGTCGTTTATCTGGTTGCCCGTCTGTCTTCTACTACCACTGCCTTAATTTCATGTCGGTGCCTCTGGTCTGTGAACTGTTGACTATGTCGGACAGCAATGATTGAACTTTATTGTTATTTAGCTAGCCAGCTAACGGATTTAGTTTAGTTTTAGTTGGCTGGCAGAAGAAATCGCCCTTCTCTTCTTCTGACTCCGTCTCATTATCATTACTGTTGTTATTATAGACTTGTAAAAATCACTTCGTTTATGATGGGGATAAAAGAAGCAAAACAATTGTGAGGACCGCAAATAATATGCTTTTTATGTATTACAATCACTATATTAAACCTGCTTATTTCGACGTAAATTGATTTGATAACTACTCAAAACTGTTGAACCTGTCACCGATTGTCTGTTGTGGTAATTTGAGCTTAAATGATTTTTTTCTGTTATCACAACCACCACTGTTAAAAAGTGATCACATACGCCATAAATAACACATTTTATTTTGACTTGACTTAAAAAAAAGACTTCCAGTAATACAGAGCATAACACAAAAACACGCACAAAACAGTAACATTTACTTTTTGATGAAACTTTTTAAAAAAAATTGATTTCTTTACCTGTTAGTTTTCTAGTGCATGTAAAACTTGTAATTTTAATTTTATGTTTACAGAAAATAACAAAATCCGTATCTTAGTTGGAGTTTTTTTTTCTTTATTTTTTTAATCAACAAAAAAAGAAAACGTTTTAAAACTTTAAGTCCCTTTGTTTGTTTATTGGGGAAAAAAAAACTATGCACTAATAATAATTGAATTGAAACGAAGGGACAACAAATATAAAAGAAAATACATTTTTGATTTAATTCAGTTGATCACGTATTTCTTATCCATGAGATATACCTACGATGAATCGTCTGGGGCAGGAATAGAGGTAAGTTACTTTTTTTTAAATTTCTGCTTGAACCTTTTACTTTCTTTTTCTTATTGATAGTGAAGTGGAATAATTCGTATCATCGCTTCAGATGTGCTCTAAAAACAATAAAAAACCTGTTTCCATTTGATTTCTAATTAATTCCACTCTGATGCAATTATCGAAAGTAAAATGTGTTTTTGTGCGATCATTGCATTGAAAAATCACTTTTTAAATGTCAGCTAATGTAATTTTCTTTAGAAAAATAAATAGGAAAGGTTGATTTGATTGAAAATTAAAGCAAGTGTTGAGCAAAAATGTTTTTAGTTACATTTGAAAAATCAAGCATTAATCCTTTTTTTATGTGTTAACTTAGGTTTTGGTGTGTATCTTGGGTTTGAATATTATCCTTTTTAATTTTTAATCAATCTTTTAAAATGTGCTATTATTAAAGAAAAACAGTACGCAGGCATATTTGACTTGCTAGCTAGCTAAATCGATTCACCCTGATTTGAATACCTTTTTCTTGTCCGTCAACGCCTATATGGCTTTAGGGTCGGATAACTTAAAAAATATGAATACACAGGATTTAAAAATAAGTCCTAAATACTTTCTAGTTCGGCTACACGTGTTTCTGGTATTTGCTATTATTTAATTCTTATGAATTAGGACGTGGCGCACAAAATAAATTCTCTTAAACCATTTTTAGATTTTTACCTGGGCACATATGTTTGATTTTTTTCCCCTCTTATACTACCCAGTCACCATTGTACTGTGTTCCTTTAACTGTCTAAAACTTATGAATATACTTTTTCCCTCCCACTCACTCACTTCTGTCGTGTAAAGAAAGAAATCTGCACAAATTATAGTGAACACCCAGTTTTTTTTTTTCTTTGTAAATTAAAAATATAATTGAAAATATGTTTGTTTCTTAAAGATGACAGTATTTTTTGAACAAAACTATGAAAGCGGGTTCTTTTGGAAAAGAAAAAATCTTATCTAATTTCTAACATTTGTTTTTTTTTCTCTCACGTAGACAAAACCCCGAATTACCGAAAAAAAAAAAAACGGAAAAACTCGTATATATTTTTTTTGCATGTTGACAATGAATGTTTGACCCTCCGTTTTCTTTTGATTTAATTACATTTTAGCTTCTTATGAGGAGATCATTTTTTTTAAGAAACGATTTTCCATACATACCACGGTATATTGACTTTTTGTATTATGAAAAATATTATCAGAAAACTTCGTATAACTGACACATTTTCTTTTTTTTTAATTCTACGGATGGTCAATCGTGCATTGATTAAATTAAACAGTTAACTTCAGATAACTGAAAATTAACGCTAATAGTAACACGTTTGCGTAGACTGAAAGTTTCCTTTGTAGATTTAACGATACACTTTTCGAATTGATTTCTTTATTTTCGATTAACTTTTCTTTTCTGTAGAGAGAGAAAAAAAAGAAGTAAACTTGCTAATTTTTTGGCCATCTATCTTTCTGAATGAATACCATTCATTGAATGATTCTCACTTTCATTCATATTTTTTAATGTGTAACTTGTGCGTAATTATAACTTAATACAATCATATTTTTTGTACAAGAAGCTTCTACTTTTTTTCTTTGATTCTGGGAAACAGACACGTTTTTTTACTCGTTGCCTCTCTCAGCTCTGTACAGTTACACGTGTCGAATTTCTCTCTCCCAGCCCTGACTTTTTAACTTTTATTTCATCAATCTGGGTCAAGTTTGAGGTAATTTAATCTACACAAACCTAAATTGTTTCAAACGAAACATAAACAATAGATGTTTCTTTTAATTTTACCGCTTTTTTTTTTCTTTTAGTCAAACTTTTTTTGTCATTTATTTTACTTACTGTCAGTGTATTTATTAAAAAAAACAAACAACGAAAACGATGTTATATTGTTTTCTTTCATGCCATGATTAACAATAGTACTGCTTACCATAAATGGAGTTTCGTTTACGTTACATTTTTTGCGTAGTCCTTCAGTTTGCCTTGTTTTTTTTGGGGGGGGGGATAGTCTATGCTGAAAGAAGATTCTCTAATTTTTATTTATCTGAAAATTACCATCTGATGCTTAGTTTCGAAATTTAAGAATTCCAATTGCTAAAAAAAAAAAGCATTCATTAAGTAAAATTTTATTTATCAATCCTTCCTGAGTCCTTACACTTGAAAAATACACCTTTTAAATTTAACTTAAACAAATTCACCCAAGCCAATTATTAGCTAAGAAATCTCTTGAGTTATTTAAAAAAAAACAAAAAAAAACTGGTAGCTCTTTAATTTAAACGCAACAATAGATTATTTTTGGGAGACTATTTTAAGACGAAATCAAAAAGACATTTTTGTCATTGTGAAACAAAAAACAGTAGCTGAAGAAATAAATAAATCTCTCTTCTTGTATCTCAAGATGTGTTGTTTTTTTGCTTTTACCTTCTACATCGTATCTTATTGAATAATTTTTAAGTTCTTTGGTAACTATATTAATTTAAAAAAATAAATCTGAGGAATTTTTTAAATTAATCACAAATTGAGTTATTTTATTACTTTTTCAAAAAAAAAGAAAAAAAACAAACTGCATCTTTTTTTTTTAATTTGCTGCATATGATTAAAAAAAACAAACATTTCAACTTTTTAAAGATTTTGGAATGATGGTTCATCATTGGTTTGTTTTTCGTCTCCCTTCTCGCCATTCTTTTCCAGCGAATTTTTAATTAATTCATTTAACACTACACTACAGTACACAGTAACACTAAAAAGAAAACAAAAAATCATACTAACTACCCTCAGCGATTAGCTACACAGTCGTACGTTGACCCTCTGACTTTTTTGACATTATTCTTTTTTAGATCTTTTTGAATAAAACAAAAAATAAAAAAACTGAAAGAAAGTCAATTATTTTAGTTTTCGGAGTTTAACACGCTTTTCAACTCTTTTTTTTTTTTTCCCCTCAAATAATCGAACTTCAACATAAATAAAAATAAGTCAAACAGTTTGTAAAATTAGTTTATGGAGATAAAAGTAGAAAGATTGTGTTGCGCCTAAGTAGGGAGGACTTGTGTGTCTTCCTTCAACAATACAATAAGTATTTGGAATATTTGGATTTTTCAGTTTCACTTTAGGTTAGGAGAAAGGCTTGTAGTCAGGTGTTACCTTACATTGCATATCTTGTTACGCTGCGAGTCGGGGTAACGAAAATACCCTCGTATCCATAACCTGACATTGATACAAGAAGATTAATTTTTGCTAACTACGACTGGTAAGCAAATTAATTAATGTTCACTAAATGGTTGAACATGCAAAAAAAAAAAAAAATTAATACAATACATTAAAAAGTGTATTAGGGGAAGTTTTGTTTTTGCCTATGGAACAAATTATGCTTTTTCTTTTTTAGATCGAGTCAACATAGTTACAGCTTTTGGTTAAGGCCGTTGTACCCTCTTGTATCTCAACTAAGATAAAAAGCATGCTGACCCCAATAGCAAAGTATAATAATTCTTCATCTCAAATTCCGAGAGATAGCGTAAAGCTTGCAAGGGCTAAATAAATACACTACCCCTAGTTTTCTTTGGTTATGGGGACAGATATGATTTTGGTATGAATGCAATTTGTTTTACTTTCTGTCTCCCTCTGTGTGTTTTCACGTTTCATCCGCAATGTAACATGAATTCCTTTTTCATGGATTCTTTGCTTTCTTCACTCATTTCTTTTACTGGCTCCACGGCTGTTTTTATTACCTACGTTTATTTTATTTTTTAATTGTAATCACACGCAATTAAAACTAGAAGTTATTAATTATTCACTACTCTTACAGCTACTTTAATCTTTGGTGGAAACACTGATAAAAGAGCATCGTGTTCTTTACTATTCCTCAGATAAGTTGCATCTATGTTCACAGATTCGCAATATCTAAGATTTGTTAAAAGTAAAGCTTCTTTCTTTCAAGTTTTCCTTTTAGCTTTAGTTTAATAATTAGGTAAAGGAATACCTAGTAAGCAAAATACTTTTTGGTGTTTTGCTTATCGATTGGAATACTTTTTTTTTTTTTTTTTTTTTTTTCAGTAAAATCGAACATAATATTGATCTGTGTGTACATTAGAATTCAATTTTTTTTTTTTTTTTTTTTTTTTAAGATTTCATATCAATAAATTTAATAAAAAGACTAAGTAGTTAGTTGAATGACAAAAAATCTACTTGTTTTTTTGTTTTTTTTATGATGTTCACGCTGTACAAGGCTCAAGATTCACTCGAAATAGTCTCTTACTCTGTAATCCTCTAAGAAGCACAGTTTGTGGGGAAGATAATGATCAACCCTAGATTTGGACAGGTCAGGGTTGTAACAATTGGGAAAGCATCTTTGCTTTGGGATACAGGTCAAGTAACACTAGACATCAACATTAATGGACAGCCAGTAGAAGTTGTCAATGAAATTCCTTACCTTGGCAGCCTCTCAAATAATGTCACCTGTAAGAGAGACCTTGACAACAGGATCAAAGTGGCTCATGCTGTGTACAGAACACTCTCGCATTGGGTCTTGAGCAAACACAGCCTCACCATAAAAACCAAAATCATGGTCTTCTGGGTCATGGTACTTTCCACCCTTCTGTACGCTTGTGAGGATTGGACAAATGTCTAGAATGGTTCCAGCAAACAAAGCTCTGAAGAATCCTTTGCATCACCAAGGTCCTCTCTCTCTGACATCTCTCCCCAGTATCGAGGCTACCATCCTTCAACATCACCTCTGCTCGGCAGATCATGTGTCCAGAATCTGTCCCACTTAATATTATTCTGTTTGTGTAGTCTCTTGTGAGTTCTCCAGAGGCCCAAGACAATGCTTCAAGTACAAGTTGAAAACATCCCTGATACAGACCAATATTGACCCTGAGACCTAAGAAACAGTTGCTGCAAATCAGCCTTCCTGGCATAGGATCATCTGAAGGGGGACTTTCAAGTCCAACTGTCAACATGAAGAGAATTTGTGACATGCTGTCAGGAGGGTTCGCTGCATCCATCGCCCATGCTCCTCTGTGACTCCTGCTAACAACTTTTCAGGGGTAGGCTGGGCCTTTTATAGCCATCTCCATCATCACCACCACCAGAGCAGAGAAAGGGAATAAGGAGAGAGCATGACTATCCTGATGCAAGTGGCTGCGGATGAGAGGGTTACAGAGTAAGAGGCACAGATTGTAAGGAAGATAATGATTGACCCTAGACTTGAACAGGTTAGGGTTGTAACGATTGGGGAAGCATCTTCTTGGGAGTCAGTTCCACAAAGCAGTGGTTCATAGGATGAAGGTGCTCATGTGGAACTCCCCAGTGAAATATGAAAGGAATGAAGGTGGTTCACTACAATGTGTGTGATATGGTAAATCTTGATTGTAAAGTTTAGAACAGGTAGAACTAAAGAATGTAGTTGTTTGAACAAAGAAACGCCATTCTTTTTTCTTTTTTTTACCCTCACAAATACAATGGATTGTCCCACTATCATTATAGTTGTGTGTGTGTGTGTGTGTATAAAATCTCATTTAAATTATGCCACGGTCAGTTTTCAATCACCACCTGATGATTGTGTTGTGCTACCAGTGAGGGAGGTGCATATTTATTATTAATATAAATTATAGCTCTGTTATATATCAAGCACTATTTTATAAGCACCAACACTCAATGTGCGATATTGAGTAGTCACACACATAATTTTAAACTAAAGGGGATAAAAAGTATATGTCCGGAAAGGTGCATTGGTAGACATAAAAAATTGATTTTTTTTTTTTTTTTTTTTTTTTTTTTTTTTCCCCAAATCTGATCAAAGGGTAACATTTTTATCTATTTAAAAAATTTAAAGTTTAGTTGCATTTTGGGGAGTGGCCTCAATATATTTTATGAACAATGCTAACACAAAGTTAATAAGCAAATTTTCAATTCTTTAACCATTATTACAACTTTCTCTGTACAGTGCAGGTTTTGCACTAGGATGCCACATATGATTAGTAGTTAGGATACCTTCATCTTTACAATTGATTCCCAAAAGTGGGAATTATTTATGACTTGGCCTAATAATCTCATGGGTCTAATATGTGAAGTTGAGGTATCTGGAATGTTGTTTAACAGCCACTGTAGATGTAGACTCAGCCAGTTATGTGCCATGCGTGATACATGCTTAGGTGATCATGTATCTTTTGATACATGACTGACAAGGCAGATTTTTTTCCCAACAGTAGGTTGCCATTTTTTTCTGCGGTAGACCAGTTGCCATCCAAAGCTATAGAACCTGGTCTGTCTTGCTATTTACCCATAGCTGGAGGAAGAAGAGGATTCATACCTTTCCCAAGGGTATTAGCACTTAAGTGAATGTAACATATTCAAACTCGGCTACCCTATTCTTCAATCCGAGCTGCTATCCATTAGTCCACCATATTAAATATCAACTGGGGATGTGTCTAAAATGCCATCAAAATGTAAATTTTTATGATAATTTTAGAAATAGTAAAAACACCTTTTCTGTGAATTATCAAACTAAATGGGATCATTTCGAGAAATTTTTCATGATCTGCCTACAACACTTGCTCAATAACAATGTATAGAATATTTTTAATGATCCTACATCTTTTCTCATGCACTGTAATTATTCCATAAGTCATACGACAATATTCACTCATCCTTGTTTTGAAATTTAAAAAAGGTCATCTTTTCCCAGTGAGTTTGAATATAAATTGTCACACACAAAATTTAAACTAAGTCATGCCTCATAGTCGAACACTTGCACTGTACAGAGAAATCATCATAATAATGATTAAAGTATTGAAAATTTGCTTTATGAATTTTAGGTGTTAATATTATTGATGGAATTTTTTTTTTTTAAGCCACTTCCCAAACTGCAATTAAACTTTAAAATTTTTATTTTTACTCATGGTGTCTGCCATAGAAGCAAATCCTACCATCAACCTAAAACAACTGTGTCTGGGACTTATCCAGCTACACCACACATTGCCAGTCCTGTAGGGTTTAATTAGCAATGTCATGAACCCAAGTAATGTGCTGTGTCTGCTTTTTTTGCTGCACAATGGTCCAGACATTAGCAATTTTTATGAGTTACTACTTTTAAGCAAGCTGGGGACACTTTTTAAATTTTGAAAACTTTCAAAGGCTTAAAATTCTATTCAGATAATTACCCAGAGTTTGTTTTTAGGATTTTCTCAGCCTGATTTTTCAAGTAGGTCTAAATGACCAATAATAAATTTCTTAAATAAGCCAATATATCAACTCTCTGAAAATGTAACATTTATTGTATTTTGTTCTTAAATTTGCAGACATCATTGAAGAAATAAACATTTTAATTATTTTCTATCTAAAAACCTGCAAAAAAAATGCTTCTTCTTACAAAACAATTTTTGAATTTCAATGGCAAACAGAAAAAACGTTCAAGACAGAATGATACACACACGCGCGCGCATGTTTAAATAATAAATTATTAGTACTTTTTCTGCTAAGTTGGCGTTTCTCATGATGAAAGAAAAAAAAAACGAAATTGTTTCCGATCTGATGAATACTAATAGGGGTGAAACACGTATATTATTCTGAAAGTGTAGTTTGTATATAACACTTTTCAAGTGCAGGGTGCCCTACAAAAAAACAGGGCATTTGGTACAGTTTATTTGTTGGAATTTTTTTTTTTTTTTTTTTTTTTTTTTTTTAGTTATTTGAATTTTATTCAAATAAGGCATAGCAAAGGATAGAAATTTATTAGCTTAAAACAGTACAAAAGCACATGTTAGATGTGATATTCAAAATAAGTTAATTTTTTTTTTTTCATCATTTTTTTTTTTTTTTTTTTTTTTTTGTACGGGGTCACCCTGTAGTTTCATGTTCTGACAACTGAAAGTTGAGCCCAAAATTCAACTTCAGGCCCTCAGATTTTAGGAAAATTCAAGTTTTCAGAATATCCACACTAATATGACTTAAATGAGCCCCCCCACATCCTTTACTCAAATTATTCCAAATTTTATGTTTTGGGGTCCTAAATATAAAGATTTGGCCAGAGATTTGGAAAAAAAAAAAATTTGTTATTTTCCTGAATAGTATTACTAGAATGATTTTAATACTAGGCATGAAGTTTGGCCAAGTTATGATCCATATAATATATAATAGTATGCTATGCCCTTGTGGGTTTTCTGCTCTTATATCCCAAGGAAGCTAAAAAAAAATGCTGAACTGATCAGCTGGATATGTAACTACTATCTCCTACATTGAACATAGATGTGATTTGAATCTGTCATTTGTCTTTTTACCACAGACAATTCTTGTCATTTGTCTTTTTATCACAATGCCTAAGAACCTGTGGTCAGCTGCTATACTGTACACGGCAGTACTACTTTTCATCAGGCATTCTTGATACATGTGACACCATAAATTGAGGGATGTCAAATTCCCACAATTTCATAAATACCATGTCCTATCCATTTACCTATGTTATCATGATTTGCTTGAACTCCAATAATTAACATACAATAAACAACCTAGCCAGTATTAACACTCCTTGGATTTCAGAACATAATAACCGATATAAGCCGGGGCCATTTTATAACATCAAGTTATGGTGGCGCCACCTGCTATTACCTTCAAATACTGCTGTCCCATGACTTGTGGTATGTTATATGTGTGTGTGCGTGTATATATATATATATATATATATTTATGTATGTATAGCTGGCTACTTGTATTCAAGGATACCTCTCTAATAGGGTGGCTAGCCAATCCCTATTGCAGACGCTTGTTCAGGCACTACAGTTTCTGGGAAAGTGTGTGTTATCTAGCATGATCAACAATTTGAACAAGACCAGCACACTCAAGCCCTTAGCCACGATGACTTGTGACTTTGTGCTAGCACAGCTCTTGATGGCACCCAATGGTTCCATCTACAAGTTTCACTCAAGGCTTGGGTCAACCCGTGGTATGGTTTTCAGGCACTTTCCAAAGGTGCTACATGCTGAGATTGACCCCTCCAGTCCGATAATGCCAGGAAGTTGTCTCCTTCCTGACAAATCAACTATGGTGAGATTCAAACCCAGGTCTCATTGTCAATGCGAATGTTCTAACCACTCAGCCAAGTGCCCATATGCTATATATAGTATTGTGCAAAAATCTTTGGCCATTTTGAACTGTTAACTTTCTAAGGATTGCCATCTTATAAGTGGATGTTTTTTATTCTGCTGTCTAAAGATAAAACCTTGGCCATTTTAGGAAGGGTTCTGAATGAGCATAAAATAATGCAAGACTACCTCCAAAAATAGTCTGGAAAAAGATTTTGGCTACCTCACATAAATCAAGTCAGATGCTGTGTTTTAAAACAGAAAAATGTGTATAACAAAAAATTTATTATATAATGTTGATTTCAAGAAGTGTATTGTTAATATCTTTGTAGCTTCCTGTAGCTTAAATAGCTGCTTCAATGAGTCTGAGATGTGGATGCATACACGTCCTTTACCATTTTCACATGTACTAGTAATCATTCTCTGTGGTTGGGCTTCCGCAACTCAAGATCATGTGGATTCTTCTGATGAATTCTACTTGTTAATTCTGCCAACATTTGATTCATGATTTAAGTCAGGTCTCTAATCTAGCCAATATTTCAATATGGTGACACATTCATCAATCAGTCTCTGTGTTACATGTAATTTGTGATATGGAGTTCCATAATGCTAAAGAAATAAAAATAAATTAAAAAAAAACATAAAAATCTTGCATTCATCCAAATCTGGTAAGAAATGTTACTCCAGCAACAGGATGTATTTGGCACTATTCAAGTTATCAATTTTAACCAAATTTTTTGAACCACCCATTTTTTCATGCAGCCCTAAAGTATTGCCAACAAAACTTCACTGTTTTCATTGTATAACACGGGTCATTTCACTTTCCACATTTTGGTTTTCTGACAAATTCACACTTATGAGACTGCAGCTCCATCTTTGTTTTATTGATAAATAGGATCTTATCTTGAAATCTGCATTCCACAGTTCATACCACTTAATGTTGTCATCAAATGCTTTTTGCTTGAAGATGGTTTCTTTGTTGAAATGAACCTCTTCAGTCCATGTTCTTGAAGGATGCACTTGATGTATCTATTGACACCAAAAAGGATAAGTTGCACTCCTCCATCGCTTATCTATTAGTCTTCTTCACTGAACTTTCTGCTGTTGTCATCAGTCTCTGTAATATCCTATGCTGCATTTTTCAATGGTAATTATAATTCTAGTGCTATGAGACTTTGAGAGGTTTTCTAAAACGTCACTTCTTGACATTCCAAGTTCCTTAGAAATTTTGCTCTTTGGTTCGCATTCTTGGCCATCTTCATCTTGGTTTCTTTGGAAATTTTCACGATGATTTCAAGTACTAAGAGACCGATGAATATCCAAATTTACTCTGTGTAGGAAAAAATCTAAAAAGATATACAGGATGAGGCAAAAGTCATGCACCATAAGGGTTAATCATGTTTTAAGTGTCTAATTTGTTTTGATAGGCCCTGTTAAGTGTCAGAGAGGTCACCAGACCTCACAAGCTGGGATTTTTTCTGTAGGGCTATTTGAAAGTAGTTGTTTATCAGACACACCCAAGAAATATTGAGGAACTTAAAAAAATTAAATATAAATGCAGTAATATGACGGAGGAAACTCTCAGACATGTTAATGAATCATGCAGGCACAAAATTGAAATGTGTTTTGAAAAAGGACATCTTGAACAGCACATATAACAAATCACTACTAAATAAAATTTTCATGTCTAATTATACTTTTAATAAATTATCCCTATGGTGTGTGACTTTTGCCTCACCCAGTATATTTGCATGTGTCATACGTACATATATACAGG
This sequence comes from Acanthosepion esculentum, assembly GCA_964036315.1. NCBI lineage: Eukaryota > Metazoa > Mollusca > Cephalopoda > Sepiida > Sepiidae > Acanthosepion > Acanthosepion esculentum. The sequence goes on along the minus strand of OZ038485.1, from coordinate 32,672,254 downwards.
GTGTGATGGGTAAATTATCGCCATCTCATATTTTTAATTTAGTGCATGGGCACGGTTTCTGATTTTTGTCAACTACACAATATAGTTGGGCACTGTCTACAAGAAAAAGAGCACCTTGATGCAATTCATGCCACCGGATATTTGCAAATGGCATCCTGTACTGCTTGGTATTTGTGCCAGTAGCTCCAATATGAACATTTCGGAGTGTTTAGATGTCAATCTGAGGACAGTGCAGAGGATTCAGAAAGGGTTGGATTATATACCCAGTCAACATCATGGTGTTTGGAGTGATCATTAGTGATGGCAATGTTATGCCTCCATTCATCTTCCCACAGGGCCTCACTCAACATAGAGCCCTACATCAAGTGCATTGAACAGGTAGTGCTACCTTGAGGAGGCACGGTGGAGTAATGGATATCGGCTTGGATTGAGGAATCGGAGAGCCAAGTTCGAATTCCAATCGAATCCATTACATTCACTTACGTGCTAATACCTTTGGGAAAAATGTGAATCCTCTTCTTCTCCCTCCAGCTATGAATAAATAGCAGGACAGACTGGGTTCTATAGCCTTGGATGGCAACTGGTCTAGGAGAAGGACAACTCTGAATTCAAACCCGGAGTGGAACCCCGAAGGCAGATGGACGGCACTTTGTGCTACCTTCCGGCAACTCCTGCAGCCGCGTTGGTACCAAACTGTATTGGTTTATCCTCTCCTTTGGACTCTGCTAGCAAGGCCGAGAGGGGGAACTAGACGTCTGGGCAGCCCTAGTTCTCCATATATCCCACCCAGGCTTGTAGCGCACTGCGCTACTCGATCGTCTCTCGAGATGGATGGATGCCAACAACGACACTACCTTGGCTCAAGAGGGTGGCTGTTGGAGGACCCTATGTCTGGCAACAGGACTCTACACCATACCAAACAAGCAGGAGAACTTAGTCATAGCTATCAGACAAATTTTGTGACCACATCACACCTTACATCTGACCATCTAGCTCCCCAGACTGAAACTCCGTTGATTATTATATGTGGCGTGCAGTCGAGTGAGACCAATAAAATTCTTTGTAAGACCAAAGATGAACTGAAGGCAAGGATTATAGTAGCATTCCCCAACTTAAACAAGAAGAGTTGCAAGAGATTCTGAAGTTGTCTTGAGGCTGTGGTTGAAACCAATGGCAATTTTATTGAATAAATTTACTCTCTAGTTTTTCAAGATATTTTTGTGTAATTTTGGTAAATATATCTCTTAAAATCAGATGTCGGTGTTATTTTCATTTTTGCATAATTTAGAGTACAATTTATCCATCACACCGTGTGTGTGTGTGTGTGTGTGTGTGTGTGTGTAATATATATATATATATATATATATATATATATATATATATATATATATATATATATATAAGGTGTGCTCAATATCAGAGATAGAGCGTGTGTAAATATAAAAGTGAACATAGAAGTCTACACTTAGAGGCGACAGTCTGTTTCATGCTAGATGCAATCGTCAGGCCTGATGATTGTGTCTAGCATGATACTCTCTCTCTCTCTCTCTCTCTATATATATATATATATATATATATATATATATATATATATATATATATATATATATATATATATATATATATATATATATATATATATATATATATATCTATATATATATATCATCTTCAGTTATGATGATGAATTGGAAATTGTTAGGTTCTTTGATAAGAATACTTTTATTAAACCAAAGATCTGAGTTAACAGTAAATTGTAAACAGTTTACCTTTTACTTTACAATTCAGTTAGATTTGGAATTTGACGATACTTTTTCTTAGATTTTAATTGAACTGTGTTGCACCATATATGGCTTATCTTTCTATTTGTAGGATTAATTTGGATTTAATATAATTTTGTATTAATCTCCTGGTAGTATTAGTAACATCTTGTACAGATGTATTGGTATTTTTGACATTTTGCATTGACGAGTTATTGTTATTAATATCCTATATAAAGAATCTTCAATCAACAGTTGCAAATTAATTTACCAAGTAATTCTATATATTTAAATTATTTACTGGTTTCTTAAAGAAGTTATTTATTTATCAACTTTAAATAATTTTTATGTCGGAAACTCACAAAACATAACTTATTTATCATTTTGCTAAATTACCACTCCATCTCATTTTTTTCTCTTAGGAAATGGCATTGTCTAGTGTTTATAATATATATCCATTAACATCTGCTCCTGTTTAACATCTATGCTGCCATTGACTGCCAATCTACGGGTCATGACCCATTTATGAAAAATATTTTCTTAATTTTTGCTTCTTCAGTGAGTTTAAATTTAACGTAGGCCATATTTGATTGGTTGATCTGAGTAAAGCCCACAAACCTTATAACCCCCCCCCCTTTTTTTTCTTCGTAAAAGGGGGTTGTATTTACCTTTTAAATCTAAATAAATTGTTCACTCACCAGTAATTTATAATCACAGGATTATGCATTGATATGCAAGAAAACACAATTGCTATTGTATAGCAGTTTTGACATGTTTTCGATGTAATATCCTAAAAGAAATAAAATATATAATGTTTTTGTCCTTTGAAAATGTGACAGTTTCTTCTAAGCAGAAATTTTTTTTTCTTTTTTATAACTAATCTAATGCAGTTACGAAATTACATATATACTGCTGTCTTTTTTTATAGTATTACGCAAGTTAAATTATGATATTTGGGAAATCTTCAACTGTGTGGATATACTTCACAATTGTTAGTGGTGTCCACTGTAATTAAATTAATTTCTCTAACCACCCAGATATTTTGTTGATCACGCACAGACATGAGAGAGATTTACTTTTGTTGATGTTTAGGAAATATGTTAATGTGTGCATTCACTTTTATTTTCTCCATTGTGAGCAATTTTTAGGAACATACAATTACATAGGAAATATTTTGATTTTCCACACAGTGAAACCTTTATTCAAATTAAGGTTTTGAGAAAACTCTGCAATAAATAGTATTTTATCTATAGTAGCAGGTGGTGTATGTATGTATGTGTGTGTGTGTGTGTGTATATATATATATATATATATATATATATATATAACATAAACATTTATCTATTTAAATATTATAACATAAATATGTTATAAAATCACTACAAAAATAGCCATTTTGTTTCAACACTTCTGGTGTCTTATCAAGTGATGATGCTGAATGTAGAATAAATGGTTTTAAAAGTTTCAAATTAATTAATGATCCTTCGCTATCATAGATATTAAAAGATTTATAAAATTTGAAATTAAAATTAAAAGTAATAAATTACCTATTTAGAAATCTAAATCAAATTACTGAAGAGAAAAAAAAATAATAAAAATGAAAAATACATATGCTATTTAATTTATTTTTTCATTGAAATTATGTTAAAAAGGATGTTCATAGCTCCAGACAAAAATGTATATATTTTTACAGTTTAACTTCCACACGGTAGCTACCTCTCACTTAAAACAATTCAAACACACTCGGGTTGTAATACATAAGCGCCCAGACATATTTAGATATATACACACACACAAAAAAAAACAGTGATGAGATACGACCCTTGATTTAAAAAAAAAAAAAAAAAAAAAAAAAAAGAAAAAAAAAACCATACACACACACATGCAACCAAACACGCACCCAAACGTGCATGCACTTTCCTTACACATGCACATTGACCTAGACAATCAGACACGATAGCCAAAAACAATGAACATATTCGGGGCTTAATATGTTATTAAACGAATTTTAACTTGAAATATAACTAATCTGGTCAAATATATATAGATAAAATTTAAACAAATAAATATATATAAATACATATATTTAAAAAAAAAATATATAGTTTTCCACACACTACATGAAAGAGTAAATAACTACCTGCATATATAATCGTACATTCACACATACGCATACAGATCTACACATGAACCTACATATCCATATATACGCGTACAGGTACGCATATACGCACATACATATAAATAAGCACGTATAAATATATCGACCCATACAACAATGTAAAAAAGTAAATAAAGCAAGTAAAAATATATATACACAAATATGGACATATATACAAATACATACATACATGCATATAAACTAAACATATACACATACATTTACAAATACTCATATACATGAAAAATCAAACAAACGTAAATTAAAACTATATAAATATAAATACGTATATACACACCCGCGTATACATATATACGCACATACACACACATATATATATATATATATATATATATATATATATATACACACACACATAAAGACACACACACAAAAAAGGGGAAAGGAATATGTATACAGAGACCTACATATATTCCAACAATATTATAAAATATATTAAAAGTTTATAATAATTTTAAAAAAATAACAACCGACAGTCTTTAAGCAATTAAAAACTCCTTAACAACAAAAGTAGATTTTAGTTAGTATCTATGATACACTCTAAGACACTAAGGTATACATACAAATACACATACTACGACATACTAACATACATCCATATATACATAAATATATAATCATATATAAATACCCATATCAACACATTCAGATATACAGTACACCCACATCCGAGCGCATACATATAAATACCTACACACATATATACCCATATACAAACACATATACATACATATTTAAACACACACATATATGTACATATATACATACATATACACATACACACACATACGTACACTCACATATACATATACACACACATACGTACACTCACATATACATATACATATATATACACATTTACACACACACAAGTACACTTACATATCCATATACACATACATATACTTACACACTTAGTAGTATACATCTACCAAAGTTTACATCCCTACTCGTACACATAAACAGGTTAACATATGGTAGGTGTCAATATACACACATATATACCTTCATATAAAAAAAAAAAATTAAAATAAAAAAAAACACTTACATATATATACCCCTATACACACACATACACATCCAACAGTACAAAATACCTACATAACATACAAATATATACATACAAATACAGACACGTATAACACTTTGTAAGTACACAATACACATTCATATCAACCTGGTGACCATCATGTTATAAAGGTAATAGTCTATTAAATTTAATTTATCATTATCATTGAAAGTATATGATCTCTATACTAAGTTAAATTTAAAACGATGTTTACAGTTAACTGTTAGTTCATATCTTTGATTTAAAAGATCAGTCTTATTTTTAAATCTAATTATTTCAAGTTTCTCGTTAAGGCATAGGTAACACGGGGCATATAGGGAGTTACATGTCCGGGCTTTTCTAATCAATTTCCATTTAACCATAGGTGTTTTATTTTTTTCTTTTAGACTCCAAAAGTATTTGGATAATGAAGTCATATACTTATAGTTACTGTTATTAAAAGATTGCATATGACCCCGCCAGCTTAGATTTCTAAATAGGTAATTTGTTACTTTTAATTTTAATTTCAAATTTTATAAATCTTTTAATATCTATGATAACCCTGCTTAGTTGTCAAATTTTTTGAATTACCATATACTTGTATTTTGATTGGTCATTCTAGCTTATGTAACAGCATTTACCCCTAGCGAAGGATCGTTAATTAATTTGAAACTTTTAAAACCATTTATTCTACATTCAGCATCATCACTTGATAAGACACCAGAAGTGTTGAAACAAAATGGCTACTTTTGTAGTGATTTTATAACATATTTATGTTATAATATTTAAATAAATAAATGTTTATATCTGCTCTACTCTGTATTGAGCACTCTTTAAAGAATAATAATTGTTGGTTATTGGAATTTACTCCGTATATACCAATCCCACACTTGGGTATATATATATATATATATATAGTTTTTTTTTAATCATTTCACCCCATGCAATTGTCACAATTGCAGTTGATAATTAAAACTTAAGTGTGCAATGGTACATTGCTCATGTTTTTTTTTTCTTTTTTCTAGCACATGTACTATGATGTATTTGAAATATTACATAGTTCGGGTTCCCTAATGTCTTTTAAGAGTGACTTTATATGAAAGGATCATAAAGAATGATGATTTTAAAAGAAAAAAAAATGTGGACAAAATAAATGTAAACAAACTACAGAGATTGGATGTGTATATTAGAGTTGGGCGGTTTGGCAATTTATGTTTTGGTATCAGTTTTATATAGGTACCTCCACGAGATCGCTAAAAAAAAGAGCATAGCATGATGAAAAAGTCGCCAAACTTGACGAAAACAAAATTTTATCGTCTAAATGTTTGTTATTATTAAGAGGAAAGATCAATGTATTTTGGGGGTATTTTATTACAATTTTTTAATCCTTCCTAGCATGTCCGAAATTTTCATTAAAAATCTTTTTTTTTTCTTTTTTTTTTTTTTTTTGAGTCAGCAAAATTGACAGATGGCAACCATTTTTTTCCATTTTATAAAAAACTAAAAATCTCGGTTTGAAATTCTTTTAAATATCAATTACCATTTTTCCAAAACTTTTTTTTTTTTAAGAAAATCAGAAATTATAATGTTTATTTAAAATATTTTGAAACAAGCTTAACTTAGCTTCTGTGCTGAAAAGTGGTAATTTGAAAATAAAACAAAGCAGGTCATAAACTTTCACGTCACTTGACAGGTGATCAATGACATATTGACGGATTCCGTGAGGATAATCTGTTCTACGGAAGGAGAAAAGTGAAATTATTTAGATTTAAGTGAACAAATTATTTACCTTGTTATTTTTAAGGAAAACTTTCAATGCTCTAATTTTTTTTTTTTGTACTTAGCTTTCACCTTTACGTCTACGATGCTTTATGGAAAATATATTATAAAGAAATTAAAATAAGATTGTCAAGAGTGAGATTAAATTTCATAAGAAAGGTATCTAATTTATAGGTACCTTTTCTTATAAAATTTTATCAGAGGTGTAAATAAAATACTATAATTTTATGTACATTTACTACATTTTACTGTGTTATTTGTATTTACATTCATTTTATTATTAATTTTGATATTTCATTTATGGAAAAAATGCCATAACTGAGATTAATGTAAAAATAAGATCATATAAATTTCATAAGATGATACTGATACTTTTAGGTACCCTTCTCAGTTGAAATTGAAAAATCAAATAAACTTCTCCACACATGTTTCGCAAAAGTCAATGCCTTAACAGCGGAGAACAATGCTTAACTCAAATAACGCAACTTAATTGTATTCTGGTTGGTCTTCTGTACTTTATAATTACAGCCCAATTATAAACACAAAATTATATCTCTTAATTACTGCGGGTCTTCTGATTAGTCAAAACTATACAATTTACAACGCGCTAAAAAGATCTATCTCATAAGGGCACTTACGAAAGTGGATGTGGCTTTTAATTAATTTTATAATATTTTAACCACTTAAATTTAAAAATCTATTATAATTAAAAATTACAAATAATTGTATTAAAAATTCATTTTTCATCGAAAAAATTTTTGCTTTCAGAAAATATTATCCATATTCATAAAAACAACTAAAAGCAAATAAAAGCATTTGAAATTAAATAATATATTTGTTTTATTGAATTTTGTATGTTACAATTCGGAGCTGATTTTCAAGTAGGGGGATCCAATTAAAAACAAATAAAAAGTGATTTGTATTCCTCAAAGCCTTGTGTTTTTAACTATTGTAATTACTAAAGTGGACTGGATCGAATTTCTAGAGTTTTCATAAAATTAGTTGGGGGGGGGGGTAATAAATATAAAAAAGAAAATTCTGCCATGACTTTAATAAAAGAAAACATATTTATAATTTCGATCATCTGTGACTAGTTTCTGAAAGTTTCATTAACATCCGACAATTATTTTTATTTTTGCAAGATTTTCCAAATTAATGTGTGTCATACAAAAAAAACGTGCTAAAAATTGTATGTTATTTTACTAGTTCTGGTGATACAAAGAGAAACAGTTTTTTAAATGAAAATTCAGATTGTTCTAAAAACAAGAAAAATTTTTAAAAGATAATTAAAATAATCTTTGATCTTTCCTCTTAATATTAAATAAAAATTTAATCGATAAAATTTTGTTTTCGTCAAGTTTGGCGTCTTTTTCACCATGCTATGCCCCCCCCCTTTTTTTTCCTTTTTTTTTAGCGATCTCGTGAAGGTACCTAGTTTTACACATTACTTTGTTTTACAAAATCAAAGGGACCAATCTTTATCAATAGTCTTGAAATTGTACACTCAGTTAGAAGACACCTAAAACTACAACCAGGAAGATGCTCATTTCTTCTCTGACCTGAAGAAGCGAATCCCTTCAAAAATTATAAAGTAAGCAAAAAAAAAAAGACCAAAAGAGCAACTGATAGTAATAAATGAAATGTGTGGTAAAAACTTTCAATGGCGCGTAAAATAAACACCCCATATACTTTTTTTATTTTCGAGGGTTTTTTTTAAAGCAAGCAAGGGTAATAAAAATTTATAGATATTTGTGAAGTTAAAGACCACTGGAATTGAAAAACCAAGAATCGGGGTGGGTAATAAAGTATGGATTGTTCACCTAAAGTCTCTTGTTAAATTCCTCATTTAGCCATTGTGCCCTCTGAGGTGTCTGATATTTAGGTGCTTTCTGGAAATTTAAAACCAAAACCAAAGCCTTTATTCAAGCCACAGTAATAGATTTTTCTCATTTTGCTGTTCATGTTAGTGAGAAATCTCATCCTGAGTTAGTTCTTCCTAGTTTATTCAACCATGCGATGCTGCTCTCGCCTTTCCACTGAAGCAGAACTTATGATTTTCACTGCTTAACTGAGTTCATTTCAAAGTTCTCAACTTACCAAATATAACAAACACCTGAAGAATACAAGGTTTGAATTATTATTACTATGAATAAGACTGGATATTAACCTGAATAAGTCAGTGGATTGTAATAATTTCAAATTCATGAAATTCAGTCGGAATCAATAAAACTGAAGGTAACATCAATAATCTAAGTGACAAACTTTTGCTCATATTAATCCTAATAATGCTCTATCTTTGATATCAAGAACTTTATTGAAATGATTGCTCGCCTTAAATGTTTTTTCTTTCAATATCTCATTGACTGTCAGCATTTTTGACTTCATTCATCTTTGACATCACTCTCTCTCTTTATATATATATATATATATATATATATATATATATATATATATATATATATAGGCTCAAACACTAATATTCCATGCTTATAATTTATTACATTGGAATCATAATCATCAGACCTACAAACTCAAAAAGAACTCTGTCATGGACATTGAGTTCTACCTGGATTCTATCCTCTTGGGAATTTATATATATTTTTGTCATTCACAGACAGTTTCGCTGTTTCACAGCTCATCAGTGTGGCTAGACATCCGGTTGCCTCTAGCTAGGATCGAAACCCGACTGAATTTGCGTCAGTCGGAACTTCTCCCACTAAGCCGTCGGCGCACCGGCAGGAATGAAGGTGAATTTTAGCGTGTTTATTTTTAGATTTAGATAAACACACAGTGACTGACAGTGACTAAATTCTACCGAAGAGTCGTGCAATATTAGCTTAAATAGTCAGTTTACAAATTCACACCTCAAACCAGAGAGCTCAACCAAAATTAATTTTACAGGAGCCAAATTGCTTCATGAGATAATTTTGGATTTTATTGTGTACTAATTATTTGCTCTGTAATAATAAATACATTGAGCTCTTTTTGTGAATCAGTTTTAATATTTTATATTACTAGGAACCACTTGGTTTATTTACCAACAAATTTATTACCTTTAATTCTAGACGAGTATGAATTACATACTCACACCTAACCTCTAACATACTTTTTTCATTTTGCCACTTTAGCTTTGATCTGTATTTGTCAAATAAAACAACACCTATAATAAAATTTTGAAATCCCATTCCCCCTCCCACTTAAACTCTTCAACATAATACTACTTCGCTGGCAAAAGTAAATCATTTTTTTCTGGAGGTATTCAAGATTGCCTGAAAATGGAACAATAAATTTTAACTTTCGGGGTTCCGAAACAGACATTTCCATGTCACGATGATAAAATATTTTAATAATATATATACTATTGACAGTTGTTCCTCTCCTTAAAAGCTTATTTTATTATGTCTTTGTTGTTTTAATATGAAATTACTTATAATTGCTACAGTTTTAATTTTTCTTTTCACCTCTTAACAAAACAGATGCATTTACATATATTTTCTTTCTACTATCACTCAGGCTTGTAATGGTGTTTGATCATAAATACAATCTTACTTTTGTTATCATAACAATAAGAAAAATATTTGTAAAACACTTATTCTCTCAGTAACACTTGCATGAATAACTGACCATTTTCCACCTTTCACTTTTTTCATTTGTTTTTTCTAAATTGGATATAAACAAAATTTGGTAAAAGAAATTTTAATTAAAAAAAACAAAAACAAATCCAAAATGTGGTGGTTAAATGAACCCCCCCTCTCTACAGATTTTATTACTATAGAAAATGACTAAAGCTAAATGTGGTAGCAATAAAGTACTAATGAATAGCAATAATACATTGCTTAAATACAATCAGCTCTAAAATATTATTGTTACACTTACTTCCTTATTACTATAAGAATTTACTATTACTATATATTAAATCATTACAGTAAATGAATGTTATACTAGACAGGCAGATAGGTCTCATCATTTTACTGTTGAAATAGCTAGATGTAACTGTAAGTTTTATTCTAATAGTTTTTTTCTTGCACTTTTTGCATGTGGAAATCTTCCAGCTTTTTGCTTCCATGCCACCTATGATCTTCAAAAATTTAAAGGCAAATTTTTTTTATTTTTTATTTTTTTTTAGAGAGAGTTAATGATTTTCTGATACAAGTCCTGCTATTTAACCCCTAGATGGGGGAGAAGAGGTAGATTCATACTTTTCCCAATGGTATTTGCATGTTAGGGGCAGAGGAAAACAATGCATAACCTACATTCATGATGATGGATGGCAGAACAAGGTTTAGGAGAGATAATGACATAATCTGTTAAGAGCTACAAAAGACAGTAAATTGTGGAGAGCCAAGATTGCCGACATTCTGAAGGGATACAGCACATTATGTTGTATAGGTTATAGTACTTATTTATTATATAAATGGAAAGTTTTCAAGATGCTAGAAATGTTAAAGCAAATTTTGGTAGTCAATATATGTTAGGAATTGGAAATCAGGAAAATAGGGAAAGTCAGTGGTTAGAAATTAATGCAAATTTAATAAAATAGTTATGTATAATTCTTTCTGATTTTTAGGGTGTCGTGTGTGTGCACACACGCACACTTTTACAAGAAGTAATGGTCAGCAAGCTTGTCTCGTTCAGTTACTGAGTATTGAGTTTGATGTTCACTTGGCACTCCCTTATCTTGGCTTTGTGCCACATCTAATCTGTGCTTATTAAATCTCTCTCTCTCTCTCTCTCTCTCACTCTCTCTCTCTCTCTCTCTCTCTCACTCACTCACTCACTCACTCACTCACTCACTCACTCACTCACTCACTCACTCACTCACTCACTCACTCACTCACTCACTCACTCACTCACTCACTCACTCACACACACACACACACACACACACACACACACACACAGAGTTGGTTTGGCAATTTGTTTCTGATTTTTTTTTCCCCTTTTGATACCGCGATTTTTGATTCGGTTTTTAATTTAGTATTTTTGCTTTCTAAGGAAGCCATTCATTTTCTTGTGTAATGATAGCATTTCCAGTTGATATCTGATTTCGTTTGAGATTGATAAATTTGAAACTTAGTCCATTCAACTCGCAAATTCTCATGTATCTTTGGTCCAATCTTATTTAAAAATATTCATATGGCTGAAAATAAAATAATATTTCTAAATATTTAATTTGTATGTGCCTTTATTCATTGAGTTATTTTTTTACAGAGAGTTAAAACAATCTTTTGTTTTGAACACCCAAGAATGCGAAATATGAGGGTTTTTTTTTATGAGACTAAATTTTACATGTTACTTTGTTTTGCAAAATCAATGTGATTAATCTGTATCAATATTCTTGAAATTGTTCACTCAATTAGTAGATACCTTAAACTACAACCAGGAAGATGTTCATTTCCTCTCTGACTTGAGGAAGCAAATTCCTTCAAAAATTATAAAGAAAGCAAAAAAAAACAAAAAATTAAAAAAATACAGCAATTCTTTTCTGGTACACCAGCCAACTGTTATTGGGGTTTTGCAAATAAATTTCTTTTTTTTTTTTTTTTTTTTTTTACCCCAGGCAAGGCTGGAAGCCACTAGCACACAAGGGGTTACAGAGGATTTGGAGCAAGAGTAAATAGGAGTGTTAGAGGAAAGGATGTGAAGAAGGATAGAGGATAGATCAAGGCAACTGGAGATGTCGATTGACGTTACACTTGAATAGTTGGAGATCATAGTCATCAGGGAAACAGGAATGAGGAAGGGAGTTCCATAGGCATGAGGTGCGAGATATGAAGCTATTGGAGTAGAAGAGATGTCGACATTTAACAGTTTCAACAGTGAAAGGGTGGGAACGGGATGCCAGATCAGGGCCAATTACATTGCATACCCGTCTCTGGATGTTATCAAGAACCTTGAGGCAATATGGCAGCAATACTCCATGCAAGGGTGGATGTTTGATTTGTAAATTTGAAGGATCGATTCAGGGGAGAAGAATTTCCTGGCCCGGCACACAGAGCCAACTTTCCTTGCGGTGGATGAAGCAATCAACTCAATGTAATTGTTCCATCTCAGGTCAGCAGACAGCGTGAGACCGAGCAGCCGCAGAGAGGAGCTCTCGAGAAGTTGAGCTTCAGACATTCTAATGGGATGCAGGGAAGGATCCCTGTGGAGATTAATGGAGAGCAGTTTTGTTTTTGAGGCGTTCCTACACCAGTTCACAACCGATTGAAGGTACTTTTCGAACAGCCAGGTTAATTTTGTCAGTGGCACTAGATTTGTTTCTGAGGCAGGAATAAATTGTGATGTCATCTGCATAGATGCTGACTTGGGAATCGGTGGCATCAGGAAGATCATTTATGAATATAAGGAAGAGGGTAGGGCCTAGGATGGAGCCTTGCGGAACACCTGTGTTCGTGGGATAGGAGCTGGAGGAGAATCCATTGAGAACGACCTTCAATTCACGGTTTGACAGGAATGATTGTATTAGGTCCAACAATCTGCCTGTAATACCATAACCCTGAAGCTTGCGAAGAAGCCCGGCATGCCAAACCCTATCAAACGCCTTGGAGATGTCAAGGGCCACAGAGCAAGCTTCTCCGTTATTATGGAGATCTTGGTAGACAAATTCAGTGATTGTTGTAAGCACATCAGCAGTGGATCGGGCAAAGCGGAATCCATATTGTTTTTCTGAGAGCAGATCATGTGATGTAAGATGGTTAACCACTTTGGTGTTGATAAGGGCTTCGAAGACTTTGCCGAAGAGGGGTAGGAGACTGATAGGATGGTAATTAGAAGGGTCAATGAGTTATTTTTTCCCTTTAAGTAAAAACTATTTTAATCATTTTAATATATAATTTTAAGTGTATTCACTAGACAAAATCAAATCATAAGGATATTGTAAAAATAAAATTAATTAATTTTTCTTGTTTAGAAGAATTTTATAGGCAGAACAGTAACACCCACCGAAAACTAGTGGATAAAAAAGAATAATTTTTACTTTGGGTTTAAAAAAAAAATAACTTGCAGTTTTGAAAATATACACATTTTAAAACTGAGGTTAATTTAAAAAAATTTTTTTTTTAAGTATCTAATTTTAGGTGTATTCGCTAAATAGAAACATAATTTTATTTGTAGAAAACAAACAATTTTATACTAGTGACTAGAGACTCGCATATCTGGAAATATACACGTTATTTTACAAATGAGATTAAGAATTATTTTAATTATTCTTGATATCTAATTTAAGTGCATTCCCTAGATAAAAAACAAATTTATTTATAAAAAAAAAAAAATCTTCATCCATTTTTCTTGTTTACAACAACTTTATATTGTGATTGGCGTAACACTGGCTTTACTAGAAAACAATTACCCTTACTACAAAAAATCTGACTTCATAAAATTTAATGTTAAGACGAAACTGGCAACTATTTTTGTTTTTTTTTTTTTTTTACTCGCTATTTTGTTAACTTATTTTACTGCAAAAAGTTTTTTTTTTCAAAACTGAAACAAATAGATTCAGATGTGATGTATTTCCTTTTTTTTTCATTTCTTTTGTAAACAAGTAGATTTCATATTTATTTCCTAAGATCAGTCAATTAAATGTTTTTAACAGTTTTGTTCAATCTTTTTCTCTTAGAATGCTATAAAGTGGTTAATTTTATTAACTTATCGAAAAAAGTCAGTTTTTCAGTTAAACCACCTGTCTCTCATATATATATATATATATATATATATATATATATATATATATATATATATAGGTTGGTTGTAACATCATTAAAATTTATAAAAATTCAGAATCACCAATCAACCCTACAAAAAGGGAAATGGAGGTCTACAGGGGGCCGACATTATTTTTCAGACACTTTATTTTTTCAAGTTTTAGGTAGAACAGGCAGTCTGTATTGTTTTAGTATAATGGCAATAACATTTAAAAACTGTTTCAATCCTACAAATGGAAAAGCAGAATTCAAATTAGAAGTATTTTTATTTTTTTTACAAATTTTCACATTACACAGGCGACAGTATTTTTCGGACATTGCAGAAACAATGCTAATAGTTTATGGCAGCACCCTTTTTTTTCAATGACTTCTATCAGTCTCTCTTCATAATGTTCGTACATATTGATAATAACGTCTCTTCGTGTTTCTAGCAGTCTATTTTTAGCATCTTTTAACAGAAATAACCAGAGAGGCTGAACTGTGGCAGCGCATAAAAGATGCTAAAAATAGACTGCTTACAAGTTTCTTTGTAAACAAGCTCTGCAAGCATTTCCCATATGTTTTCAATTAAATTTAAGTCTGGACTTCTTGCAGGCCATTCCAGAGTAGTTATATTTGCTTCACACATCCAATTTTTCACTGATTTGGCCACATGGATGCTGCAGTTATCTTGCTGCAAAATAAAATTACTTCCCATTTCTTTTTCTATGCATGGTAGGGCTCTCTTTTCCTAAAGTTCTCTGTAGCTAAAGCTATTTTGACGTCTTTTTAACCACTTGAGCCACAAGTTTCCATTCGGAAATACCATACCCCAAACCATGATTCCTCCTCCTCCCATCTGTCTCTTGTTGAGAGTAACAGGTTCACCTTTTCTCGACCATGTACACCACCCGTCAGGTCCATCAAACTTAAAACTGATGACGTCTTTCGAATGCATTCTTCTTCAGGATTTTAATACGTTTTCGCAGTGAATGGTAAAGATACTCAAATGTAATGGTCAGGGTTCAATTTACCTGCAGAAAATTTGCATATTGTAGACATTCGATGACTAAATCATTAAAAAACCCGGAATTTGTGTCATGTCCGAAAAATAGTGTCGCCTAAGTTGAAGTAAAAATAAAAACATGAAACCAAAGACAAACCCATCAATCAATGATCATACCATTAATGGACAGTTACTGCTGAACTACCTACTCATCAACACAAAAGCTCTCGGCAGCAAAAAACACAAGTGTCCCAAAAATAGTGTTGGGCCCCCTGTAGGAAATGTAGTGTCCACTTGGGGGGAGGTGGATCAGGATCTGATTAGCCCTGATTGGTTCAACTGAGAAAGGGGTCTGATGTTGAAAGACCTGAAACCACTGGTGATCTCAGTAATGCAACATTGCTGGTTACCCCCATACATCAGAAGCATATTTTACAAAGTGTGTGTGTCTATTAGTTAATAGATTTCAATTTTTAATCAAACATATTTTTATTACTTAAAACAGTATTTATTTTGTCTATAACCTATACACTTGAGAAAACTCAGTAAAGAAAATGTATCCCCAGCAGGATTTGAATCTATGTGCCCCCCCCCCTCTGCATGAGAAACCACCATCTGATCCAGTGTGCTTTGACCATTTAGCTACAAAGAACTTCACAATCATGCAAGGTTCTATTTTGCCTTTAAAATCCATTCTCTTCATCAAGGATTTCTCAAAGGCATATCTAAATTTCATATCTGAAACATAAACAAGACCATTTCTAAAGAGTTTTAATCAGATATATTTTGATTAATTCAAATATTATTTAGAATAGATGATTCATTTATTTTAAACATTATTTTGTCTATTGGTCTGCGCGCTCAAGAAAATACTCATTAAAAATAGTCTTTGAAGTAATAAAAATATATTTAATGTGTGATTTTCAGTCTATTATGAATGAATATCACAAATTTAGTTAAATGCTCACACACTTTGTATTTGGTAACTTCATAGTGCCAATTTGTAGATTCATTTTTTTTTTTTTTTTTTTTTTTTTAGAAACCTGGCTTCTAAAAAAAAAAAAAAAAAAAAAAATTATTACATTCAATTGATATTGACTTCAGTTCCAAAATATGATCTCTTGCAAAATAGAATCTCGCTTGCTTTCCTTCTTTACCTCTGCTCTATTTTCTTTTCTTTTTCCAAAAAGCAAAATGAATGAATATTAATTCCATTTACTGAAAACAACTCTGCTTTATATGAGATCTGGGTGCTTGAATTTGAGTGGCTACTTCACTTGTTGTTGCATGTGTAAATACAGCTCGTCTCGGTGATGTCCTTGTCTTTAATTCCATACCTACAGATGTGAATGAAGCATTATTATCTTGCTTGATTGATGCTGTAATGAAAGACCATTGATCACTTCCTTGAGTGTCTCTTCATGCAGTAAGTAAATAATCTAAGGAGTAGATAAATATAAGTCAGGCTTTTATTTGGCAGATGGTACATGTTTCTCACGAATGCAGAACCACCATTTTTAGGTCTATTTTTCTTCCTATTTGCCTGCAAATATTTTTTCTACTTACTCTGTTTCACACTTACATGAGTGTTTGCTTGAGCTCCTTGCGTGTCAGCTTAGTTAATTTAATTTTATTTTTACAAAGGGATTAGTGCCTGCATGATAAAATATTTTGTGATAGTGTTTGTATTTTTGTCTGTTTTATTTTTATGTTGATTTTTTGTTTCTTGTATTTTTAGTGTTTCTTGTATTGTTTTTTTTTTGTTTTATGTGTGTTGCTTCTTGTGATTTTTTTTTGTTTTGTGTTTCTTGTGATTTTTTTTGTTTTGTGTTTCTTGTGATTTTTTTTGTTTTGTGTTTCTTGTGATTTTTTTGTTTTGTGTTTCTTGTGATTTTTTTTGTTTTGTGTTTCTTGTGATTTTTTTTGTTTTGTGTTTCTTGTGATTTTTTTTGTTTTGTGTTTCTTGTGATTTTTTTTGTTTTGTGTTTCTTGTGATTTTTTTTGTTTTGTGTTTCTTGTGATTTTTTTTGTTTTGTGTTTCTTGTGATTTTTTTTGTTTTGTGTTTCTTGTGATTTTTTTTGTTTTGTGTTTCTTGTGATTTTTTTTGTTTTGTGTTTCTTGTGATTTTTTTTGTTTTTGTTTTTTTGGCTGAGCTCCTCACATGTCAGATTAATTCATTCGTTTCTTGTGATTTTTTTTTTTGTTTGTTTCTTGTGTTTTTGTTAGTGGTTTTGTGTTTTTTGTTATTTTATATTTGATTTATTTTGTGTTTTTGTTTTTTGGGCTGAGCTCCTCACATGTCAGATTAATTCCTTTATTTTCTTTTTACAAAGGTTTTACTGCCTGCATGATAAAATAATTTGTGATAATGTTTATTGCTTTGTTTGATTTACAGTGGAATAGTTGATATTTTTCTTTTTTTTCCTTCAGTTTATGAAATGGAGAAAAAATAGTGAACAATATATAATAGAATTTATTTCAATTTTGCATTCAAATTTCTTTGAAAAGTCATAGCATGCACAAATGTGATGTGGGTGGAATTAAGGATTTATTCCAGTTGCAGCATTAGAAG
The DNA here is from genome assembly GCA_964036315.1 of Acanthosepion esculentum. NCBI lineage: Eukaryota > Metazoa > Mollusca > Cephalopoda > Sepiida > Sepiidae > Acanthosepion > Acanthosepion esculentum. The sequence goes on along the minus strand of OZ038485.1, from coordinate 32,654,224 downwards.
ATATTTTGAACATGTTTCCACAAATCATGGCATACATTCAAACAATTGTCTTCTATCCTCTGTGAGCTAATGAGGTAGGAATTTTGCTGAAACATTTCATTTTCAAATCTGTTAATATCTGCTGGCATGAACTCAGACAAACCAGTCACCTCGGATAACTCTTCAATGGTCAAAAAAGACTACCCTCTTCAACTGCATGGTAAACTTTTTTGCCAAATATGCTTACAAACACCAGAAGAAAAAAATGAAAAAAACAAATCTGCCAACAACCATGTCATATGGCTAACTAATCCAGATTAGTATTGACTTGTAATGCCTAACCGTGTTATGTGCAATTACATGTTTATTTTTTTTGTAGGCGTGTAAATATAAAAGTGAACATTGAAGTGACTTCAATGTTCACTTATACAAAATTGTGTGTGTCTGTGTATTCATCAATAAGTTCTAACCTAATGATATATTAAAAGAAAAATTATATTGTGAAACAAAAAAATTTTTCAACAATCTTCCTTAGTAATTTGTTTTTGATCTTTGACTTAGTGAATTTATTCAAATCATTGTTCTCCTCTTAATTACTATATAGAAGTTATTATAGACACAATGTTTCGGTCAAGTGCACTTTAGCCACCTTCAGGTGTCTTGTATATTGATGATTCCTAAAGAACAAAAACTATCAAAACAAGAGGTATAAATATACTGTGATATCTTAAGAAAAAAAAATGTCAAAACCATCTGACTTTGGATTTAAAGGCTCCAATAATGTATTGCTATTATCTAGTGGTGGTGAGTTCAATCTCAGTTAGTGAAATAACATACTTTGGTTCAGTATGGGCAAATAAATGACATTACACAAAGAAAATAACAATAATCAACTAATAAGATATTCCATATCAGCCAAATTAATAGACCCCCCCCCCCAAGCTAAAGATGGCCAAGGATACTTGGTTGCAATGTCATGTTCATAATATCATCTACAAGCTGGACCCATAGAAATTCTACTGTTGACATATTGTCTGTACATTTTAAAGGGGATAAATTTTAAGAATTCATTAAATCACATTCTTTTTTTTTCTCTTCTCTGTCCTATTTTGTCCCCATTTAAAAATATTTTTTGTCACGTCTTGTGCGATTTCTTGTTTGGATTCCTTGTCTTTTATATACGCTGTTTCTTTCAAGTTACCCCTAACATTGAAAATATGTTGCCTTACTTTCCTTCAGCAATTCAAATTAAGTATTGTCTGTATAAAGTACGTCATGTGATGGTGGCTTACAGCCATATCCTGTTGAAACACTGGTTCTTGTACAATCATTAAGCAATGTCAAGATGGGTGACTGCTTAGGAATACCAGGTGCTGTAAACTTGTATGTGCAGGTAGTGTAAATGGTGTAAAGGATAATACCTCTGAGTTGAAGATCAGAGAGCCAAGTTCCAATTCCAATTAGGTTTGTTATATTCACTTATATGCAAATACCATTGAGAAAGATTTGAATCCACTTCTCCACTCCCAACTATGGGTTAATTAGTACGACTTATATTAGTAAATCATTATTACCCCCAAAAATTGAAACGCCAGTTCTTGTATGATCGCCAAAGTTAAGCCATGTCAAGCCAAGTCAGTATTTAGATGGATGACCTCTTAGGAATGCTATATGCTGTATTCTTGGATGTGTGGTGATGTAATGGCTTGGAATTGTAAATCAGAGAGATGCAAATACTCTTGGGAAAGATATGAACACACCTCTCCCCTCCCAACTATGGGTTAATTAGTAGGACTTGTAGCAGTAAATCATTATTATCCCCACTTTTTTAACATAACTGAATACATGGTTGCAAACCAGTTGTCCATTGGAAACTTTTGTACATAACAAATATTTCATATGTAATCATTGTAAATAACTATATTCACAGCTTAAACAAAAACATTGCAGTTAAAGAATTTATTCACCCAGTCACCTTATTTACAAAATTATCAAAGTTAGGTATAAAAGTTTATGTATCTGGGAAGTGTTTTAACAGAGGGTGGAAAGTGCAACACGGAAATCCGAAGATGTATTGGGATAGCCAGATTAAGAGACAGAAAAACTTTGTTAGAAACAAAGAAAAGAGTACTAAACTGTTACATGATGTATGACCTCCTACAGGGCAGTGAATGCTGGACAATCTCCTCAAAGTTAACAGTGGGAAGAGACAGTTGAAATTTCTCAGGCATGTAAAGAGGAAGGAGGCTTGGAAAATCTGATACACACGGACGGATTGAGGGACAGAGGAAAAGAACACATAACATACTTTATGAGCTTGAGTAAATGGATGGCAGAACATCGTTTAAGAAATAAAAAAAAAAAAAAAAAAAACAATTTATTAATAGTGACAAAATACAGGAAATTGTAGAAAGCCATGATTTCCGATGTCCTGAGGGTACATAGCATATAAAGAATTAGTATAAGAAAGGAAGAATAACCTTTATGTAAATTTAACCGTTTCACTTCTAATTTAAAATAAAATAAAACGAATAAAAATAATGGTAAACCTCAAATCTCTCCTTAAATAACAAAGGTTTCAATATTCAACATTTGTAATTGACTTGTCTTTAAGTTTTTTATTTTATTTTCATTTGTTTTTTAAATTTGTTTTTTAATCATTTCACCACGAGACAAAGCTTTCTAAAGTATTTTTCCATTTAATAAAGAAAAATTAATTTGTACTTGTTGACCTGATGGGTGGGGCATTTCTTGTCATGAGAGTAGCTTATCTGCGACCAACATTCATTTACCGATGTGTTTTAGCCTGATGTAGATAATTCTTTTTATTTCATTTTTGCATGCATACCAGATTGAGTGACAGTTATAAAGTCTTGAGACAGACTGCTCTTATAAGCAGTAAGTTTTGGCTAATGATCATCTTTAATATTTTACACTTTTTGATTTATTAAAGAGAAATTTTAGGACACTACCCATAATTAAAAAGGTTGTACATTCCACAACCATTTTTACATAGAGCCATCAGCACTTTTCACAGTGCTCATATCCATTATGAAAAAGTAAAGACTGATAGTTGAAGGATTGCCACTCTACAATATGCCCAATTAGTTGGAATTCAGTTTTGCTTCTCTGAGACTGGCTGCCATCCAAGGTTAGAGAGCCACTTTGCTGTTATTTAATTCATAGCTAAGGAGGAAGGGATGGAATGAATTCATGCCTTTTCCAAAGGAATTAGTATGTAGTATGAAATACTTTTGAAACTCTCTTCCGGTTTCTTGCTTTCCCGTCAAATTTTTGATGATCAATATCAATTGTTATCTTCTGTTTTAATTCTTTTATTTTCTTCTCTTTTTCTCATTCTCTCGCACTCAGTAACCCCCCCCCCCCCGGTTTTATTGTCTTGCTTGGGATGAAATTATTAAAAATAAATAGAAAAAGTGAATTAAAAAATAGCACAAATCCTACAAAACTCTACCAGAGTATGAACTCAACTTGCCAGTTCTACTTTTTCTACTGGTAACAATTATGCCACCTTTATATATACTGTTAATTTACACTTGGGGATTTGGCTCGGTTGTAGAATATTAAATTGGCCCATGAACAGTCGAGGATTACGGGTGCTGCCATATCCATTTCTTGGGGGAAAACTCCTCCAAAATGAATTTGTAGTAAGAATTTCATCTTTTGTCCTGCTGCGTGAGGTCGCAATCCTTTTCTTTAGTTATCCAGTACTTTGTAGCCATGCAAAAAAAAACGTTTATATCTCCATTTAGGATAGTAACTCCTTCAATAGCAATGATATAATAGACAATTATGATCAGGGTATTCTCCAGCCATTAAAATATACATTGTAAAGTCTAAAAAGCATAAAAATGTGTATACTGCAAATGATAGTGATGTCATTAAAACTATTTGTCAAAATAATAAAAAATAAAATTGCAAAACTCTCTCATATATATATATATATATATATATATATATATATATATATATATATAATTGTCACCATTAAGACAATTTAACCATCACACACTGAAAGAGAAAGTTTTATATATATATATATATATATATATATTATATAAAGAAATATAGTCTTAAAGTGTGCTATATTTGTGGGATAAAGTGCTTTCTGCGATAGACCAGTTGCCATCCAAGGCTATAGAACCCGGTCTGTCCTGCTGGTGGGGGGGGGGGAGAATTCCCACCTTTTCCAAGGGTATTAGCACATAGTTGAAAGTAATGGATTCAACTGGGATTCGAACTCGGCTCCCTGATTCCTCAATTTGAGCTGCTATCCATTATCCACCGTTAAATGCTTTTAACAGTTCTTTTAGTTTTTCAACTCGATTCTGATTTTATTTCTCTGAAGAAAATTATTCCTTCCTAAGTTTATAGTATAGAAAAAAATTAAGCTGAATTTTATGAAAGAGTCTTATGTTTTCAAATGTTTGACACAGGCTGGAAAAGTTTCTGATACATTAGAATGCATTTAAACTTTTTTTTTTCTTATTTAGTTAGATCGATCTGTGTTAATAAAGATGACCAGCCAAACAGAACAAAGAATTTATTGTACATTTGAGAGCCATTTCCATATTGGAAATTTATATTGAGAGATTATTAGGCACTTTGAAATTGTCAAACAATCCATTTATAAATGATTTATCTGAAAATTCCATTACCAACTTGTTGCTTGTTTGATTTCTTTGTGGATGATTTTTATGAAGAACTGCTCTCTTCCAGTATTCTCATGAGGATTTTGGTAAATTTGCTATGTTATTGATTGAACTAAATCCCTATTGGTTCTTTCCTGTCTGTATTCATCTTGTGTGCTAGGTTAGTATTTGAAGGAGTAGAACTCCAGTCTCCTTTATTCCTTTCTTGAGTTTTTGAGTTTGGATTGGAGGTCTTTGATTTCATTGTAAATTTTTTTTTTTTTTTTTTTTTTTTTTTGTGTCTTCTTCCTGGTCTTTGGATATTTAATAAATTTTCTCATCTACTTTTGATTTATTTTGCTTGCATTGTAGCCTGCTGTGTTTTGGAATAAAATTACTTTTCTTTTTTATGGTCATTACTCCAGCTTTTTCTCGTATTTGGCAAATTCTTTCCTGACATGGGCGGATATGGCTTGTCTTTTGTTGCTTTCAGTAATTTTTTACCTTTACTATTTCTTTCTCTGTTCTGTCATCCTTTTATGCAAGCTGTTAAGTAGATTACTTAAGTAGTGTTTCCCCATTTCTCTAGTCCTCAATATGTACTATAAGTGTTAAATTCTTTAGGCCTTCTTTCCTCATATTTCATAATTTTGTGTGTTCTTCCTATTTACAGGGAACTTCAGTACTCTTTGCTTTATTTCTGATGCCATTTTTTGATGTTTTAATGTTGTCCTTAGTTTCCAGAAGGCATCTTGCTATTCCTATATGCCTCTGCGCTTCTGTGTCACATTCTCTGTTGTCTGCTGCTACTACACTATCCAGATAGTTAAAATTCTGTACATGCTTGATTTTTGACATCCTCAATATGTAGCACACACCTTGGGCTGCCTCTTTTGCTGATGACCATACATTCTAGCTTACAGTTAAAAAACTGCAAGATCCAAATTAAAAGAACTGTTGAAATAATTTAATAAGTTGGTTAATATATATTCTTACAGAATCTATTTAAACCAGCACTTAGAAGAATATGTTGGTAAATATTAATTGATAAAAAAGATAACAATTCACACTGTAAGAAAATATAATAAATATGTACCAATATATTCTTCTGACAGTGTTGGTTGAAAAGGTTCTTTTTAAGAATTATGCCTTCCTGTGTTTTTAAATCTGTACATGTTCTGTAGTGTCAAAATTCTGTGTGTGTGTATATGTAAAAAGCAGGTGTTAACATAATAGGTTTCTACTTAGTTCTCAGAATTTGTAGCTCTTGATTCCTCCCTACTGAGGAAGAATACATTGAAAACATTTTAAACTCCAGTACACAAATTATTTCCTGCATAATGCTAAACAAAAAGCCTACATAATACACAGAAAATGAGGGAGGGGAAATTCATAAGTAATAATAAGCTCCAAAACTCGGCACATAATTCTACCCACCAACCCCATAGCATCTATCTTCAAAAGCAACTTATTGTTATGGTGTTGAAACCATAGAAAAATAACACAGACTCGGACATAAAGTTAACCGGTATATTACTCACGGAAACATATTACAAAGTATGTGGGCTGGAGAGTACTTCTCTCACTGATGTCCTGACTCACTCATTCATACACTCACTTGGTGATACACTATTGGTGACTCACACCTGGTGACTTCCTCTTTACTAGAAATTGGTAGCCACATTATATAAGTATGGAAGAGTCCATTTGTAGGTATGTCAGGTTCCCACAATACTTACCTATATATATCAACACATACTTTATATATAATTTAGTGTGTGTGTGTGTGTATATACTCGTGTATCATTATGACTATAAAAAGAAAAATAAACCTAGCAATAATACTTGTAGTTTTTAGCTTAAAGTAGCATTTCAGATTATTATTAACCTGTCTTAATTCTAACACTTGTGGCTTCTGCTGTTTCATTTGATTTTAACCAAAAACAACGAAGAATAGGTACTTCTATCAAGAATCCTTTGATATTGGCAAATCATTTTTTAACCTTTTTACCTTTGACCTCAGTGTACTACAGGTTGACCATGATTAATTTAGTCATTTCTTCTTGCTTTTCATTACTATCTTTTCAGGTTTTCTGGTAATAAATTTGCTGATAATAAAGCAAGGTAGATCTTTTAGTTCCTTTTTAGTTCATCTTACTCTATAGGTTGAATAAATATGGTGTGGATATGCATCTTTGTCTTTCTCCTCTCTTTATTTGTGTGTATCCACTGAACTCTTTCTCTTTATGCATGCAGGCTTTGTTGAAACAATTTTTTTTGATCCTCCTTAAAATGTCCAACATCATGCTTCTTTTTTTCTTTTCTTTTCTTTTTTTCTCTTTTCTTTTCTCTTTTTTCTCTTTTCTTTTCTTTTTTTCTCTCTTTTCTTTTCTTTTCTTTTCTCTTTTCTTTTCTTTTTTCTTTTTTCTCTTTTTTCTCTTCTTTTTTTCTCTTTTTTCTTTTCTTTTCTTCTCTTTTTTCTTTTCTTTTTTTCTCTTTTTTCTTTTCTTTTCTTCTCTTTTTTCTTTTCTTTTCTTCTCTTTTTTCTTTTCTTTTCTTCTCTTTTTTCTTTTCTTTTCTTCTCTTTTTTCTTTTCTTTTCTTCTCTTTTTTCTTTTCTTTTCTTCTCTTTTTTCTTTTCTTTTTTCTCTTTTTTCTTTTCTTTGTCTTTTCTTTGTCTTTTCTTTCTTTTAAGCCTCCCGTAATAATCAAAATACTTGAATATTATATGCAATTTTTTAAAATAATTTCATCGCTAGGAAGGCAATAATGCCGCTAAGGTGAAAGGTGTTACTGAGTGAGAGATTATAAGAAAAAAACATGGAGAGAGAGAGAACAGTAAAAAACAGGAATGAAGATAGAAAATACAGATTGACATTGTATTTAAATTTTTGAAGATGAAAATTGACTGGAAAGTAAGAAGCTGTCAATTTAGTAGTATGCTTAAATGGTTCTTGAATGTAGAATTGGATTATAGTAAAAGAAACTCGCTCTTCAGATCTTCAGAAAAATTACTTACATCTTAAATATAGTAATCTTTTTTTTATTTTTTTAAATCATACTTTTCTGATAGTCATAAGCTTAAGATAAAGTAGAATTTGAAACCAATCTGGTAATCATATCTTCTGGCAAAATTACATCATTTAATACTATCAGAACAGGAATTTTGGGTTCATATTTTTCTAAAATTAATACCAAATGAAGCTCATGAATAAAAAGGGGTGATTTTTTACACTATCAGTTTTAATTACAGCTGCACAAAAAATTAAGTTTAAGATTTCAACTGTTTGCTAGTAAATAAGGTAGTGTACAGTATTAAAAGAGACAGTAGCAATATGCAAATATAAATTTGATTCTTATTTAACAATGAAGATTTTGTGGCTAAATTGGTTAAGGCACCATAATGAATGTATAATGCTAATTATGATGTATAGATGAGAAACCTGAAAATTAACTATATTGCTTAGAAGTATACAAAGATGAATGGAAAGAACAATGGTAAGAAGAATTGTAAGCGGCACAGAGAGGTGAACATGGATCAAGAAACTAAACAAGATAAGTGATAATATGGAAATGATTAAGCAAATATGGAGATGGGTAGAACATCTAGCAAGAAAGGATAACAGATGGAGCAAAAGGTTAGTTGATTGGTGTCCAGTGACTGTCTATGAGCAGTGCTAAGGATAACACTAAAAGATAGAAAGAGGTGACCATAGATCAGGAAACTGATTTTATGTAAGTGAGATCATGGATAAATACTCATACTTACCTGATTTGGCTGAACTGGGGGTTAGAATTGATATTATATGCTGAAGCCCCCAGGGGTCATCCTCCAGGCAATACCTTGTCCTGGGTATGACAATAAACCACATTCAGCACCAAGGCCTCTAATCGGGAGGTTTTGAGGAGTGTAGAACCACCTATTAATTCCTGCTGTTTCCTGGTTCACCCACACCCAGGATAACTGGGGTAAAACACTATGAAAGTATACAAATAGATTTTTATAGTAAAAATACCAGCAATGCATTTTTGGAAGGGAAAAAAAATATTACCAGCAATAAATTTTACTCTCAACAAAAACCCTCTTTACAAAAATGTCAGTGAAACCTGATCTACAAACTGATTTCTTACAAAGAATACATATTCTATTCATACAAATTGATCCTAAGTCTTGTCAGCATTAAATAACCTATTTGATATGCTGTAAAACAAAATAAACCAACCAGGCAATAGCTCCCTTTCATTAACTGACACCTGAGGCGTCCCTCAAACGATGGAGTGCTTAGGGTGCGTGAACAATTTTTGTCTCTAGTTCACACGTGTAGGCCAGCAACTCCCTTTAAACTCAACCTTGTCATATTTTGCTTGAGTGGACATATGGTTAAATACCTACTTGAGTCAGGAAGTTAAAATTTAATAAATGCTCAAGCATCTCCATCTGGCCATCTCCCAGGTAATAGTTATCTCTTAGGAGGGAGTTAGTCATTACCCGGTGCCAAAAAGCAATTTTTGTTCAAAGTCCATATATGTGTGGGGTTCCACTTTAAACTCAAGTGGATATATTCAGATAAGTACCCAGCCAGAATCCCAATGGAGCACAAGTTCAGCTGTAGAGAATTGTCCCACTAGGATCTCTAGTCTAGGTAACCAAGTGTGGAGGTAAGTGATAATATTGGGTACCATAGGTGACCCCAAAAGGGAGATACAAAGAGAGCTTAAGCAGTTTTTGTCTCTTGCTCCATGTATTCAAGGTCCCTCTCTTAAACTTAGCCTTGTGTCAGATTTCATTTGAATAGCTGTGCAGATACTCCACAACTCAACACAGAACCTGAATGATGAATATTTGGTCACATTTTAGATTTGAGCATCAAGAAAAAAAATTCACAAGTTGATTTTCAATTTTTTCAATTTTTTTTTTGCTTTGATTTGTTTTTTTTTTTTTTATGGCTTATCAGCTTTTTGTAGGTTATTTAAAGCCAGAAAATATTTTTAGATTGCATGAATTTTTTTGAGATAATGATTTACTGATATAAGTCCTAATCAATCTATAGCTGAGGTTAGGGAGAGAAATGGATTCATGCCTTTCCCAAGTGTATTTGCATGTATGTGAATATAATAAACCTGATTGGAATAGGAACTTGACTGTTCGATTTCAAATTCAGAGCTATTATCCATTACACCACCTGCACATCCAATTTCACATCACTTGGTATTCTACATACTAATCAGGCTTGATGTTGTTTAACTTCAGTGATTGGACAAGAATGAACTTTTGAGATTAGGAATCTTTTTTTTTATGCTATTGTTCATCCAATACAAAGCCCAAAAGCCACTCAAGGTAGAGGGTTACTGAATGAGCTTGTAATGGCATAAAGGGAGGAAGTGAGAAGTGCAAATTTTGAGCATATGTAGGTTACATTATGGCTGACCCTAGATTTTAAGAGGTAAAGATTGTAATGATCAATAAAACATTTTCTCAGGAGCCTGTTCCACAATGTAAGAAAAAGTCATCTGAGTGGAACTTATTCCTTACCAATGGAATATGAACAGTGAGGATGAATCAACCCTCTGTTCATGTCCTGGTGTGTCTTAACTATGAAGGTTTGGACTGGTTGAACTAAGGAAAGGTAGTTTGTCTGAACATTTGCCATGGAGATGAGTATCTCATTTTTTGTTGTTAATGTCACATTTCAATTGCTGTACTTTCCGGCCTTCTTCAGGTATTGGTCATAGTAATGAGAATTTTAATCTGAACCTATTTTGTTTCCATTCTGTTAGCTATTGTACTGCCCAACCTTTTATTGGGTTTGTCAAAGTTGGTAGGAATTTCTATAGAACACAATGCCTATAGAATAAAATCATTAGATAAGTAGTTCTAGTTATCTAGTCAATTTCAATCCTTGGGCCAAATTGTGTGAAGAAAGTCAAACATTCTCATTCTATAGAACAGGCAAGTGATATCAGAATGATGAATTAACTAAATCTTTGGCATAGAAATGTAGAAATCATTTTCATTGCTTTTTCTAAAGAAAATAACTTGTTCTTTTTAGAACAATTTATTCTTAAGCAAATTAGAAGAAAAAAAAAATTTTTTTAAATTTTAAAACTTAATTGGACCTAAATCATACTATATAATATATAGTTACAGTTTATCTCTCTTGGATTAGAAACTTTTAAAATAATCTAGTGAGGATTATCAAAAACTTAAGATAAAAATATAATATTACTATTATTATTATTCTTTGCTTTTCTTTTTAATGACTGTATTTTGGTAATGTATTTCTTGATAGTATCAAAATCGGTACTGCTACTTAGAAAGATAGGTGCAGGACTGTGTATGTATTTCTGGCAAGAGAAGTTTGGCTACAGTCAATGGCTTGCTAGTTTTCTTTTTATATATATATATATATATATATATATATAATTAACTTTTTTTTTAATATATAATCTTTAACTTTTTTTTTTTTTTTTTTTTTTTTGGAGGGGCAAACTTGGATCATTTTGCCTGCAAAAAAAAAAATCTGTCAAAAAGGACGTTTTTTCCATTGACACAATTATTTTAATTACCTTCACTCTTTGGCAATGTTTGTTTTTAAAAAGCAATGATTAGAATTGTAATAAAACCTAAATATATGATGAAAGCAAGTTTATACTTTATTTGTTCTTGAGAATTTACAAAAAAATTAAATACTAGATTGTTTACAAGAATAATTTTATATTTATAATATTCTAAAAACTAATACAATGCAATAATTTATCATTTACCAATTTATAAAGAAATAAATATAAAAGCAATTTTTTATTCATAAATTGATAAACCTTTAATAAATTCTGTGTCGCATCTCTTCAGGATGTGGGTGATGATAGATCTCCACAATTCCCTGTCCTCTGTAGCTCTTAGTAAATGTCTTTTCTTTATCTCTCCTAATCCCTGTTCTGCCAACCATTTATACAAGGTCATTAAGTAGGTTATGCATATCTTTCCTGTCTCTTTCCTTCCATATGTCTTGTGAGTGTCACATTCTCCAAGCCCTAGAAATTTCAATTATGTCTTTTTGATTCTTGTTCTTGTTTCCATTTTCCTTAAAACCCTTGTTACTCATGTTTAGTTCATGGTATTAGCATTCTTCTGTAGAATCCTATTTCTGTTGCCTATTTTCTTGCAGAGGAAAGTGCTTAGCTGGATGTCTTTGTTAATAGGCCATATTTTATATATATGTATATTTCAGGAAGCCATGTGGTTACCAACTCTAAATCCACAAGTAGCTTTCTTATAAAATCCCCATGAATCCATTTCACTATACATCATTTGCAAGGCCATATTGCAGTCAGCAAAACACATAAACGGTGAGAATGCTGAAATTCCTTCATTTGGCACATCTTGTCAGACTTCTTGCTGTTCCTTAAATTAAGAAGCATTGAAGAAAGGTCAGCAATTTTAATCCAACAGTGAAGTTGAAGCGTGCAATGTGATTGAAAGCAATTCGAAAACTTTCTTCCTTAAGTGAATGAAACGTCTTTTTAAAAAGAAAAAAAGAAAAAAAAGAAAGATTTTAGCATTAAACTGTTGAAAAATAAAGTTGTCATTTTGGAGAGAAATTTATTTCATTTTGATACAAGATAATTATTAAATCTCATCTAGAACTGGTTTGATAAAATTTCCAATCTTATAAATTTAGCTTCATAAAACCATATCAAATAATTCTATAACTACGGACTAGAAAAAAAAAAGCCCATGCTAAATAGATTTCATTTAAACTGGGAAAAAAAAAGCTAAAATTAAATGTTGAGAATAATGGAGACACTCCCGTCTTCTTTCAAAGTTGCCATATAATGAACATTGATATGTTGACCAGTTTCAAATGATGTGCTCAAAATTCAGGAAGTACCCAGTTCAGTGAATATTAAATATCACTTTGCTGTATGATAAAGGTTGCTTTCATGCTGCAAAAATAATTCTAGTAAAGTTGAATCTTTTGAAAATAGACTTTTATTGCACTCTGCTTATTCATCTATCTTGACTACAACTTTAAAAGCAAGAACTTTTCTAATTAGGACCAGATTGAAGTTTTTTTTTTGTTTTGTTTTTCACCCCCTTTTTTGCCTCTTAAGAATTTATCAGTTCTTAGATATTTTTTAGAGAGTGACTGATTGACGGCAAGATGGACTAAATGTACCAAAGAGGCAAAAATCTTGATTGGATTATTTTTTTTATTATCAATTGTAAGTAAATGGATAATTTTATGTTAAACTGATAGGTTTCAAAATTTCATCTGAGTTGACTTCCCCCCCCTTTTTTTTTTTTTTTTGCATGCATCAATGTTCTTTTGGGGGTTTTATGTTTTTCTTTTTTTTTTTTTTTTCTGATGTTATATTTTCTAGGAGACAGGAGTCCTTTTTTTTTCTAACAGAACCTAAAAAATTGATCAGCAGAAAGATTGGGCTGTCAACAAAAAGTTATATACAAAGGGATTCAATTTGAAATTTTAATGATCCCTATTGAAGTGATATACAATATTGGATATCTTACATTAAACAACATCAGCTATGTGTATACAATTGTAAAGAATGTGTGAGTGATGCAGTGGTCAGAATGAGAAATCCGAGAGTCGAGTTTGAATTTCAGTTACATTGACTTATGTGAAAATATCCTTAGGAAAGGTATGAATCTATCACTTCTCTCCCCTCCAGCTATGGGTTAAATTGGACTTGTATCTGAAAAAAGATCATTATCTTTAGAAAATTGTTAATGCAATAGTCACTCACAAAAGGAAAAATGTTTTTACAATCCAAAATGTTTTGGCTTTAAGTAACCCACAAAGGGTTGATAAATTTAAAAAAAAAACAAACAAATCAATCAGTACAATTGCATAATTAAATTCATAATTTGGGCAGGTGGAAAACGAATTAATCATTTATTTCAAGCCTTGATTCAATTTTTAATGGGATATGAATTGATTTATTTTTTTTTTTTATTTCTTATACAAAATAAACATTTAACAGATTTTTATTTGATTTTTTTTTTTTTTTTTATTTGATTTTTTTTTTTTTTTTTTTTTTATTATGAAGAATGTATCTCTCTCTTTATCACAATTCAAAAGTGTGAAGCCACTCCCAGAATTCACACGGGATGAACTTGATAGAAGAGTGAAAAGAAATGAAAAAGTGTTCATTTCTTTTCACTCTTCTATCAAGCAAGCCATACATACATACATACATTACAGTTCAAATGTTTGAGGCTGACCTTGGTAAAAAATTTTTTTAAATTGGCCCCAAAAGTAATTGTTTTGTACTTTAAATAAGACAAAATTACAAAATTATTATACTTCATTTTTTTATTATTAAAAATTTTATTAAGACAAAAAGAAAAAAATTTATGATTAAATTTTGTTCACATCAAAATATCCTCCTTTAGCCTTGATTACAGCAGCACAAATTTTTGGCATTTGTTTCAAAAGATTCTCAAAGTATAAGTTTGATAATTGATTCCATTCTTTTTTCAATGACTTGCTTGCTTGCTCTGTTATAAACACACCTTGTTAAAATTTAGTATTTTGACTTCTCTCAGGATTATATTTTTTCACCCTTTGATTTCTGTATACAATTTTGGTTGGATTATGAGTAGGTTTATAATATGTGGTTCAGTAATCTGAATTAGTTTTGTAATATTCATAACTGGATGGAATTTCAGTTGAACTAGTTTTGACAATAAGAATGTTCAGTTTTTGAGTGATTTTGATGTAAAGTTTCATGAAATATATGCACACAGTCTTTGGTTATTTATCAAGGGCAAAAACAAATTCAATTCCAGGCAATCTTTCTTGTAGTTTCAGCATGTGCTTATGGACTGTGTGTGTGTTTGCATGTGTATATTTGAGTAAAATCTTTTTAAAAATAAAATTCCAATATTACCAATTCATATTTTAGTTTTCTTGTGCATATTTAACATTTAAATGTTGCTGGCAGATACCAGCCAGATAGTAATTTTGTATCATTTCTTTAAAATCAGAAGGAAAAAAAAAAACTCCTTATCTTGGTGAATATTGCAAGTTAACTGTTGATTGTATGGAATCATTTTCTAAGATCAATGATTAAAAATAGATTCAAGTGGATGAACTCTGATCTTCATTGAATCTCATGGACTGGTGAATCTAAGAACTTTACCAAATAACAGAAGCCACATCACTCAGTGTTTCAACAGCAGCACTGTTATAATATCAGTAAAATGGATACTATGTGTAAAGCAAAAAAAAAAAAATGACATAATCAAGATGTTTACTTTTCCACACTATTTCAACCAAAAGATTAGCAAGGAAGCTCCCATCAGTACTAGTGTGATAAGTTTATGGACTTGAAAAACCCAAGAGAAAAGTTTTATAAATTTTAACCAACATTAGTAATGCTAACTGGTACGTTCATTAAACTTCTAAGCATGCCAATTCAAATGAACATTCTGTTGGGAATCTTTATACAAGTTGAAAAGTTCCCACGAGCATAACTATTCCAGATGGTACTTGTATTTGGTACAAAAGAGTATAGGTGTTGATTATCTATTAATAATACTATTAATGTTAGTAATATTTTTTTTTATTCATATTTATTAAGCTTAGTTTGATACTGGCATTTCAATACAGCTGTTCCCTTTACCCAGTTTCCCAATGTTTAGTCTTGATAATCAAGCTGTTTTATACTTTAGCCTTACAGCCATATCATGTTGAAACACTGGTTCTCATCCAATCGCCAAAGGTAAACAATATTGAACCTGGTCAGCACCTACATGGGTGACCACTTGGGAATACCATGTGCTCTAAGCTTGGTTCAAGATGAGAAATCTGAGATTCAAATTCCAGTCAAATTTGTTACATTCACTTAAGTGCAAAGACTCTTGGGAAAGGTATGTATTTATCTCTTCTCCCCTCTGAGTTGTGGATTAATTAGCAGAACAGACTGGGTCCTATAGCTTTGGTTGGCAACCAGTCTACTGGATAAAATCTGCAAAATTAATCATGAATTTAAAAGACATGATAGCCCAAGTGTGCATCACGTATAGCACCTAAGAAAAACATCAAAGGAAATTTTAGGATGCATATTTAACAAGACTTAAAAAAAAAAATTTAAAAAAAATTATAATACAGTATATTAGAAATAGTATCAAAGTATTAATAGAAAAAAATTAAACATTCCTTAATTCTTAGCAGTTACTAAAAAAATTCTCTTATAAAAGGGATATAATTAAAGCATTTTTATTAGTTTACATTTTATTAATGCTACAGGTACACTTTTCTGTTGATGATGTATTACAAGTTAGTCTGTTAAATATTTGGTTATTTAGAGAGCAATTTTCTTTTGGCTGCAAAACTCTCCCGTTTTCATGACTTCAGTTATTGCTAAGATAAGTGTATAGATCAGTGGTTCCCAAATGGTGCAAGGCGCGAGGATAAAGGTGAGGCAGAATGATGATTGAAAGGCAATCAATGATTTTGAAACAGTTTCTAAAAATTCATGTCGAAATAAATCATTTTAAAATTTTTAAATATTATGGATTACTTGTAATTGCATTCATAAGTCCCAGTAGAAATAGTTATAAATAATTGACTGATTTTGCAATATTTTTGCATTATATCAAGTTTTAACAATATAGTAACTAAGCTCTGTAAATTGGAGAAGAGTTATCAATGATAATGTTCTGACTTTGAATCCGTGGTTGTCTCCCTTTTAACCCTTTTTTTTGTTTTTTATTTCTAAATGTACTTTTTATCGCATAACATTTGGTGAGGCGCAAACAAATTTTCATTTGGAAAATGTGGCCCAAAGAAAGAAAAGTTTGGGAACCACTAGTATAGATCATGGCAATCTTTTATTTGAGGATTGTCATGATATAGATATAAAAGCATATCCATAATGAACAACAAAATAACATAGATTGATAACATAGAAATGAAAGTTGGAACTCATGCTTATTTTTAGATTAACACATAGATTGCTCCAAATCAATATATTCTTTTGCTTGAATTTGGCCAATATATCTTGTTGCCTTTGTAAGAAATTATCTTTTAAAAATTTATGAACAGTCTGAGCAAAATTAAATTTGAAAAAGAATAAACACTCATTCAATATGTATATTTGTGTTAAAAGAAGAAATCTATGCATTAAATATTAATTTTTTTACGACGGTGACATATGTGTGTTTGTGATTTTATTTTTTTGGTTTTTAAATCAATTTACTCCAAGCAAGGTGATAATGCCACTAAGATGCGAGGGGCTACTAGGAGGGAAAAGAATGGGAAAGACATTAGAAGGATCCAGAAAGCCAGTCTGAAACAGGTATCAACCTCTACTCCTCTTCAAAAGACTGGGAAGAAGTGTGTACTGGACAATAGGTGAACCTGTCTATTTTCCTATTGAGTAAGGCGGGGAAGAAAATTAGTAAATAAAGGAATGTTTGATTTTCGAACTTGAGACCAGAGTATAGCTGATTTTTTTCAGGGAGTTGACTTGATATTATTGGCCTAATGAGGTGATTCCAGTGTGTGGCAACGTTGGAGAGTGCCAGAAAACTATACCACTGGTTGACCCAAGCCTTGTGAGTGAAATTGGGTAGATGGAACTATTCAGAAGCTTTCCATGGTCGTGCTAGCTTTAAACCGCAAGTTATGACCAAAATTTGAGTATTCTGTTGATCATACCATTTTTTTATTTTATTTATTGATTCATTTTCTGGCTTGTCAATCTCTTTGCAGATTATTTAAAACCAGACAATATTTTTAGATTATAAAAATTTTTTTATTTTTAAGATGATAATGATGTAGTCATAAAAGTCATACTAATTAACCCATAGCTTGGAGGAGAAGAGGTGGATTCATAACTTTACCCAGGATATCTGCACATAATTGACTATAGTGAACACAACCCAACTGGAATTGGAACTCGGCTCTATGATTAACAATTTTGAGCCATTATCCATTACACCATTACACAAAATTTTCAGACATTTCAGCCATCTTGTAACAAAGTAACACTGTTAAGAGCACAGCCTCTACTTTTAGACAGCCATACATGCTAAAGATAAGTGATGAAAGAGTCCAAAACAAGCAGATTATAAGAATGTGTGGGATAGATAAGGCCATGCCAGGAAGATACACACATGCTTCATTCTTCAAGACTGATCAGATTGTGGGCCTGTGATAATTTGGATAGACATTTTGAAGAATTGCTGTGTATGTTGGATATAATAAATTGGTGGGGTTTTGATGTTACCATCAGTGGTTAAAAAATGACCATTCCAAGTTCAGTGACCAGGTTTGATAATGACTATCAGTACAAACTCTTGCTAATCTTAACATATTGTAAGATAACATAGCATCCAGAGCATTGATCAGAGCAACTATGAAATATTAACATGAATCCTTGAATTGTTTGCTGACAGCAAGACTATAGTCACATCTACCTCTTGCCAGTCAACTGTTATCTATCCTACATATCCTCATAATATGCATCTTTTGCTCCCTCCTTGTATGGCCCTACAGCAAACTCATTTATTTTTTTTCTGCAAGTTCCATCATCCAGTGCAAAGCTGTGAGCCTTATAATGAAAATAAAATTACAAATGAATACATTGGTCACATCAAGTTTTTTTTTTTTTTAAAGCAGATACCTCACTAACCACTTGAGTGACCTTAGTTCAATAAGGAAACACTTAAACACCTATACCAAACTCGCTACAGTCATGAGAAAAATCCTTGTAGATAATACTGTCATTTAAATTTTTTTTTTTTTTTTTTTTTTTTTTAAATTTGTATCTCCGCATGCAAGGCAATAATGCCACTAAGACACAAAGGATTACAGGATGTGGAAGAATTAGGAACAAAAAAAACAAACTAATAATGAGCAGGAAGAGGAAACAGTAACAGGAGGACAGTAGATAGCAATTAACATTGAATTTAAATTTTTGCAGATTAAAGTTGGCTGGAAAGCATGAAGAGTTCCACAAGTGAGAAGTGCGAGAAAAGAAACTGTTAGTATGAAACTTACAGCTACATCTAGCCAGCTCAACTGTAAATTGTTGAGATCTTGATGCCAGTCTAGTACTGCGCTTAAATTCAAAAAGTCTAGGTACCATAGCGAAGAGCTCATCCAAACAATTACCATGAAAGTAATTATAGAAAGGGCACAGAGCGGCAACCTTACAGTGGTGGGAAAGTGATTAAAGCCAAACCGGCAGATCAGGACCAATAATATTGCTGATTCTTTGGATTTTATCAAGGAGCTCTTGGTAAATAGGAGGAGCACCAGACCATGTTTGGCAACAATATTCTAAACATGGACAAATGGAAGACTTATAGATATGTAAGATAGATTCTGGAGAGAAAAATTCTCACATGTCATAGTGAACCAACTTTTTTAGCAGCTGACCTAGTAATGGATTCAGTATAGTGTTTCATGTTCATATCAGCTGAGAACATTAGCTAATTGTTTAAGATGTTGAAAGGTAATTGATGCACTTTTTATAAAAAACACAGACCTACACATAAAATATTTTACTTTAAAACTAGCTGAAACATATTGGCTGTATTTGGAATGTTTAACAAGGCATCACAACATGAAATTACTACTTCTCTTATAGAATGCAAACACAAAAATGTACCAGCAATGAAAATTATTCCCCCACCTTGAAAATGACTAAAGAATTATCTGAAAGTACTTGGGACAACAATGGCTATTGTCAGTTTCTGCTCAGCCTTAGTCCTCCTCATAAAAGAAAGACTAAGAACATTAGAAAAACTGAATAAAGAATGTACAATTTAGTTTGGTTTGTTTTACGGCATATCAACCTCAATGGGTTATTTAATGCTGACAAGATTTTTATTGTTGGTAATAATTTTTTCAAATATGTATTGCTGCGTTTTTTTTTGTTTTTTTTTTTTTACCCAAAAATCTATTGCTGGTAATAAGTTTTTACAAAAATATATTACTGGTATTAAAACCTATTTTTACACTTTTATAGTGTTTTGACCCCAGTTTGGGGGTTAGCTATTTGCCTATAGCTGGGACCCTAACAGGTGCTACCACCCCAGGTCAGGGTAGACCTGGGAACACCAGCAATTAAGTGGTGGTTCCACACTCTTCAAAACCTCCTGATCAGAGGCCTTGCTACTGGATGTAGTTTATAATCTTACCCAGGACATGGATGTCATTTATCGTCATACCCAGGACAGCATATAATTTACCCCCCCCCCCCAATTATCTATTGCTTTCAACAAAACATACACATCTGATCATTGTTTTTGTAATCCAGCTATCTGTACATTTAATATTGAGTAACTTGAACCATAAAATCAGTGTGTTGTAATTTTACCCATCATATTCACTTCCTAATATAGGCATTTGAATGACAAGAAATTTTTCTTCTATGACTTAAGGAAACTTGTGTATATTGAACTTTGGGATGAATATTTATAATAATTGTGTGTTTTATAGTTCATGGTCATTCTTTTTTTGGTTACCTAGCCTGTTAGTGAGATCTAGAATCTGCTGACTATATACTCTGCAGAGGGTGAGATCCCCACAACTACAAAAAAGGGCTACCTACCAAGATTGGGTATTCAAATATAAACAAGCAATATTTACCTAGTTTTGAAGCAAGCAAATGGTTATAGACTTTAATATCATAATAATAATAATATCAGATTGATTCTAACCATAACAACCCAACAAGTGTTGATATGTTGTAAAATCAACCCACACAATATTCTTAGTCAACCGAAGAACTTTTCAGCACCCCTTCATATGATATTTATTATTAATGAGAATGAAGAGTATAAAGCTAAATTTACTTGAATACTAATAAAAGTAATTTTTTTTATATTTAAATCAGAATATCATGTTTAAAAACGAAGTGTTTGTTTGTTTGTGTGTGTGTGTGTGTATGTATGTATATATATATATATATAATAAAAAGTGAACATTGAAGTCAACACTCAGGCGAGAGGCTGTTTCATGCTAGACACAATTGTCAGGCTGTGAGTATTTTTTTTTTCTTGACTGTATATATGGGTCAGTGGTGCATTATGGGTAATCCATTCTGGCGCTTATTTTGACGGGAGTGGCTTGTTTATTTATTTGGGTTAATTTATTTTACTTGTTTTTATTTATTCTTTTTGGTTTTCAATGTTTTATTAATGTAGTAAAAAAATTTTTATTTTTTATTATTTGCTTAGGTCACTTATTTAATAGTTTGTTTTGCTCTGGGAAGATAAAGCTATTTATTCGTCCAATTTTGGGATTCATTGAAGTTTATTTTGTTATTTTTTGGGGTGGGGGGCAGTTTTTAATTTGTTTATTATTTGGGTTGATATTTTTACTTGTTTTTACTTATTTTTATTTGTTCTAACGGTTATTTTAGTGGGAGCAGTTAATTTGTTCATTTATTTATTTATTTATTTATATTTATTTCTCACATATATATATATTCCTGATAATAATTGTGACAATATTATTATTATTGAACAATTTAGTTCATGCCACTTTTCTCCAGTACAAGAACGCATATTTTTCAAATTAAAAAAAATTCAACCTCAGCGTTGTCTGCAGCGCTCCAAAATTATTCTTACCTTTAACAATATCTCATTACTAAAAAAGCACTCTTTCGGACCACAATATCTTTCGATGTCGCATTACTATTCGGAATTTAACAAAAACACACTAATATGTCTACCTGAGGATGGTCGTTCGAAACGACTGAAAGCCGGCTCGTACAAAAAAATAAGACCAGATAAACCTGGAATTTATGAACAAGGATCACACCATTCATTAACAGATTCGAAGTTGGTTGTAATTTATTATTAAATATTGTTTGTGAGACTGATTCTCGCCATATAACTAGCTTCAGTATTTGTTTTTCGTTTGAATGATTTACGTTACATAAATAAATATATATATATAATATCCTTAAAAACTAAAAGGATGCAACCATGGTTTTAACCATAATAGGTATCATCAGGCAGCGAGCACACACACACACACATACATATATATATATATATATATATATATAATTGGTGCAGTATATATAATATTATAAAGAAGTAATCATCCAAAGAATTAATCAGTAAATTTAATGTAATTAATGGCAAAATCACTTCACTAACAGATCAATAAAATATTAACTTACTAACATCTCTCTGAATGATGCAAACCTTATGTTTAAAATTATGAGATGGATTAGATGTTCTGTTACAAGTACTTCTGAAGAAATTCACTCCTCCATTGTCAGGTATTGTTTTCATTTCAGGTAAATTTCCAAAATGAAAATAAATGTATTGCAAGCTGAAAGATGTTTTTTTTTTTTTTTTTTTAAGTGTGCTTTTTGTTAATGGTACAATCTTGGAACGTGCAGTGTCACAATTCTAGAGTTGTATTTTGAATGAGAAAAATTTTTAAAAATAGTAATGTGTCAAATCCACAATTTTTTTTGTTATAAGTGTTTTTCAGTTAATGTGACATTGACAAAATGGTCCAATCAATAGAGTAGTGTCTTTGCAATTTTTTTCCACAAATTTTGCACCTTGGATCAGTTTTTATACATATATTAATTGGTGCAGTATATATAATATTATAAAGAAGTAATCATCCTAAGAATTAATCAGTAAAGTTAATGTAATTAATGGCGAAATCACTTCGCTAACAGACCAATGAAATATTACTAACAGCTCTTTGAATGACGCAATCCTTGTTTAAAATTATGAGATTGATTAGATGTTCTGTTACAAGTACTTTCAAAGAAATTTGCTCCTGCATCTTTGAAAATATGTATGTGTGTGTGTGTGGTGGGATGTTAAACAAATAATCAATAAGTATGAGTATTATGAAGAGGAATTTGCAATAATGACAAAATTATATAATCAAGTATGAAATTCTAACATTGTAAGAATTTCAAGTTTGAAATTTATGATTAGTGTTTGTCGCGAGGAGTATAAATGAGATATTTTAATATTTTCCATAGATTTATCAAATATTCAATCCTGAAATGAAATTTAATGTGAAACTCTGTAGCCACTTAATGTGATAAGTCCATTAAACATTATTTTTGCTTTATTGAAAGGTATATACTTTAATCCCAGATAAAAGTTTGTCCACAAAATGAAACTTCTATTACATGATCTGCAGACATTTAAGAATATATCGTAAAAATATAAAAATTCTCTTAAACTGCCTGACTTCAGGAAAACAGACAATAAAGATTTTTTAAATTGAGTAATTTTCAAACAGTAATACTGAAATTACTCTATGCAGTAACCATATTCATTCATGTTAATCTATTAGGTCATAAATGACAGGAAAACTAATTTGGTTGTTGCATAGTCCTGGGTATGACAATAAACCACTTCTTAATTGCTGTTGTTCCCAGGTCCACCTTGACCCATGGAGGTAGCACCAGTTAAGGTCCCAGCTATAGGCAAATAGTGAACCCCAAACAAAAATACCAGCAATACATTTTTATAGTAAAAATACCAGCAATACATTTTTATAGTAAAAATACCAGCAATACATTTTTATAGTAAAAATACCAGCAATACATTTTTATAGTAAAAATACCAGCAATACATTTTTATAGTAAAAATACCAGCAATACATTTTTATAGTAAAAATACCAGCAATACATTTTTATAGTAAAAATACCAGCAATACATTTTTATAGTAAAAATACCAGCAATACATTTTTATAGTAAAAATACCAGCAATACATTTTTATAGTAAAAATACCAGCAATACATTTTTATAGTAAAAATACCAGCAATACATTTTTATAGTAAAAATACCAGCAATACATTTTTATAGTAAAAATACCAGCAATACATTTTTATAGTAAAAATACCAGCAATACATTTTTATAGTAAAAATACCAGCAATACATTTTTATAGTAAAAATACCAGCAATACATTTTTATAGTAAAAATACCAGCAATACATTTTTATAGTAAAAATACCAGCAATACATTTTTATAGTAAAAATACCAGCAATACATTTTTATAGTAAAAATACCAGCAATACATTTTTATAGTAAAAATACCAGCAATACATTTTTATAGTAAAAATACCAGCAATACATTTTTATAGTAAAAATACCAGCAATACATTTTTATAGTAAAAATACCAGCAATACATTTTTATAGTAAAAATACCAGCAATACATTTTTATAGTAAAAATACCAGCAATACATTTTTATAGTAAAAATACCAGCAATACATTTTTATAGTAAAAATACCAGCAATACATTTTTATAGTAAAAATACCAGCAATACATTTTTATAGTAAAAATACCAGCAATACATTTTTATAGTAAAAATACCAGCAATACATTTTTATAGTAAAAATACCAGCAATACATTTTTATAGTAAAAATACCAGCAATACATTTTTATAGTAAAAATACCAGCAATACATTTTTATAGTAAAAATACCAGCAATACATTTTTATAGTAAAAATACCAGCAATACATTTTTATAGTAAAAATACCAGCAATACATTTTTATAGTAAAAATACCAGCAATACATTTTTATAGTAAAAATACCAGCAATACATTTTATCTGTGGTTGAAGGCATGCTATTGTATTCAAAATATTTATATTTCAGCATTATATAACCCATAGAGGTTGATATGGTGCTAAACAAAATCAACCAAATTGGATGTTGTATCTGACCTACTTTAATAATTGAAAAGCTCCCAAACTTGAGTTGCTTTTTTTTTTCTTTTTCTGCATTTTGGCTGTATTCAGGTTCTTATTTTTGTAATATAATCTAAAGTAAAAATTAACTATTGTCACCAAGTTTTAACTCCTCTGAAATGAAACTACTTTCTTTTTAATTCATTTAGAGATCCTTTTTTGCCTTCCATCAGCTTGGCTAAAGGAGAGTGACTAATTGCACCTTCTTTGACTAATACTTTCCAATGACATGAAGTGTTAAGATTATATTGAATTAATTGCTAAGTCTGCTGCTAGAAAAGTTGGTTCATTGTGTTGTGCTAAATTTTTCTTATTGCAATCTATCTTACACATAAGTCTACCAATAATCTATGCATTGAATTTTGCTGCCATATCTGGTTTGGAGTTTCTGCCATGTATTTAGAGATTCTTGATAAAATCCAAAGAATAATTTGCAATGTTTCTATCTTGACCTGGCATCTGGGCTTCACTTTTCCAATGTCATAATGTAGCTTCCCTGTGCCTTTTCTATAAATATTTTCATAGTAATTATTCAGATGAGCTATCCCCTTTGGTATCTCGACTTTATGAATTTAAGGGCAGTACTAGATTGGCTAGGTCTCCTTATTTTACTGTTGAAATTGCTAGATGTAAGCATAATTTCTTTGCTAACGGTTTCTTCTCTTGCACTTGTTGCTTATGGAACTCTCTCCATGTTTTCCGGTCAACTTTAATCTTTGAAAATTTAAATGCAATGTAAATCATTATCTTCTATTTTAATTTCTGTTCTTTTTTATTGTTCACTCTCCTATATAATGTTTTGCTCTTTCTCATATTCTTTCACACTCAGTAACCCCTTGTGTTTTATTAGTTTTATTGCCTTGCTTGGAGTGAAATGATTAAAAACCATTTTCACATCAGTACCTGCAATATCTTTGGAGCTATGAATGTCAAAAGTTCATTGAAACACGTATTTAGCAAAATGTAATGAAATTTTAAGATTTTCTGATTTTAGAACTATTTGAAGATGAAGCTCTAATATTTGGGATTTATCAATAAATTTTTTTATGTAATACCTCTGAATCTTTCCAGATTTTTCTGAGAGGGTCGCCTGTAGCCATTAGTTGATTTGAAATAGAATAACCTATATACTGTATAAACTTGAGTATAGTACAAGTTTTTATGATCAGCTGTTCATGCAAAACCTGGGTTAGACTATACACAGGTAACTTTTTTGAAGAGGTTAAAAATCAGACATGAACGAAAAAAAAAAGTATGGTATCTAAATCTTTGTATCAGATATTTTACAGTAAGTGATTTTTCTCTTTATTTTGGGGTAGCTTTGTACAAAAAACAATGTACTGAACAACCTGCTCAAGTGAATTATTTAAAGCAGTCAATTGCCTGTGCTCTACAATGCACACTCTCTCCATAGCATCATGTCCTGCATTGGTGCACTGTGTGCCACATGTCAGATGATTGATACTCTAATCAATGCATATTGGCTCCTATAAGAAACTTATCTGAACTTTACCAAACATCTCCTGGGTGGTTTGTATTCAGTTTCCTGTTCCTAGACTGAGCCCTATATCCTTGAAGGTAACCCGTCTCTCCTGCTATTTAGCCCATAGATGAGGGGGAGACAAATTTTCCTAACTTTCCCAAGGGTATTTGCATGTAAATGAATATAACAAACTCAATTGGAATTTAAATTTGGCTCTCTGATTTTGTATTCCAAGCTGTTATTCATTATACTAACCACACATCTAAGCTTACACAGCATCTGGCATTCACAAATGGTGAGCCATTTAGATACTGACCAGGCTTGACATTGCTTAACTTCAGTGATCAAATGAGAACTTTGTGTATATGCATGCATGCTCAATATCAGGGACAGAGTATATATAAATATAAAATAAGACATTAAAATCAACACCCAGAGGCAACAGTCTGTTTCATGCTTAAATGCAATCCTCAGGCCACACACACACACACACACAGTGATTTTCTAAGCATAGCTTAGATGTGACATAAGGCCAAAAGTATGGGCATTTGGTGAGAATTGAACTCACTACTCAGTTGTAATTGTTCTAGCAAGACAAGCTTGCTAACCATTTCAACCTCTCTCTCTCTCGTGTGTGTGTTATATATAAAAATAGATGAAAAAAAAAATTGTGTATGTATATTATAATTATGTAGTTTTATTATTAGGAAATACAACTTTCAGAATTTATGATGTAACGTTTTCCTTATGTTCTTGTGAATCTTAAAAAAGTTCATATTTGTACAATTGTTAGTGTTTTAATATTCAGATTCAATTTTAGATAATTAGTAAAAATTAAGCATTTTATTTTATTCTTATTTATTTTTTATTTACTGTCAATCAAAACTTTGGTAACAATGTCCTGAATGTAATTGTTACCAGCAAATTACCCAGAAAACTATCGCAAAAAGTTTTTCATAATCCTTCCTCACATTGTGTGTGTTAGGTATTTTTTTTTTTTTTTCTTTTCTGTTTGAGGAATCATGAGGGAAAACCTGACCATCAATGCCCTTTCAATTTCCAGGAATAGTAACAAAGTTTTGTTAGCCAGCCAACACCACTTGCTTACTGCATACTCTCACGTGGGCACACAAAATCTGCAGCCATTCAATATGAATGTTTGCTTACTGGGTTGAATGAACAGGGTGTGTTGTGTTGCAGTTTGGTAAAGACTGTTTAGTTTGAGTTACCTATATATGTTTACTTCATCAATTACCAATTCAGCTGAATATTCTTGAGTTTGATAGTTTTGTGCATAGTATTTGTTATCGGCGCCAATGTTTATTCAGGTTGCGATGTATCCACACTGTTAATGCTTTGGAATAGTTTGCATTATCTCCTACGTAAGCACCGTTGTGAATACTGGCCTGTGTTTTACACTAAGAAATAGCAAAAGTAAGGTTACTTAACATTGCCCAGATTAAAATGGCTCACATGTTCTAATGATAATTACATTTTTTTAATACGATTTCAATATTTACAAATGTTAATGATTTCTTCCCACTTTTGTTTTTCACGTCCTTCTCTTCAGATATCAGTTTTACTCACTTTAAAGAATTAGTAACTTTTTTTATTTTAAAAAAAAAATTTTTTTTGTATTTTTTTTATTGTTTACCAATCCCTGATTTTGAAGAAAGCAAAATAGCAAAAAAAATATGGGAGGCAGTGATCAAACTTGAATTGCTACTAGATTTGTTGGTTTTCATGGAAAAATATACTGAGAACAATATTATGCTGGATGAAAAACTAAGTTAAATACTAAAATGAAATGGTGTTGCATTTATGATTATCCTAGTCAATATTTAAATACCCTGAATTTTCACCTTTTGCAATGAATAGTCTTCTCTCAGGGAGGCTCTGTACCTTGAGCCTCTACTGAGACTTAAGTTAAACCCAGACCTCAATTGGAACTCATATGATACATTGCTAATGATGTGAGAAAAATGGTCACTTACTGTACTGCTCCAATAAGTACCTGACTTCTGCTATCCTTTACAAGAGCCAAGTCAAGCTGAAAATGAAGTACTGCTGATATGAGCACGAGCTTCCCAGTTTTCACTTTTGATAGTCCAAAAGCCTATCCACATCCTTGTGGATGATGAATCATTTTCTGCTCTGCAACCTCTTCCCTGCGGACAAAACATTGCAAGACTCTTGTTGCTCTATTGCTATTTGCATGAAAAGTGTTCAAATTACATTCCTTAGTTCCACCAGTTCTAACCTTCACGGCTAAGACCCACCATGCCACACACATTCTAGCGAACCACCCTCATTCCCTTTGTATCATTGGTGAGATGTAGGTCTCACTCGAGCAGGTCTTTCCCACAAACTGATACTTTGTAAAACTGACTCCCAAGAGTATACTTCCCCAATCACTACAATCTTAACCTGTTCAAATCTACAGTTAGCCATTATCTTCCCCATATATTCCTAAAAAAAAAACAGTTCCTCTTATTCTGTAACCCTCTACCTTGAGTGGCTCTTGAGCCTTGTACAGGCTGAAAATTCAAGTAAAAAAAACTGATAAGGTTAGTTCTTCTCAGTTGGTTACCTCTCATGAAATCTACTTATGTATAAGCAGATTGTGTGTTAAAATTCTAGAAATGCAGTCCCTATTTAATCGTTATGAACATGAAACTTTAATCTGGTATTTTAAAACCTCTTTTCTTATTTGTCATATTTAAGGCTGTAATGTATGGGTAGCTAAATGGTTGTTGGTACAGAAATTGAAATTGGCAAGCCAGATGTAAATGAATTCATGGGTATGGGTTAAATAGCAGGGTAAACTGGGCTCTCTAGCTTTGGGTGGTAACTAGTACTGAATTTAAAACTGGAGAAAGCAATAGGATTCTATGATCTTTTCCAAGAAGTTATTGCAATTCACTGATAATTGGAATCTGTGGACATCCATGATCATCCTGAAGGAATATGGTCTTTAAAAGGAAAATCTGTTTTACATTTTTATTTTTTAATGATAGCCACTTTTTATGCTTTCCACTTTCTTTTCTTTTTTTTTTCCGAATTGAATTTACTACAAGCAAGGCAGTAAAGCAGAAGAGTGAAAGAATTAGAAAACAGATAACATTATGAGGCAAGAACAATAGAGTAATGAACAAGACAGTAGATAACGATCGATGTTGCATTTAAATTTTTGAAGTTCAAAGTTGTCCAAAAAGCATGAAGCCAGAAGAGTTCCATAAGTGAGTAATATGAGTGTAACCTCTGAGTTGATTCTGGGCAGCAGTAACCCTGCTCATCGGCCTTAAACAGCAGTGACTGATAATGTCACATGGTTGTCAGTCCTCAAGTTTCTTCAATCCACCATGGATACCATTTAGCTGACTTTTCACTTGTTGGCGCATGACTTGTTTTGTTGCTGGTATCATGATGGTGGCACAATTCCACATGACTTAACTGGCATTTGTCTGTTCGCAACCATTTACCACAATGTATTTTTGATATCAGGGTGAGAAGATCACTGATGGAGCAAACTTGAAGTGAAGATGATTCAATAATTTGGGAGCTAAACAAAGAAAAAAAACAAGAATCCTTTGGAATAAAGAATTAACTCTGGTTAAAAATATAACAATGATTTGGTTTATATATGACTTATTATATACAGCGGTTTTAACCCTTCCCATTTGTTATAATCAAATGACGCTGGGATTCCTTTTGGAGTCTGCAGCTTGTTTTTAGTAGTAACTTAGAAATTTAAGTTCTGGTCTTCAGGTTTACCATGGAGACTTGGTAGTTCTCAGCGAACGATGCGGATTTCAGTAACAGTAGTGTTAGGACTCTTTGTCCAAAATCTACAGCTTATATGGAGTCCTGCAGCAGTGGAGTTGACTAGGGTCTGGGTTTGGTTCTCTTCTACCCTAAGCATCAATCTTTTCTAAATTTCCATATATAAAAATACATTTTACACTTGGTTTTCCAAATTTGGGGTTGTCCAGCCCCCTTTTGAGAGTGGTCAGAGGGATCAAGCTACCCCTTAACTCTAACACACTTTATGCCTCACCTCACAGCTCCATATAGGCAGTGCTAACTAACCTCTCTCTTCTTTCTCTCACTTTCTCAGTAGCTAACCTCAGCCCGCTTCCTTGGCTGGATTGACATATCCAACTTCCAGATGGCACAGCAAAAACAAAAGGGATTTTCAGTTATTAATCCTCATCTATCCACTTGCCCCATGCTGGCATCTCTTGATCAACAAGACAATGCAAGAATTGGAAAAGGAAAGGAAGAAACAAACAAAAAAAAAAAAAAAAAAAAAAAAAAAAAACTATTTCTACTCTCCTTAAAATGAAATTTTAACTTTTCTCTGTCTTATGCATTTTCTTTTTTACGATTGAACAGACCACTCAGCCTTCTTATCCATGGTCACTTTAAAATAGTAATTAATTTTTCCATCCCACTTGTATCCAAAGGAATCCAAATTTTGGATATAAACATTTTCTGGACAAATGGCACAGAAATTATGAGCAAACATGTTGGGATACTTTTCTTTTGGGTGACTGATTCAAAACAGATGTGTTTTTTTTTGTTATTTTTTCCTTTCTCAAAAAAGGCTTTTTTGTTCAGAGTGATCTTTAAATGTTATTTCAGTGAACACTCACATTTCTTTGACAATTGTTTTTTTCTATTTGAAATCTTTGTGGATACATTAATGGTCTCTTTGCTCTTTGTCATCTGTGGGGGAGGATGGGTCATCTTGGTTTTGCTCAGTCTTACTAAATTCCGTCTAGTTAATCTTGGATTCAATTCTCCTTACAATTATTTCGAAAACATGATTTTTCAACACATTTCATTTTTAATTTTAACTTTTCAATCCATCTTCCTGCAATTTCAACAATTATCATCCAGTTAGTAGGCTCTTTCCTCTTCCTTTCTTTTTTCCCTAGTGTCACAAGAGAAAAAAACAGTCAGCATAGAACTTAGTTACATCTAGCCAATTCAACTGTAAACCTTGCTGTGTGCTTAAATTCATAAAGTCTAGATACCATAGAGGAAAGCTCATCCAAACAATTACCATGAAAGTATTTACAGAAAAGACACAGGGAAGCAACTTTATGACTGTGGGGAGACCTGCAATGTATATTTTAATTAAGAGGAGATTACCATTCTTATTGGTGTCTGTTTGCATGGACATTTTGGTGGTCAGTGACAAGAACTATTAAATAGCCAAGAGGAGTACTACCAACAGCAGAAGAAAATGACTTTTTGATAATTGGAAATATCAATTTGGAAGATGTTTTCCTTGGGAAATAGACCTAGCAGCCTAAGTTAATGACACAATTTTAAGTACTGTATTTGATGCCGTGTAAGACAATGTTTTTTTTTTTTTTTCTTCATGTAAAAAACAAAATTTGCTTGAAACACCAGTTCTCATATGATTACTGAAGTTAAGCAATGTTGTTCCTAGTCAGTACCTAGATAGGTGACCAATTGGGAATACCAGGTGATGTAAGTTTGGTTGTGCAGGTAGTGTAATAGATAGTGCTCAGAATTGTGAATTGGAGAGCTGAGTTCTAATTCCAGTTGGACCCGTTATATTCACTTCCATTCAAATACCTTTGGGGAAAAGTATGACTACACCATCTCTCCAACCAGGTATGAGTTAATTAGTAAGAATTGTGTCACTAAATGATTATTATTACCAAGAACAAAAATATTCTTACAGATCTTAAAAATATTTTTCTGGCTTTAAATAACCCGCTAAAACTGTTGGTAAACTGTAGAAAACAAATCAATCATTATTACAAGATACTTTTTTATATTTTTAATTTGGTACTGGTCAGTATATTCTTGGATTTTTGGTTGGGGTTTGTTAGATGGAGAGTATAGCTCCCTTGTTAATTTTCTTTCTTTTACATACCTACCTCAACAGTCTAAAATTGTAACATCTATATAATGAATGCGAATGTCGGTGTGTCACTGTCGTAATTTTCAACTTCTCTCCTAGAGGCTAGAATATACTAACATATACCATTTTGGAATCCGGCTGACTTAGTGAGCAAATTAAAAACAATCTAAGCCAGGTCTGAACCCACAATCCTGAAATTTTGGTTTCCCAAGTTTTCATTATTGCAATTGCTTCTTTCTTTTATGTGTTTTTTTTTTTTTTTTTTGTACGATAACAATTTTTATAACTTGGAAATAAATCAAAATTAATTGCAGAATCCAGCGAAAGTCACCCATGAAATAAAAAAAATAATTGCTTGTATGGAAAGTAAGGACCTACATTCATCAAATTGTCTTTAAGTGGCAGCAGGAGAATTATTGAACGTTTAAAAGGTAAGCTTAAATATTAGTGCAATACTTAAATACAGTGTTGGAGTTCTTCTGTAGTTTATTGTTGCCTATCACATCTACTCCTCCCTACCTATTGTGATGAAGGTTCAATCAAGAGCCCTTTGCAGGAGCTAACTTAAATGCCACTTGATATGCTTTAGAGATTTGATGGCAATGACTCAATGCTTGACAACTTTATATAAGAAAAACATTGAAATAACAAATGTTGAGAGAAAGAAGAAACTTTTATGGAGAATAAGAACTGTTTCTAACAAATAAAGCTGTGATTTTTGAGACACTTAAGAGGAAAGAAAGCTCAGAGAATTTAACACTTGCAGGGTGCACTGAAAAAAAAGCAGGCAAAAACCATAAATAATCTAAAGTTCAGGTAAATTGATGAGACATAACTTGGAGTATCAAGAGACAGGAAGTTGTGGCAAGCCTTGATCGTCCATGCCTTGAAACAACATATCACATAGATATATTTAAGAACTTCAATTATAATACCCTACATCTGCTGCTTCCAGCAGGTCTATACACGGCTGTGATTGATTGTTTCAATTGTAAACTTTAAATCAATTTTGCTGTTTTTTTTTTTTGTTTTTTTTTATGAATAGTAGGCATGCTTCATTGAGGCATATTGATCAAGAATCAATGCTTAGGTTAAATTCTCTTAAAAATAAACTGCTATTGTTTCTAAAGTTGTTTTCTTTCATTTTTGAGGTACGTTAACTCAAACTTACTGATCCTTTATTGATTTATTATAGCATCCGAGGCATATTTATTAAGCTTACAACGGCACCAGGTTTTAATATGGCAAACCAGGTGAAGAGCTAACTCGCTATAAAAGTAAGTGTATATGGGACCAGCTTATTGAGGCATCTCTTGATAGATGTTAGGAATAACTTAATCTTGTACAAGTTTTACTTACTTACTTCTGTAGTAGTAGTAGTGTGCAGTATGAACTTGTTACCCATTACTCCATAGTGAGGTGTTACTTACTATTGTTTTTTTTTTTTTGTCAATTTTGGTACAATTTAACCACCTGGCTTTAAGTTCATTCTTACTTGATTGCAAACCAAGAACAACTGTATTATAAGTTTTTTTTTTTTTTAATTTTTATTTTTTTTAAAGATGATGATTGTATATCTAGACTCTTCAGTTTGTATGTTGATATTAACACTTCCACTACTGTTGGATAGCACACACGTGTGTGTGTGTGTGTATATATGTGAAAGAGAAAGAAAGAGCATAGTATTAGACTAGTATCGAGATCTCATCAATTTACAGTTGAGGTGACTAGATGTAACTGTAAGTCTTTTGTTGCAGTTCCCTTTTGTCAAACACTCTTTTGGCTCCATGCTTTCCATACAACTTAATTTTCAAAAATTGAAATACAATGTCAGTTGCTGCCTATTGTTCACCTTATTACTCTTTTTGTTTTTGTTCATTAGTAATGTTTCTGTTTCTAATTCTTACACTTCCCGTAACCCCTTGTGACTTAGTGGCTTTACTGACTGCCTTGTTTCGAGTTAAATCGATTAAAATATATATATATATATATATATATATATATATATATATAATGATACAAATGAACTTTAGTAAATTTATAGGTTATGTAAAGAAATTAATTCAGAATTTTAAAAAATTCAAAAAATTAGATACAGAACCTTTTAATATTATTCAACCAAACAGATTTGAAAGAATCCTAAATACAATATATATATATATATATATATAACAACTCTTGTATGTCAATTAGCAAAAACCTGAAACCGACTGATACTTCCATATCTACCCAGTAAATATAGCATTTAGTCTGTTAACGAATACCTTGACATACCACAGTCTAACAAAGCAAATAACATTATCCTCACCTTCCTAGATGTAGAAAGCTTATATACTAATGTCTCAGTAAAAGGAATTATAGACATTGTTCTACAGAACATATACAATCACCCTTCGTTGCCACATCATGAAAATTAGACCAGCTATTCCATGAAAACTTATATCCTGCACAATACAAGTACCATTTTATAACCACTATAACAACATTTATACACAAATTCACATTCTATCATGACCAAATGCACCCTAATTATAAAAAGGATGAAAAAGCAATTTAAAACAATTCATCAGTATATATTGCTCAATGATCTTAAACACATTTAAAATTTATCATCTACTACAAAAAGTTTAAAACAGCT
>OZ038485.1:32506454-32603954 GCA_964036315.1 Acanthosepion esculentum | reverse complement strand
TCATGAAGTTGGAGACATGGCAAAAAACAAAAAAAAATTAGTATTTTTTAAACTCTAAAAAAATTATTTACACTATTCAGACTATTGTCTTCATCTTTGTTGTTATCACAACATTTCAGCCATTGTGCCCTCCGGCCTTCTTCAGATATATATTGATCTGAGTAACTCACAGGGAATTCTGAACCCTTTATTTAATCTACAGGGGTAGATTATTCTCATTTCACTGCACCATAGATTAAATAAAGGGTTTATTTCAGAATTCTTTGTAGGTTACCCAGATCAGTATACACCTGAGTAAGGTCAGAGGGCACAATCAGCCAAAATGTTGTGATAACAACTACAAAGATGAGGACAATAGCCTGAGTATAAATAGTGTAAATGATGATAGCTCCTTATCTCAGAAATTCGTACAAAATTATCTTTAAAAAAATTGTTAATTATAAGATTTTATTGAAAGTAAAATTATTTTTTAAGGCTTTTTATTTTTAATTTTCTAGAAATATTTTTAGGTCTGTCATTGAATGACAATATACATGGCAACCACAATTTGATTGAAATCTACATTTGTGTCTTGAGGGTTAATTTCTCTTTGTCTTTACCCCTTGGGTAACAGGGAAAGAGTATATTTTACTCTTCTGGAGTACTGTTGTCATATTGGGCAGTGAGGACTGGACAGGAGCTGCCCAGTCCTCACTTTCCAGTCTCGATAAAGTTCACAATCGTCTCAGTCCTTTTTGTGTTAGAAATTATTTTCCACCTTCCATTCTCTCTCTCTCTCTCTCTCTCTCTCACAGGCAGGATGTTGCAAGCCTCTCTCTGCCCTATTGCTACTTCCATGGTAAGTGCTTCGTATTCTATTGTTGAGAAGTCTGTTCCACTTTTCTTCTTTTTTTTTTATTTATTTTAGAATTCCGGAAATTTTGGTTAGAAAACCCTGCTTTTTTTTTTGCATCAAAGCGGGACATTAAATTTGTATATATTTTTTTTTATGCAAAAACCCATTGATTTGGAAATTGTTTCAAAATTCAAATAATTGTCTGATTTTATTGAAACTTTCAAGACTTATTCAGAAATGAATTAAATCATTTTGAAATTTTTCATTTTTAAAAAATCTTTGTAAAAATATTTTTTAACAATTAAAGACAAGTCCTTGGAAAACTTAAATCATCAAAATCTTTTGGTCGGACAAGAAAATCTGCCTTGAATCATAGAATAATAATGGAATAAAGCTAAAACATTTTTAATTAGAAAAACTGTTTTTATGAATGAAATATTATGGACATTGTCTTATAAAATTTTTTTTCAATGAATAATGAATTTTTACAAGAATTGTTTTCATTTTTTGTTTTTTTTAATTAGAATAATTTATAAACTTTTAAATCTGTAATTAAGCTGTATTAATTTGTAGCAGTCAAATTATATTGTTATTAAATTAAAACTGCAGTTACTAATCATAATGGAAAAGCTTACTACTCCCAGTATTTTAAAAAGAATCTGGAATTTGTGTGTGTAATATATATATATATATATGGATGTTCATTGGCAATTTTAACAAAAACATAAGTACCTATAATAAATTTAAAATTTATAGCTAATTTTCTCAACAAGTATTGCTCTAAGGCCAAAATACCTAAAAATCAATAAAATTGGCTTCTTACAATTGATGTTTTGTCCTCATTTTCCTTTCTGTGTCTCTTATCAACACTGTCATCATTGAATGACACAATGTTAATGAAATGCTACTCAAAAATTAATAAAGACATTTTATAAAAATTCAAGAAATTATCACTCTCACTACACATTGATTCTATATGATGGTATGAATCTTCTAAATTCATACAGATACAATCTTTGTTCAATCTTGAATCATCTTAATATGTTTGTTGTTTTCTCATGTTAAGATTGCTGATTCAAACATGGCAACTATGAATTAGTCATTAATTATTCAACATCCTACTTTGAGATATGTGTTTTTTTTTTTTTTAATAGATCTTATCAATGTTTTGTGCATGCATGCAGATACATTTTAGGCAAAATGAAGAAATATCCTTAAGATGAAGGATTCAGAAGATTTTAAAACTATTTTAAATATTTTCAATCTAATATTAAAATCTTTTTAAAATTCTCATTTGAATTTTTCTCACACCTTTATTTTATACCATTTTTATTTTTTTTACATGAAGATTTTAAAAAATGTTTTCTTGTAGATTCCTTTCTTGTCTCATAAATACCATTAACCTAATTACCATATTGCTTGGCATCAAAGATTTTTTTTTTCTTCCTGAAAAGTCTGTCCTTTCTCCTATAGGATGATTATTACTTTTTTTATTCTGTTTTATTTTTTATTTTCTCCTCCTCCTCCTCCCAAATTTTGCAAGTCAAAATTGAACTACATGCTTGAGGCAAATATGGTCAATATTTGTCTGTTATTGTATTGAGTAAAATCTTCAATTGGTGTGTGTGGGTAAGTGCTGAGTAGGGAGGAAGCACATAGTTTGACAAGCTATTGATAGGATGATATGTGGTTGGTGGGTGGGGCACTTAAAATCCAGTCATTTCTTTTTCTTTTTTTTTTCTTTTTCTCTCTCACATTTTGACCAATTCCTCCAGATTTTTTTCTGGTTAAATTATTTCTAATTCCATTAATTACATTCAGAATCTTCACAAGATAAAATTTCATCTGAAGGAAGTTGGGAAGGAAGGAATAAATAGTTTGAAGTGAGATGTAAATAAAAAAAATAAAAAAGTAACATTTCACAATTTCAGGCAAAAATTAATATTGACAGAAACTGAAGCTTGTGAATGTTTTCAGGATAATTTTGATTTTTGCCTCAAACTTAAATACAAGCAAATCTTCATTTATATTCTGTAATTAGTAGAATTATTTTGTTAGCTTTTGAGTTGAGTTTGAACTTTGGTTCATATAACCCTCATAATCTCTTAGGGTCATAGGGGCATCTCATGTACTGAGGTCATAGTAGTTATGTGTCTTGGGGGCAAGATAACCTGACTGAGTGCATCCCTCCTCAGGCTGGTTTTGAAATCAGCTTTAGCTTCTCTACAATTAGTTTCCACCTTTAAGGTAAGAGAGCCCAGTTAGGTCTATTATTTAACCCATAGCTAGAGGGGGCAAAGACAGGATTCATGTATTTCTCAGGAGTATTTGTGTGAAAGTGAATGCAATGAACTTGTCCTGAATTCACTCAGATTTCTCTTTTCAAGGTAATGTTATATTATCTTCAAATCCTTATGAAAGAAGAGGTGATACCGGCCTTTTTTTTTTCTTTTTTAAATTTTTACTTTAATTATAGAATGGCCAAAATGTAGTTTGTGAGCCACATACAGTTCTTCAGATTAAATGTGAAGTAAACAAAGAAAAGGAGTACCGAACTGCTACCTGATATGTCCTTTTATATGGCAATCTCCTCAAAGATGAAAAGATGTGAAGCAACAGAAATGTGGTTCTACAGAAAGATGCTGAGGATACCATGGACCAAACATGTGAGCAACAAAGTTTTAGAGAAAATGGAAACAAAAAGGAAATTTATACTTAACATCAGGAAGAGGCAGTTGAAATTTCTGTGACACATAATGAGGAAGGAAGGCTTGGAAAATCTGATACACACAGGATTGATTGAGGGACAGGAAAACAGCTTTAGTAAATGGATGGCAGAACAGGGTTTGGAAGTAATAGCAAAAAGACAAAACTTATTAAGAGCTACAAGGGACAGGAAGATGTAAAGAGCCATGATCGCCTACATCCTGAAGGGACACTGTACATAAAGAAGTGTTGGAAAGCAGGAGGATTGTTGATTGCTGAAGGAAATAGTGAAAGGATAGAGGAAATTTCAGGTCAGCAAAAGTTACAAAGGAATGCTTCTCTTTGTATTTACCTACCTCTCTATGGTGACAGAATGTGACAGGGTCTGTTTAATGTGGAGGCAAAAAATTTAACCAGTTCTACTGGTGTCGGTATTCACCAATCCTCCCTCTTTAAGGCAAATAAGGAATATTCTGCCAAAAGGTTGCAATTCCCAATGATTTAGAAAGTAGAACAGACACTACACTACTGGTACATCAATCTGTGGAAGAATGTGATGCAAGGTTGGTTTTAGTGTCTGGTACCTATATATGTAAAGTGACCACTGTTATTTCGCTAGATATCCCCTTTTTAGTGCATCGAGAAAGGTGCTGCCATAGCGTTGGAATTCCTCAGTTTTTCCTGATAGGGAAATAAGGGACAGATATTACATTTCGTATTTACTTGTACCCCCCCACACACACACAGTGACTGGATATGGCACAAGGCTGGTTTAAAGTGGGGAACCCAAGTATGTGCATATGAGCCAAGTTTAAAAATTGCCTGGTTCCTGCAACTAATGTCACACTGGTATAGATATTCTACTGGCCCTCACTCTTTGATGCAATGAGGGAGGTGCTACCACAGAGTTGGAATCTCTGGGACCAGGCATCCCTCATTTATTTGTTGTATTCTGTCTGAAGACAGAAACACATTGAGAGATAAAATATAGTTTATTCACCTGAAGGCAGACAGTACACTTTGATCCTAGATAGATGACCAGGTGTTTTTTTTGTTTGTTTTTTTTTTAAATGCACCCATGTCCCTAGGTTGAAGCTTAAAGTGAATTTACTGGTTGGAAATACCATGGAAAAATTGCTTGGGCCTCCTCAGCACTTGACTTTTGGCAATGACTCCAGTCCCCTCCTGAAGGAGTGGTACTACCTGTAGGGTAGGCAGATGGTTAGGAACAAGGTTACTGTTTTGTAACTCTTAAACCTCTAAAGTTCATCATTTCTCTTATCAAGCTAGTTTTGCCACTCCTGCTTTATATACACTTTATAATCTTCTATCTGTATGTATTTTATGGACTGTTTTGTGCTGAAAGGTTTCATCTACTTTCATTAATTAACAATGTTATAAATTAATTTTCTTTTTTAACACATTTACTTCCACACAATGCATGTGTATTTTGGACATATTGAGTATTGCTTCTGGTAAATATGTGCATTATAGAGAAAAATACAAAGCCAGTTCAAAGGACACAATAATGTCATTCTTCATAGTTTAACAAATTTAATTAGGCTGTATTTTGATTAATAAAATTCTTAGATAAAAATCTCAAAGAAAAACAAAGATGACATTATTTAAGTTTTCAATTATCCAAACTAGCAGTGAATGTATTAAACTTAAGATTATTTTGCTAAAATAACATTAAATTTAACATCTATATTTGTATGTAAGCTGACTTCATGAATAGTGCAACCCCTGAATTATTTTTGGATTAATTTTAACCCCCTCCAGCAAAAAATTATCTGTGCATAGTGTAACCAGTGACTGAAAATGTATGAACCTCTTCCAAAAAATTACTTGTGTATAGTACAACCTTCTATTTTTTGTGTTAAAAAAATGATCATAAAAACTTGCACCATAGTAAAGTATATATGGTATATAACAATTTCTAATGGTAATTCATACCAAAACATAGATGCATTATGTAAGGATGCAAATATTCAATATTTTTTAGAGTATCAAACATAGCCAGCATCATAGTCAATGTGATGATCCTTTCCTTAGCTGCATAGTACTTGCTTTGCCAGGGCTACATACAGTTTTGAATACAGTGTTTCCCTTCTCCTAGACCAGTTGTCAACATAGGCTATAGAACTCAGTCTGCCCTACTATTTACCCATAGCCGGGGATGGGGAAGACTTGCATTCATACCTTTCCCAAGGATATTAGTACATAAGTGAATGTAATGAATTCAAACTTGGCTCTCCAATTTTTCAATCCGAGCTGTAATCCATTAATCTACCATGCTAAATATGTTAATATTATTTGTCAAACTAAAGCATAAACATTATTAGGTGCCTAATACAAAGGTGGAGGGGTCTTAATAAATGGGGAGGTGGGAAAATCATTAAATAGTAACAAAAAACAAATACTTATGGTTAAGAGAACTTTTCAACACTATTTTGAATATAAACAAAGTTAATTATTGACAAACAAAAAGGTGTTTTGTGTGTTTGTTTGTTTTTTTATTTTTATTTTTATTTTTTTTTTTCTTTCATTTTATTTTTTTTATAATTATCCCTCATTCAAAAATATTTCTGGATAAGAATTAGTACAAAAGACTTAAAAGATTCACCCTATATTCTATTTCTTTTAATTTTTCTTCATTTTATTTATTTTTGATAAGTTGTAGATGATTATTTACACTATATGTGGACTATTGCCTCACCATTCTTGTTATCACAATGTTTCGGCCATTGTGCCCTCATCAGGTGTATGTCAACCTACAAGACTTAAGGTAATTCCGAACTGAACCCTTTAGTCTACTGGAGTAGACTGTTCTTAATCCACTGCCCATGTCTAGAGATAATCTTGTCTAGTTCTTATTTTTTAGTACTGCTCAGTTATTGCTCAACCTGTTTCTACTGAGTTTAAGTACACATTGCTCAGCCCAGGGATTGAGCTCAATTATTATATCACCAAATTCATGAACCAATGTTTTAATCCACTAGTCAATGATAGCCTAGTTTCCTTTTATGCCCATACAACAAACTCATTCATTAATTCTCTACATTGAGAGGCTCTTGGGTCTTGTATTGGACGATTAATAGCATGAAAAAAATTTGAACCCATTCTAAAAGTAACATTCGTTAGGTTTTTATTTGCCTGAAACCTAGTCAAAAACAAAATTATGACTAAGATTATGGATATAAAGTGGAAATTTCTGAGATTAGAGACATTGCAGAGACTGGGAGGAAACTGCTTAGAAAACGATCTCTGATTTTGTTCAGATGCATTAGAATGCTTTTTTTTTTTTTTTTAAATTTTTATTTTTGCTAAAAAAAATTTTTTTGATCATTAAAAAGTTATTTACATTTAACACCTCCTTTACTCTTTTTGTATAATGAAGAATATTATAATCAAATTGATGGAGTGGTAATGAGATCTCCTTTAGTTCCAGTTATTGCTAATTTATTCATAGGGTATAATCAGAAAGTTTGGTTAAATAATTATGACGGACCACTGCCTATACTTTATCGCTGGTATATGGAGGATATCTTTTTGAATTTTTAAAGAAAAAGAACATACACAGACATTTTTAAATTATTTAAATTCTCTCCTCCCTATCTCACTTATTAGAATGACTACATCCATTATCTGACAGATTTGCATGTCTCTAGATGAATGAATTTCTTTTGGTCTTTGCATTTCTGATTACAAAAGAAAAAGATTTATTATCTCTCTACTGTTTTATTAATGTTTTTGTAATCTGTCTGCTTCGCTTTGCGTGGGTATTGGCTTTTATCCAAATTATTTGTATATTGTTCAGTTTCATCTAAGTATGATTTGGTAATCAGTGTAACAGAAATTAATTTCAATAGTTATACCAGAAAGTTTATCTGTTCAGGTACAAATATCCAGCCATTTTCATAAGTCCAGCAATAGTTTGTATTAAATTTTTGGCTAAACTATTTATATGCTAAAGTCATGTTAATTATAAAAGCAGTGAGAGTTAAACTAACAACCTCTAATGAATAAAAAAAAAATATGTAAAAAGTAGTCAGAATTAAATTTTCTTTTACATTCTAGATTTAACAGGAACATTACTAGCCCTTTTGAATATATTTTTAAAACAATTTCACAGGCTTGCTGTAACTTGGCAACTAGTAAGTGAACACTCTTCTGTGAGGTTACTACATCCTGGGTAAGACGTTAAACTACATCCAGCAGCAAGGCCTCTGATCAGGAGGTTTTGAGGAGCGTGGGACCACCTCTTAATTGCTGGTGTTCCCAGGTCCACCCTGACCCAGGGTGGTAGCACCCGATAGGGTCCCAGCTATGGGCAAATAGTTAACTATTACCAGCAATACGTTTTTGAAAAAAATTATTACCAGCAATACAGTTTTGAAGGAAATATATTACCAGAAACAGGTTTTTGACAAAACAAAATACTACCAGCAATAAAAAATTTTGTTGGCATTAAATAACCCATTGAATGTTGATACGCCGTAAAACAAAATAAACCAAACCAATCTAAACCTAAGAATACATACTCTATTCATACGAATCTATCATTTCGGAGAGGCCCGATCCGATCAATCGGCTGGTCATGTCAAATCAATATATACTTAGATAAATAAAAAAAATATTACCTGCAATAAAAATCTTATCAGCATTAAATAACCCATTGAGGTTGATATGCCGTAAAATAAACCAAATCAAACCTGTGAGGTTACTCAGTTACCATTGAGTCAGCCTGTGTAATCTTTACATTTGCAATGACTACTAGTAGATTTTGCATGTACCATTCAGAGGTTTGAGCCTAACATTGTTGCAGACAATGTTTAACTTAGTGATTTCTGGATTTTTTACAAAAGCTAAAATTGCTGGGGTAACCTGAAATTAAGAAGGCTGAGGATGATTGGAAAAAATGACTTAAAAATGTTTTTAAAAAGTGGAAGGGATGTTTGTATAAGTGTCTGAGATCCCAAGAGAGGTACCTTAAAGATAAACTAAGGTGTTGTTGCTTTAGGTAGACTTTTAAATTATTACTATGAAATGACTAGATACAATTTGTTATGATGTGACACTGGTAAATTGAAAGAAAGAGTTAAAATTAAAATATTACTTTGAACGAGATGAAAAGGACTAAAGAATGGAATGATAAATAAATAAAGGAAAGAAGCGGAATTGCTTTTATTTTTTAAGCAGAGACGGCTTGAAGAAAAGGATTTTGGCAATATTTTTCCCCAAAACAACAAAGAGGGCATCTGGAAAAAGCTGGGCTGACAATTGAATGATGGTACAGCCTTAAAGTGGAAGTTACAAAAACATCTAAGGACCAGATGGAAAAGAAGGTTGATTGAGGAGATAAAATTTGGTGATTTTGAGGACGAGAGTGGGAAGTTGAGGAACTGATTTATTCCGCCTACCAAAAATTGGAAGTTGTAAACAAATCAAGAAATAGAATTTCTTTATATAAAGACCCAGCTTAGGGTTCATAAGTGTGATTGAGTTAACAAGATATGGAGATAGCTGTCAGAGGAAAGCTGGCAAATTTCTGATTATATAAACAAGACCAGACTAAGAAAAGTTTTACGAAAAAAAATGTTTTTAAGCATTTCACACCAAGCAAGGCAAGAGTGCTACTAGTATGCAAGAAGCTACAGAGAGTGTAAGTAAGGAAAAAGACTGAGTATAGAGGTGGGTTGAAGAAAGAATAAAAAGAGGAACAGAGGAGGAAAAAAAGAATGGGGATCAAGGCAACAGAAGATGTTGATTGACATTACATTTAAATTTTTGAAGATTATAGTTATCAAGGAAGCAAGTATGAGAAAGGGAGTTCCCCATTTTTTTCTTTTTTTTTTGTGACATGCAAGAACCTGTTGGAGTAGAAGAGGCAGTTACATTTAATTGTTTTGTCAGTAAAAGGGACCGAGATGCCAATCTAGTAGCACTGCTTAAATTCATGCAGTTGGGGTAACAGTGAAACTAGCTCATTAGAGCAGATGCCATGAAAATATTTATAGAAAAAACAGAGGGGAAACCACATTATGTCAGTAAGAAAATGACTGGAGTTGAGACCCCCAAGTCAGGACCAATCACATTGTATATCCGTCTTTGGATTTTGTCGAGAACCTTGAAATGAACAGCAGGAGCACCAGACCATATATGGCAACAATATTCCATGCATGGACTAATGGTAGATTTGAAGGATGGACTTGGACAAGAAAAACCCTTTGGCATGAAACGGAACAACTTTTTTTTTTTTTTTTTGCAGTAGATGCAGCTATTAATTCAATGTAGTTGTTTCACCTCAGGTCATTGGAAAACGTGAGACCAAGAAGGTGCAGTGAGGCACTCTCGTGGAGTTGGGCATCAACCATGCTG
This sequence comes from Acanthosepion esculentum, assembly GCA_964036315.1. Taxonomy (NCBI): domain Eukaryota; kingdom Metazoa; phylum Mollusca; class Cephalopoda; order Sepiida; family Sepiidae; genus Acanthosepion; species Acanthosepion esculentum. The sequence continues at coordinate 32,594,032 of OZ038485.1, read as the reverse complement.
ATAGGAGGCAGGGAAGTTTCTCTAAGGTGACTGCAGTTTCATTTCAGATGCATTAAAATTCACAAGCCATTTCCTGCCTCGGTCAACCACAGATTGGAGGTAGTTTTCAAAACCAACGGCCAGGTTAACTTGGTCAGCAATACTGGATTTACTATTGAGACAGGAGTAAATGACAGTGTCATCTGCATAGATGCCTATTTGAGAACTGATGACATCAGGAAGATCATTGAAGATCAGAAACAATGTTGGACCAAGGATAGAACCTTGAGGAGCACCAGCATTCATATGGAAGGAGCTGGAAAAGAACCCATTCATGACAACCTTCATTTCACAGTTAAACAGGAATGATTAGATTAAATTAAATAATCGTCCTGTAATACTGTCCCTGAAGCTTATGTAGAACGCCAGCATGCCAAACAAGTTCAATACATCTAGAGCAACAGTTCTAACCAAACAAGTTCAATACATCTAGAGCAACAGTTCTAACCAAACAAGTTCAATACATCTAGAGCAACAGTTCTAACCAAACAAGTTCAATACATCTAGAGCAACAGTTCTAACCAAACAAGTTCAATACATCTAGAGCAACAGTTCTAACCAAACAAGTTCAATACATCTAGAGCAACAGTTCTAACCAAACAAGTTCAATACATCTAGAGCAACAGTTCTAACCAAACAAGTTCAATACATCTAGAGCAACAGTTCTAACCAAACAAGTTCAATACATCTAGAGCAACAGTTCTAACCAAACAAGTTCAATACATCTAGAGCAACAGTTCTAACCAAACAAGTTCAATACATCTAGAGCAACAGTTCTAACCAAACAAGTTCAATACATCTAGAGCAACAGTTCTAACCAAACAAGTTCAATACATCTAGAGCAACAGTTCTAACCAAACAAGTTCAATACATCTAGAGCAACAGTTCTAACCAAACAAGTTCAATACATCTAGAGCAACAGTTCTAACCAAACAAGTTCAATACATCTAGAGCAACAGTTCTAACCAAACAAGTTCAATACATCTAGAGCAACAGTTCTAACCAAACAAGTTCAATACATCTAGAGCAACAGTTCTAACCAAACAAGTTCAATACATCTAGAGCAACAGTTCTAACCAAACAAGTTCAATACATCTAGAGCAACAGTTCTAACCAAACAAGTTCAATACATCTAGAGCAACAGTTCTAACCAAACAAGTTCAATACATCTAGAGCAACAGTTCTAACCAAACAAGTTCAATACATCTAGAGCAACAGTTCTAACCAAACAAGTTCAATACATCTAGAGCAACAGTTCTAACCAAACAAGTTCAATACATCTAGAGCAACAGTTCTAACCAAACAAGTTCAATACATCTAGAGCAACAGTTCTAACCAAACAAGTTCAATACATCTAGAGCAACAGTTCTAACCAAACAAGTTCAATACATCTAGAGCAACAGTTCTAACCAAACAAGTTCAATACATCTAGAGCAACAGTTCTAACCAAACAAGTTCAATACATCTAGAGCAACAGTTCTAACCAAACAAGTTCAATACATCTAGAGCAACAGTTCTAACCAAACAAGTTCAATACATCTAGAGCAACAGTTCTAACCAAACAAGTTCAATACATCTAGAGCAACAGTTCTAACCAAACAAGTTCAATACATCTAGAGCAACAGTTCTAACCAAACAAGTTCAATACATCTAGAGCAACAGTTCTAACCAAACAAGTTCAATACATCTAGAGCAACAGTTCTAACCAAACAAGTTCAATACATCTAGAGCAACAGTTCTAACCAAACAAGTTCAATACATCTAGAGCAACAGTTCTAACCAAACAAGTTCAATACATCTAGAGCAACAGTTCTAACCAAACAAGTTCAATACATCTAGAGCAACAGTTCTAACCAAACAAGTTCAATACATCTAGAGCAACAGTTCTAACCAAACAAGTTCAATACATCTAGAGCAACAGTTCTAACCAAACAAGTTCAATACATCTAGAGCAACAGTTCTAACCAAACAAGTTCAATACATCTAGAGCAACAGTTCTAACCAAACAAGTTCAATACATCTAGAGCAACAGTTCTAACCAAACAAGTTCAATACATCTAGAGCAACAGTTCTAACCAAACAAGTTCAATACATCTAGAGCAACAGTTCTAACCAAACAAGTTCAATACATCTAGAGCAACAGTTCTAACCAAACAAGTTCAATACATCTAGAGCAACAGTTCTAACCAAACAAGTTCAATACATCTAGAGCAACAGTTCTAACCAAACAAGTTCAATACATCTAGAGCAACAGTTCTAACCAAACAAGTTCAATACATCTAGAGCAACAGTTCTAACCAAACAAGTTCAATACATCTAGAGCAACAGTTCTAACTTTGCCATTATTATCAAGAGCTTCATATACATATTCAGATACGGATCGGAATTTCTGAGCAAATCATTCAGCCTTATCAATTGAGGATGTTACAACTTTGAATTGATTGAATACAGGAGGGATTGAGGATTTGCTATAGTTCAGCACACTCTTGCAGAGCCACCAGTAATCTTTAGAACCAAATTTGCGAGATGCAATACGTTATTTCATTCTATCAGCAAACAGTAACTTTGCTTCATTAAGGACATGCTTGCACTCGTTACGAATAGAGACAAAGAGATATCTGTTGCAATGAGACATGTTGCTCTGGTACAGATGGAAGAAGTGATTCCTATGGGCTATAGCGGCAGAGCAAGTAGGTGAGAACCAAGGAGACAAGCGCAATTTAAATTGGTATTTTCTTACTGGGATGAAAGTCTCAATGCTGGGTTTTATCCATGAGACCTCAGATGCACATTTTTGTATGGAATGATTAAAAATAACATTCTAAGGGACATTGTGAAGGAAGTCACAGAACGAGTCCCAGTCCATGTGTTGATAACAGAAAGATATTCTGTTAGTAGGAGGTTCATGGCTGGAGAGGGAGTGGAAGTAGATGTTAACAGACACCACCATGTGATCAGAGTTGCCAAGAGGGCAGAACTAAGTAGCGCAACAAGAATCAGAGATGAAGGTAAAACAGAGATCGAGAAGGGAAGCATTACCATCTGAGTATGAGTGATTGAAAAGTTAAGGGTGGGGATGCCAGCGGGGTCAGTTACAGTGTGTCTGCAAAAGTTGGTACGAATACCACAGATGTTGGAGAAGGAAATGCTAAAGGGTTTAGATGATTTTGAGCTGGTTTAGGTTTATGTTTTTGGTTGCTTATGGTCATGTTGAGTTGCATTGGTAAGGAAAAGGCCTAAAGTAATAGAAGCAGTTGGTCATTAAATGTGGCATGAGCAGAAAGGGACTGGCATTGACTGTAACATAATGTGGTCTTGGGGTTGCCCGCTGGTGGTGCATGCAGGGACATTGCAAGAACCCCTATATTATGCAACTGTAGATCAGAGCAGCCTCTTAAGATGTTATGCAAGAGTTCAAGCTCCTAACTACCATTCGGGAACAGCAACCAGAAAACTGGCAACCTGGTACCCTTAATATGAAGAGACGTTACCACACACATCTCAAGAGATTCACGACAGCATTACTACTAAGGCCAGAGAAAAAGAAAGGATCCCAGAACCCCTTCCTAAACAGGAAACAAGGTATGAACCTCTACACCTGTTCAAAAGAAGTGGGAGGAGTATTAATTGGGTGATAGAAAGTCTATTGAAAAAAAACAAAACACTAACAGCCAAAAACAGACAAGAAAGGGCATGGAAACACAACTGGAGAGCCAAGCTGGGCTGAGAGCCCCGAGTTATGTATGTATAGATTGCTTGCAGGTTAGAGATCTAAAGGCCACATTGGGAGGAGAGAGGGTAAAGGGAGATACTTGAGTATTCACCACACCCGCCCATATGGTTTGTTATAGATGGATAGAGGCGAAGCATATGAGACAGGGGCTATGGATAGGGAATCTGGAGTGTAAATACTAAGTTTTAACTTAGTTGAAGTCCAACATTCTCTTCCTCTAAAAGAGAATCACTCCACACCTGTGAGGCATGAGTACACTAATTACAATTAATGACCTTAAGCTAAGTGGTTTAAAAATTGGATTTGTCTAAATGACAACCTAGATGAAAGGCTTAGATAAGATACCAAGAGAAATGGAGGAATTGCCTATGCTCATTGGGAGGTGTGAGGCATAAATAAGGGAAATGGATGGGCCAGTACCTGTAATCACTACCTGTAGGAAGAAGGATCTCCCAAATTTGGAGAGATAATTAATTTTCCAAAGCCAGACAACAAAGAACTCTTGTTGGAAGACAAGAAAAACCCAAACATGTCAAACCCCATACTGCTGAAGTCCAAACTTGCTGCCAAAGAGAACTCTCGACTTAAGCCTTGTTCCTGACTTAGCTAAAATGAGTAAAGTGTCACAATAGAATTCAAAGTGGGAAGGGTTAATTTTTCTGTACAAAGAACCATATAAACCACATTGAAAATTGGACCCAAAAATTTCCTGTCTGCAAAGAACATTTTTTTCTTTGTGGCATAACTTCAGCATGGTTTGAACCAGCACTGCAATAGCTGACAACAACTCAGTCTTTGTTAGCTCCAAGATCAAGAAGCACAATGTGGTCGAACAGGGTGCAGACTGGGGCGGCCACTTCAATGACCAGCATAGGAATTGACCCAAGATCAACCAGCGAAAATTGGTGCCGTGACCAGGATTCAGGGTTGACCATGTGTCATAATAATACTTAACTAAAACCTTGATTATATTTATTTTGCTTTTCCTCAAATTTAATATAAGAATGCTTTACCATTAGGATTGAATTACATAAATTAAATAATGAAATTTAAGGTATGCTGAAACCTCTTAGTTAATTAACTACTTGATTACATTGAGTAAGACAGATTGATCCAAAAAGTAAAATTTTTTGTGAATATTTTAATACAAGTGATAATGATATTTTTATTGTGAATTTCTCACATCTATATACATACTTTTTCCTTTCCCTCTTCCTCTTTCCTTCCATGACCTGTTTCTTCTGGATCTAGGCTGTCATGACTCTTTACAGCTTCTTTTTCTTGGGTTGTGAAGTGGCAGATTGTTACCTTGTACTAGACTGGTTGCCCTAGCAAGGCTGAAGAGCCCAGTCTGTCTAAACAATAAATGAGAAAACTGCAGACCGTGGGTTGTTTGGTCTTTATGAATGATATGCTTTATTTTATAAGGAAAATAAAATTTTGTTTTTTGTTCACTCACACGCTCTCATACATAAACAATGATTAAGTACAATGTTTCTCGAATTTTATAAACTTTTGGTGAAAATAACATTTTTATCATTTTAAGCCATTGGCGATTTTTCACTAAGGAAGATCATATTTGTAAACATATTTTGTTTTTAAAACTGGAAACCTTCATAATAATTTTTTCTCTGGAGAAATACTTTTTTTTTTTTTCTTTCTTTTTTCAAATGAATAAATTAGAAATATATTGCATGCAACAGCATGTGTTAATTGCATTGTCATCTGTGATAATATTATACCAAGATGGCAATTTTAATTATAGAAATGTCTTTGCTCAAAAAAACAAATTTTCCCAGTTATATAGTTTCAGATAGGGTCTTCTGTAGTGAAAATAGCTGAAGTACCTACTGTGAAAAATTACCTTGAATTTTTTTAATAGTGCAGCCCAGTTTGTGATAAGCTATAGATCAAGTGACCCACTGTTCAGAAAAGGTTGTTCATGCCTTAGTTAAACAATGAATGGGGAGATGATAAATGGATTCAAATCGGTGCAATTGAACTTTGTACTAATGACCTTGGGCTTCTCCAAGGTCATTAATGCAACAGTCTCAAATGGAATTTGAACCTTACCTACCAATAACTATTACACCACATCCCATTTTCAATATACTAAACTGTTTTTACTTTTTAATTGCAGGTGTCAAAGATGCCTCCGACAAGATTTCACCCCTATCATGGGGAAAACATTCAACTGTTCCATGAGAACCTTGTTGCATATCGAAAGACTAGTTTTGCCCATGCCCTGACATTCAGTGAGGAACCCTTGAAGCCAGGTGAGATCTTTTTAGTGGAGATAGAAAAAACTGAAAGGGGCTGGAGTGGACACCTTCGCATAGGGCTCACACAGTTTGATCCCCGAAACCACTTTAAATTGCCACAGTATGCATTACCGGACCTGGCCAACATGGGCAAATCCTGGATTTATGCTGTAAATAAATCTCACAATCGGATTTTTACGGGGAATATCGAAATAGATGAAGATCAGGCAACAGAACCCTACCAACCTGTTGTTGGAAACGAGGACCTCATCCAGACACCACGTGGAACATTTAGTCGGAGCCTACTATTACCGGTACGCTTTCCAGTGGAGCGGAAAAATGGACATTTTATTCCCAAAAAGGGGAGTATTCTTCCTACAGATGTTGGCAGCCGGATAGGAATTATGTATGTTGTAAATGAGGATCGTGCAGAGATGCACTTTATTATTAACGGACTGGATCAGGGACCTTGTGCCAAAAACATACCTTACCAAGATGGTCCTTTATATGCCATTGTGGATGTTTATGGAACTACCAAACAAGTACGAATAATCCAGCTTTATGGGGGTAAGTTATCTTAAATATTCTTTGATATTTTAACATGTTAAAGAAGTTATATCGTATGTTTTCAATAACAATCATATTTATTCGTGTGTTGTAACCTAGAAAAGGTTACTGAATGAGGAATAACCAAAACAGAGGTTGGAAATGAAATGGTAATCTTTATAATATCAACAAAATACAATACTTGCCAATGGCTTTAAGTAGGTAAACCACTGCTAGTGGTGGACTACTTAGACAGCGTATAACCCCTAACTTAAAATAGTGTCCAACGTATTTATGAGGATTATTCGGACATACCCAATAGTGTTCATAGGAATGGTATATAACATCGTGTTACAAACTTGATTTTATAGCATAGGCTCTCCTTTTTGAAAAAAAATATAGTTTTTATTACTCCCACCTTGTATTATTAAAATTGTCTTAAAGTTCCTCTTTAATAAGACATGTTTTTATCTCTGTTCTAATATCTAAGGAGATTTAAATATTGCTTGTGAGTTCTTTGAGATAATTTGAATGAGTGGTTGGTCTCAATAAATTAAGAGGAGAAACCTCTAAATTTTTTACAAGACCTTGAATAGTATTTGAAGACCAGCATGAACAAGACATTTTCTTCAGTATAATGAATCTAATGTATTACAAAACTAAATCATATTGTTTGCAGTTTTAATTACCTATTTGTGTTAATTTTCTTCTGGTGAAAAAGAACACTCACATAGAAAAGGAAGAGTTGGTTTTATTTTGATGTCAAGTGTTTCTATTTAACTGACAAGCAGATGGTTCCTTTTGTAAACAGTCCCCACTTCAGTCCTCCTGCCACCATTGTGGAATAAGTTCCAAATTATCCTCTTCTTACCAGACAAGGCAACATGAAGGAAGAGCACTTATGTAGAAATTCACTGTACATTGATAATACACAAAGATTTTATAAAATACATTTATTTCATCTTAAAATTAAAAGGTATTTTTGTGAAGTACTTTTTAATTTTTTTATAGTGGTAATTGACAAGTAACCATGAATTATTTAGACTAGTATACCCAAGCCATCGAAATTGACGGCAAGAGGGAATGTATTATATTGTAAGTAATTTTTGTTTAATCCAGGTACAATTTTGTAATTTAAAATAGTTCATTGTCAACGTTAATAATTGAACAATGTAGTTTGTAAACACCTCAAGAAAGATATCCGTATTTATCCTCATTGTGTGTGTGTGTGTGTGTGTGTGTGCGCGTGCACACACATGCACATAGCTTTTGTACACATGCTTTTGTGAACACACCTTAGGTATTCTTGAGTCTAATTTTCTGAGAAATTAGAACATCATCCCTAGTGATGTAAGACACCTTAAAGAAAAGTAACTTTAAGTTTAATTAAAGCTGAAATAAAATATAAACCGACCAAGGTTTATCTGATATATATTTATCTCCTCTGTCATTTTCTATTCCCCTTCTCTCTCTTTCTTTGTGCTTTTTTTATGGCTACTGTCCATCACTCCTTTCGCTTTGATCATAGCTTGCAGAGAAAAAGAAAGGGGTTGCTTTGTAGTTTGTCAGTGCAGTAGCTTTATGCATGTGGACATGAATGGGGTCCGTGTGTCTCCTGTCAAAATTTTACACACCATCCCTCAATTGTTACTTACATATTTTTTTTCTTGTGTGTGTGTGTATGTGTGGCATATTTAAGGATTCTCTGAAAATACCCCAAAAGTATTATCACCATTTGTTCTTTTCACTGTGTAGTCACTATAATGAGATCAGTTATATCACTGTACAGTGATAATACACACAGCCAAATAAAAAAAAAAGGATTATACTAATAAATACTTACCACCTGGGTTTATTAATATTATACATTTTTTTTTTCTTATCTTGCATCTAATTAAGTAACCTCAGATTTTTATTAGACAGTCTATTGGATAGTATATAGTGGATAGCCATATTTTTAGACAAAAAAATGCGGCTTCATTTCATGAAGCAAAATTTAACAGTATATTTACCATTTTCTTCAACTATTGTCTGCCATTTTTTTAAGCAACGCCATAATTCCATCCTAGAATATATTTTTTTCTTATCTTAGCACAGAACCTCTTTAGATGCCTTTTGCAATATTCCGGGAGGAGGGATAAAAAGATTTTGTAAAAACCAGAATAACTGGTAATTCAAAGATGGCAACATTTGCTGAATATGGTGGATGAGTGAAAAATTCTCAGTAACCAAAGAAACTAATGTTTTCATGATGAAATCTTATGACCTTTCTCTTAATTTCAGACATTATTCATCAATTACTCCCTTCAAATGTTCTGATCTTATTCAAATCAATTGTATTGTTCTCTAGAAGTTTTTAGTAGATGACCCCCCCCCCCTTCCCATCTTCCAATCCCACTCCATATATAGAGCATCATCTTAGAAAACCAACTTTCGGTATTATTAGTAGTTTACTAGTTTACTTCCATGTAATTGTGCTGGCAGTCTACTGCAACTGGTTTACCTGATCACATAGCATTGTTGAGCTAGATGTCTCCAGCTCAGAACTTCAAAAACCACTTTTGCATTCAATCATTCACAGTACCTCCTCCTCCTCCTCCTCCTCCTCCATCATAAACTGTACTGTTGGAATTAGACTTTTGCCTATTAAAAAAAAAAAAAAGAAGAGAAAAACTCAATGTCAGGTGCCATGGACAAAAGTGTTAATAGTTTTTTAGTCAACACAATCTCCTCCGAGATCGAGAGACTTGATGCAACATAAATGTGGTTCTACAGAAGGATGATGAGGATAATGCAGACTGAACATATGAGCAGCAACAAAGTTTTAAAGAAAATGGAAACAAAAAACCTTATATTTAACACCAGGAAGAGACAGTTGAGGTTTCTAGGGAACATAATGAGGAAGGAGGGCTTGGAGAATCTGATACTAACAGGACAAATTGAAAGCAAGAGAGATGAAAACAACACAGACTTAGTGAGCTTGAGTAAATGGATGGCAGAACAGGATTTGGGAGAAATAACAAAAAAAATTATTAAGAGCTACAAGAGACAGGAAGTTGTGGAGTCATTATTGCATATGGCATATAAGAATGATTTCACTTTAGAAAAAAAAAAAGATTTTTTTTTTTTTTTTCAAAAGGACTGATGCAAAAATTCCTAGTGTTGTAGCCCCCTGCCAAAGATTACAGAAATATCTCTTCATAGCTTGCAAACTTCTTGTCACAATTTCAGTGGTACAGCTGTTCTTTTGTTTTGATTTTTGACTACCAAGTGCTGCTCGGTCATGCTTTACTATTTTGAATATTTTTCATCTTTCATTTTCATCACATCTTTTGCTATGATCTTGAATTGGAATGAAAGCAATGGTAGCGTTTACACTGAATCCATAAAAATTCAGCATTTGGATTTAGTAAATACTAAACACTTCAGATACTTCAGTGTATGGATCAGTTATAACAAATTTAGTATCGGAGACAAAGAAACTGAACACAGAATACACTGTGCTAGAGGTAGTTTTGCCCAACAGTTCAAATTACTACAAAACCAAAACATTAACGTGAAAACTCTAGTCATGTTCTTAAACAGCCTAATCAGATCAAGACTTTCGTATAGATGTCATGCATGGTGGCAAACCTGTTGAGAGATATCTAAAATATCAGCTGTATAAAACTACTTTCTAAGATCAATGGTTAAAATGTCTTTGAACGAGTGAAGCCTGAGGGTCTTGGCAATGACTATCTTTCTTCAAACCTTTGTGGGCTGGTACTACAAAATCACAAAGAAATGTACCAAATAATAGAATACAACATCACTTGAAGACTTTCAATGTCAACATCTAAAATAGATATCACATTTAACAAGAAGAGAAAGTAATGAAATAATCAAGCAGTTGACGTTCCACATTACTTTAAGTAAAAGGTTAGAAAGGAAGCCCGCATCAATACTAGAAAGAGTGATAAGACACTTGATTTGAGAAGCTATAAATTTCAACCAGAAGCACTGGCTATTTTGTCAATGAATGCCAGCTGTTTCCTTATAAGGAAACGGCTAATTTTACCATGACCATAGCTAACAATTCTTAGTCATAGTAGGAAAGAAATGAACAATGTTTCCACAACAATGAAGACACTGTGGCATAGCATCATGTAGATACTAAGCAAGAAGAGGTGCAAATGACATGAAGCAGCAGTAGGAACAACTTTGATACTTGTTTCCCCACAGCCTGTCTTCACCATCATTTTTACAAGTGCAAAAGCAAAATCATGAAGTGGGTAGTTGAAACCATATCACTAGGACACCTCCAAAACTATGCCTGCCTAACATGAGGTAGATGCCTTCTAGTAAGGTTCAGAAAAACCCAACTGCAACATGAAACAGAGTTTGAGCCACATTTGGGCACACCATTTAAGAATTTTTTCTTTCTTCTGAAGAGTGATGATTTAACTTTATTTTAGTAAAAATATTAAAAGCACATGATTTTAAAGATTTATCAGACAAACAACACAATTCAGTAATAATATTAGCAAAGAAATAGTCCCTATAGTTGAAAAAATATTGGTGTTTATTTGTAGAGTTTTTTTTGCCATGGTTAAAATGTAATTAGCAGAAATGCCTGACAAACAAAATTGACAAGGTTTCCAATAAACAATAACAAAAAAAAAAAAGAGAAAAAACAGAGCAAAAATAATATTAAGCAAGCAATATATGTAAGGCAAAGCAATAGCAATAAGTCAAAATTTCACAAAGTAAGGATGGTATTAATTAATACACAAAAGGGGACACAGATAAGTGATCGCAGCATTCTGACTTCATGGCAAGAAAAAATAGGCCACTTCTTGATCTCATCTGACTTAGTTCTATCTTATTGGCTAGGAAGAAATCGAACATGTATCTGTATGTTTTGTCCATAAATTGGAGGGGGGGGATTATTTTATAGTCATTCCCTATATTTTAAACCAACATTATCCACACACCCACTTGAATGGATTATGGCACAAAGCTGGAACTTGAGAAAAAAAAAATTTGCTAATTCTCACTTGTCACTTCTCTTTTGGGATTGTCCAGCTTCCAGGGATTAACTAACTCTCCTCCTTTTGGTGCATTGGTAGGTGTCCTCCCTGGTGGGATGGTGCTGAGCACGTTTTAACCAGTCAAACATGAATCTGAGGTTACTTAATTAGATGCAAGAAAAAAAAATGTATAACATTAATAAACCCAGGTGGTAAGTATTTATTAGTATAAACAGAGTGAAAGAGCACTTTTTGGCAAATTGCAGGAGTACTAATTGAAATAAATAAAAGAATCTGTTAAGTTTGGGAGGAAGAGTCTATTTATGGAGGTAGCCTTTTATTCATTTGAAATGTTCCAAAATACAATTTTAACAATACTGCTTAAAAAAAAAAAAATTTGCTGGAAAATTTTACACAAACATAATATAAATTTTTTTTTCTATTTTTTAATTGTATAGATTCATAATAGAATTTTAATTTATCAGGTTTTGTTTTATCTTAATCCTAAATTCTGACTCTTCCTCTTCATTATTTTCCTATCCACAGTTTATCCACAATTCCAGGCACAACACTCAACACCTTATTTGAAAATTGGAAAAAATACAATAAAGAATTAAATAAACAGACCTTGTTGGTTCTTTTTCATCAAACTAGTTTGGAGAATCTATATCTTTTTAGAATTAATTTTTATTAACCTGACAGATTTTTATCACTTTAAACGTTATTTTTAGTGGATACCTACATTTGAGTAGGTTCTCCATTTATTTACAAAACAGTATATTTATTTTCACCTATTGGCCTGAATGTTTTTTGAGAAATCTTACTAAAGAAAAATCTCTTTGATAAGATTTCTCGAACGTTCAGACTGGTTAATGAAAATAAATATGCTGTTTAATAAATAAATGGAGAACCTATTCAAACACTGGTATCCACTAAAAATAATATTTAAAAAGTGATAAAAAATATATTTTCTGACCTCTTTAATCTGTCATCCTCGGGAGTACAGAAAATGCCAGAAATCACATCTAAAATACCCTATGTAAACATAATCTTCTTAGCTCATCCGGCACACACACACGTTATCAAAAGTAGAACAAAGCTTAAAAGGGAAAATAAAATGATCATTAATGCTTCCAAACAAGGTTTTCATTGTTTCATGCAATAGAAAAAGCTAAAAAACCAATATATATAATTACTATCCTGAATTGGTAAAGATGCAGATATATATATATGTATATATATATATATATATATGAGAAATGAGCAAGAACGTCTCACGAAAGCACCCCCCACTGCTGTTAGCTGATTCATAAAGTTGTAAACATGTGGCGATGTCCTTGTGGCTGCCCAACAAACTAATAGCAGTTGTTTATTAAAAAAAAGTTGGGCTACAGGAGTCGCCAGACTACAGAGGTTTCGGACTGTATATATAAACTCCTGAAAGTGTATATTAATATGACACACCAAGACAGTGTTCAATACTAAAATTGCAGGGCATACATATATATTTTTATCACTCTAAATGTTATTTTTAGGGGATACTCATAATTATTAAACAGCATATTTATTTATTTTCATCTACCAGCCTGAATAGTTGAGAAAAATATGCGTTCTTCAGCAGGATTCAGACCTGCATTCCCCTAGCAGAAACTGTCATTGGATCTGATTTGCTTTGACCTCTCAGCTACAGAGTTCCTTGATGACCGAGCAAAGTTGAACAGTGCCTTTCAGCACAGATTTTTCTCCGACTCTTGAAATGGGATACAAAACTGAATAGATATGTCTAACATAAACAAAGCAATTTGTAAAGAAAGGAGAACAAATTTTTTATTTATTAATCTGTCAGATTTTTATTACTTTATATATAGGCACCCCAAATTTCCAGGACCTGTTTCTATAAAGTCAGGTAATCTTTAGGAACCTATTCTGCTTATTTTCTTTTCAATCTGAGAATGGAAACAAATCACTTTATAGTGCCAAAAAGAATTAAACCATTTTGATAATTTAATAGAGAACATTTATTTATTTTGATATTTCCGGATTGAAATTCTGTTCTCTTCATATTTTGTTCAGAAGTATGATGCTTTTTGATTCTAGTGTCATCAGCTGTGTTAGGGTTTCTTAGCCACATTCGAACTGAATTGCTGCAGTTCCAAAGATCCAGTGGATGACCTATCAAATTTATGACTATAAGATTTGCCGCATTGTGCGTGCGGCACCCCTGGAAAGTGCCTGAAAACCATACCACAAGTTGAGCCAAGCCTTGCGAGTGAAATTGGGTAGACGTACCACCTGGCGGTCATCGATAGCCATGCTAGCACAAAGTCACAAGTCATTGTGACCGAAGGTTTGAGTGTGCTGGCCTTGTTCAGATTGTTGATCAGGCTAGATAACATGCTCTCTCCCAGAAACTGATCAAAGAATACATTATAAAATTTAAATATATTATAAACATTTTATAATGTATTCTTCGATCTTTTGGCTTGTATAATAAAAATCTTTTTCACGCCGTCACATGATTAAAAATCTTCGCCATGCACGTGATAACATCATCGTGTCTTTTGAAATTAAAAGGATTTTAACGTTTTAGTTTGTAAAAAAATGTAGCAACATGATTCCACTACAAGACAATTGGCAAATGTTTTAAAAAAATTTTGATCCTGAAGATTAACAATGATGTTCGAAGGTACTAGGTTATCGTACGGACAATATTTATATCAATATCATTTTCAAATAAAAAGTCTCATTAGAAAATATGAGAAAATTCAAAAGAAAATATGCAGGACGATGTTGTCGTTAACATTCAACACAACATGTTTAAAAGAAAAGTTGCTGCCAAATTACACACACACACATATATATATATATATATATATATATATATATATATATATATTAAAAAGTGCTTGGCATAACCAAGGGATTAAAAAAAAAATCTAATGTTTGTTTATCATTTTCTTTGGCAACATAATCTTTTGTTGACAATCCTGATTATCTTAATCTCTGTCAGGATCTTAAAGGATGTTATTGCTTTGCTCTAAACTCTAAATCTTTGCCACAACTCTGCTTCTTCTCACACATATATTTTTTTCACTTTACCTTATTTTCTCTCTCTTTGCAGTGACATCATTACAGAATGCTTGTCGAGAAATTATCTTACAACTGGTCCGAAAGGAGGACATTGACACATTACCATTGCCAACGAAATTAAAGCAATTCCTGTTGTATGAGGTGTAGAAAGTAGGAAAAAAAAAATTGATGCAGCGGAGGGAATGTACAGAAAAAGGCAACTGCTGCCAACACCTACCTCCCAAACCTTCACTTCTCTTCCTCACTTTCTTTACCATCAGTCTATCTATTTCTCTCTGGACTCTAGAACTCGCATTGACACATCTTGGCTCATTCATCTTTTCTTTTCTTTTCTTCCTCTTTCCCAATAGGATGAATGGAAAACCTGCTGTTATCAATGCTCTTTGTACTGCTGCTGTCACAACAATCATATATATATATATATATATATATATATATATATATATATATATATATATATATATATATATATATATGGCTCCTACATAGATGTTGGTATAGAAAAAAGACCAAAAAAAAAGGATCATTCTTTTTTGTTTTTTTAATAAAAAAATGAATAAACTGACTTTGATTAATTGATGAAATGGACATTTTTCATATAAGCCAGAGCTCATTACATTTAAATGCATGCATGCATATATATATATATATATATATATATATATATAAACATTGTATTCGGGGGTATTTTAAGTTATATATATATATATATATATATATTTTTTTTTTCCTTATGTGTCTCAACTTGTTGATACATGTTTGTGTGTCCCTATTTCTTCCTCAAGATACCTTAACAGATTTCAATATTAAATTGTAAAATTTATTCATTATGCAAGTATTTTCAAATAATGTTGGATATATTGGATAAATTTTAAGAGAGAAATCCCTCCCCAAAAGAAATCACTAATAAGTTAAATATGATATAAATCTGAAAGTTGAAATTATATTTTAAATTTTATTGCTGTTTAGTTTAAAAAAAAAAAAAAAAAATCAAAGTCTATAACATTTTAGCAAACTTATTTGGAATAATAACTTATATAATACAAAAAGTCTGGTTGAAATCAACTAGGGTATCTTGATGGAAGACACTGGAAATATGCATTTACATACACACACACACACACACACACACACACACACACACACACTCATTCATTCTTATGTAGTGAATATTATACTAATTGCAGTAACACCATCTAGGAGGTAGTGTTTCTGCTAACATTTTATAATAAAAAAATTTTTTTTTAAATTATAGTATTTTTTTTTCTTGTGAAGATTACAATGCTTTAGATTTTGTAATCTAAAATGTTTTTATGCAAATGATATTTTTTTTTCTTTTTTGTGAGTGGAGAGGAAGAATTTGTTAATCTGTTTTAAAGCCGGTGTTTTTTTTTTTGTTTAATTCCACCGATCTAAATAATTTTTGTCAAGAACAATTACAAATGCAACTGAATTTCATGATGAAAACTCGTTTAGTACAGAGGCCAGTAATGGAAATGATTTTTTTTTCTCTTCTTTTCCGATATATACCCCCAGGAAAAGAGTCTACTCTCATTCAACCCAACTGAAGCACATTCACATGACTATGATATCCTAAAAATGTACCCATCAAATTTTAAAAAATTTTCTGCTTAGATATTATTATATAGTATGTCATATATTTTAGAGTAGAAGAATTGATTTCTTGTATTTCCAGAGGGCTAGTGTTATATCAAAATAATGTTAGGTTAGGAATGTCAATGATTCTATTGCAAAAGTCATTATACATTAGGTATGTTGACATCAGGATTATTATTTTGTTTTTTCAAGTCAAACATTGTAAACTTTCTTCTGGGATGATTCTTTTTTTAACTGTTTACAAAGTAAATATCCTTTTTTGACAATTCATGAAATAGGATCTGTGATCTGGCGTAAATATAAAAACTGACTGTTCTTGGATTTTTAAAATTAGAAAACTGATTATGCATATGACATTGAAACACTGGTTCTTTTACTATCATTAAAGTTAAGTAACTTTGAGCCTGGTCCGTAACTAAATGGGTGACTGCTTGGGAATGTCAGGTACCATAACCTCGGATGTGCAGAAGGTGTAATGGATAATGACTCAGTTGTTCATAGCAGAGTTCTTGTTAGGTTCGTTATATTCACTTACATGCAAGTACCCTTGGGAAAGGTATAAATCCAACCCCCCCCCCACCAAATAATAAGTTAATTAGTAGGACTTGTATTAGTAAATCTCATTATCTACTCTCCTACCAAAAAAAATTTCTTACAATTTTAAAAATATTTTTTGGCTTTAAGTAACCTTCAAAAAGTTGATAAGCTGTAAAAAAAAAAAAAAAAAAAAAAAAATCACTCCAATCCGATTAAACATAAAAGATCCTTTTTCAGAGCTTTTCAAAAAATTTAATTTTAAGAATTTTTTTTCTTAAATTCACTGATTAGTTTAACTAAATACTCTAACCCTATTTCTACCATACTTTACTAATCACCAGTTTATTTTGTTCCTTTTAATTAGTAGTGTTAAACTTGTTACTTTAATGCCAGACTTTGGTATATATTAATGATTAGTTGCCTGATCTATTACTTGTTATTTGAATGGTTGTTTGTCTCTTCTAGGAAAGGGCACAGAGAGGTCAGGAGAAAGCCTTTCTTATGTTTGCTCATTGTACAATTATGAGTGTCATAACTCATTTTGTAGAAAGTTTGTTACCTCTGCCAATGAAGTTACATTCAGTCATACGTGTCTGATTGCCCTTTACCTTACCTTCTCCAATAGTTCTCCATTTCAGTAACCTCTTTTTTGAAGAGCAGGTAATGATTAAATTTTTGGGCAGAACCACAATTTTTTTTTTCAGTTGAAAGATAAATTTAAAATATTAAGATAATACCCTGAAATATATAGGAAAAGGAAAACTTAGTTACCAACCTTGTATCATGTCTTTTCATTTGGTCTTTAGTGACAATGGTGTTGTTTGTGAGGTGTGTGAGTTTAAGATCTTTATTTAATATGTTACTATTGTCTTTTTTTTTTTTTTTTTTAATACTAAATGTTCAAACAATACAAGGCCCAAGCTCCACTTGAGATAAAATATAAGTGAATGAGGTGAATGAAACTGTAGATTGATGATATGTAAGGTAGATAACAGTTAACCTTAAATTTGAAGAGGTTATGATTGTATTGATTGTGAAATCATACTCTTGGGAGCCTGTTGTACAATGTAGCAGTAAAAAGCAAGTGGAACTTCCTTCTTCTCAATGAAATATGAAGGGAATAAGTAGGATTCAGTCCTGTGTATGTGGTGTGGTGGGTCCTACCTGTAAAGGTCTGAACTAGTGGAATGTAGCTTGTCTGAACAGTTTCCATGGAAATAGTGATACAGTATTTGTTTGTGGGGAACATTGCTGTAGGGTTAAAAAAAAAAAAAAATCATCACTCACAAGGCTGTGTAAACACTCTTGTCAAGATTGGAAAGTGAGGATTTGGCAGCTCCAGCCCAGTTATGGCAGCAGTACTATATTTCATTTGGATCTGTCTGATCCTCATCTTCCTGAGAGGGTGCTTAGTTTATTGGTGAAACATGTTGAAGAAGTTTTCCAATCCCCCTTATATAAAGGACATTTGTGTTGACCTCAATTTGTTTAGGTGTTACATAGGGTAATTTTCCTCTCTTTCTAATTTTATTTATTTAATACCTTATCTTTCTGGGTTTTTTTTTCATATTAAATATTTCTTAGTGATGGAAACTAAAATGAATTTCAAACAAAGATATTATTAGCATCTAATATTATTAGCAATATTCACCAAAACATCTTGCTTCAGAATAAAAAGCTACTGTTCAAGGATAAGGTTGTGTACTGAAAACTAAAATCAATTTGGTACAAATATTTCAATATATGTGAAAGTAACTTAACCTGTCATACCCAACAAATTTTGAAGAGATGTCTCTAGCCTAAAAACTTATTCATACAGCATTCGGATAGCCAAAGATGCATTCCAAATGCTAAGCAGAGTATTAAGAAATAGAAAGATTTTGCTAGAAACAAGGAAAAGAGCACTAAATTGTTATGTGATGTCTGTCCTGTATGGCAGCAAATGCTGGACAATCTTCTCAAAGATGACAATAATTGAGGCAACAGAAATGTGGTTCTACAGAAAGATGCTGAGGATACCATGGACCAAACACGTGAGCAACGACAAAGTTTTAGAGAAAAAGGAAACTTATACTTAACATCAGAAGAGACAGTTGAGGTTTCTGGGGCACATAATAAGGAAGGCTGGCTTGGTTAGAATCTGATATTCACAGGACATTGAAGGCAAGAGAGAAGAAAACGACATATAACATTTTTAGTGAGCTTGAGTAAATGGATGGCAAAAAAGAGTTTAGGAGAAATAAGAGAATTTGTTCGGAAGTACAAGAGACAGGACGTTGTGGAGAGCTATGATTGCTGACATGTCACATAAGGAAGAACTGTTGGTGAAGGTAAAAAAACAAAAAAATCAATTATTCAGATTATTATTTGTATGCAAAAATACATTTGTTCTCTTTGGACCATGAATCCATTGCTAATTTTCCTTTCAGTGCAATACGTTTAGAGAAAATGTATTCATGTGACACAATGGTTCCCTGCTCAATTGGCTTTAGATACCTACATAGTCAAGTGAATCATAACTGATTTTATCTGAATGTGAACCATCAGCAGTTTTATGACAACTAACAATAAAATCAAGTTATGAGAGCTTCAAAGCAAACATCTCCTCTTCAGAAGTTGGGAAAATAAAACAAATTATAAATAACTCTCAGGATCAAGTGCCACTCTGACGGAAGGTAGGAAATTCCCGTCTTGGGCTTATATAGTCTGGCTGCATTCTGGAATGGACAGTCCAAAGTTATCTGTTGTGTGATGGGCCAGTGACAAGTTGTTTGTTGCAATATAGGCAAAGTGGCAGTTGGACAAGAGAGAAGCCGTTTGTCAAGATGTAGACAGTAATAGATAGAAATGAACCGAGAGGTAGTTCTTGCTGTTAAAAAGATTGGTCTTCTCTCACAACAGACTAATTGACCAGAAGTAGTAGCAAAGTTTCTCAAGTTTCAGTTAACCCTCTTCTGGAAAGTGCCAGGTGTTTGTTTTCGTTTCTCATTGTGATGATAATTCACCTTAAAGTCATAAATATATTGACTAATAGTTATACAAGTGCAGATAATTTTTATTATTTTTCTTTCATTTTAAGTTTCTGATTTAGTAATGTATGTTGTGCGGTGATGGATATTGGCTTGGAATGAGAAATCTGAGAGCCGAGTTCAAATTCTAGTCAGGTTTGTTACATTCACTTATGCAAATGGTAAAAATCCATCTCTTCTCTCCCCAGTTAAATAGCAGGACAAATTGGTTGGCAAACAAGGCTATAGGACCCACTCTACCACAGAAAGAAATGGCAACCTACTGTAGTTGTAAAACAAATAAGATTGCAATCTAAGAAACATGGGAGTAAAAAAGAAAAAGAAAAACTGATTAATTAAACAGTTCATTGTGCTTGGGAAGTAATTTTGTCTAAATGCTGATAAATATTTTATTTGTATAGATTAATAAAATGACTAAGGGAAGTAATCACTCATAAATTTACAAACTCAAGTTGATTTACCTTCCTTCCCACTACAGATGGGACAGGAAATATACAAATAAATACACATTGATGATTATTGATGTGTTATTTGTATAATATGTCTTATCACTGACAGGAATAATTAAACAAATGTCAAAACTTTTATTCACTGTAATGTTTAGTTTTAGAAGCACAACTAATTGTGGTAGTGGATGGAGAAATAGCTGCTGTATTTTTTTAGTATTAATTGCATTCAAATTTGGTATATCTAGGCATGGTTTGTTTTAATCCTTGTTGGTTATTTTTATTTATTTATTTATTTTTAATACCATGCCCTTTCAAGATGGATCCATTCATGACTCTCCTCAGATTCCTTTTCTCTGTTATTTTTGAATTATCATGCATTCTTTGGAAAGATAGTGGTTTATTTTCCAGTTACCTTCTTCACCATTTGGAATTCAGTTTTCCTTCTCTTTGTAAACTGGTTACCACCCAAGGCTAGAAAAGCCAATCTACCCTGCATGGATGGTAGAAAAGAGTTGGATTTCTGCTTTTCCCAAGGGTATTAGTGTGAAAGTGAATGCAACAGGCTAGACAGGAATTTGAACTCTGCTCTCCGATACCACTTTTCCTGCTGATATATGTTACGTCAACTGTACTACGCATTGATACTAATCTACCATACTCTGATTTAGCTTTTTTCTTTTTTACCAAATATTTTTGGTAAAAATGAAAACAGATCTGAATGTTTAGCATTGAATTTTGTAATTTTCAATTTAAAATTTATTTTAGTAAATTTCAGCTTGTCTATTGTGAGTGAAAAATCTGGAAGGAAAAGATAAGTTATTGGGTAAGCATTAGTAGCATGATAGGGTTACCAAATACAAATAATTATTACCATATGATTGTGGGGGTGGCAAAGCTGAAACCATAAGATTGTATAAAAAGAATAAATAGTTGATACCATATGAGGAAAAACAATTTAAATTTTATGCAATGAATTGCTTGGCTTTAAATGAACCATGAGGCATTCAGAAGCCATAAAACAAAGTCACCAACCAAATACAAGTGTCAACTAGAACAGTCATGCTGGTAATAAATTTTGATTACTGGAAAAAAAATAATTGAGTCAGAGAAAAAATTATTTGAAAATAATTGGCCCGTTCTAAATATGGATTCGTAAAGCAAAATAATTATGCTGCAGAGAAAGTTATTTGAAAAAGAATCGGCTTGTTCTACCAAATATGGATTCCTAAAGCAAAATAATCATACTGCAGAGAAAGTTATTTGAAAAAGAGTCGGCTTGTTCTACCAAATATGGATTGCTAAAGCAAAATAATCATGCTGCAGAGAAAGTTATTTGAAAAAGAGTCGGCTTGTTCTACCAAATATGGATTCGTAAAGCAAAATAATCATGCTGCAGAGAAAGTTATTTGAAAAAGAGTCGGCTTGTTCTACCAAATATGGATTCGTAAAGCAAAATAATCATGCTGCAGAGAAAGTTATTTGAAAAAGAGTCGGCTTGTTCTACCAAATATGGATTCGTAAAGCAAAATAATCATGCTGCAGAGAAAGTTATTTGAAAAAGAGTCGGCTTGTTCTACCAAAAATGAATTCCTAAAGCAAAATAATCATGCTGCAGAGAAAGTTATTTGAAAAAGAATCGGCTTGTTCTACCAAATAATGGATTGCTAAAGCAAAATAATCATGCTGCAGAGAAAGTTATTTGAAAAAGAGTCGGCTTGTTCTACCAAATATGGATTCGTAAAGCAAAATAATCATGCTGCAGAGAAAGTTATTTGAAAAAGAATCGGCTTGTTCTACCAAATATGGATTCGTAAAGCAAAATAATCATGCTGCAGAGAAAGTTATTTGAAAAAGAATCGGCTTGTTCTACCAAATATGGATTCCTAAAGCAAAATAATCATGCTGCAGAGAAAGTTATTTGAAAAAGAGTCGGCTTGTTCTACCAAATATGGATTCGTAAAGCAAAATAATCATGCTGCAGAGAAAGTTATTTGGAAAAGAATCGGCTTGTTCTACCAAATATGGATTCGTAAAGCAAAATAATCATGCTGCAGAGAAAGTTATTTGAAAAAGAGTCGGCTTGTTCTACCAAATATGGATTCGTAAAGCAAAATAATCATGCTGCAGAGAAAGTTATTTGAAAAAGAATCGGCTTGTTCTACCAAATAATGGATTGCTAAAGCAAAATAATCATGCTGCAGAGAAAGTTATTTGAAAAAGAGTCGGCTTGTTCTACCAAATATGGATTCGTAAAGCAAAATAATCATGCTGCAGAGAAAGTTATTTGAAAAAGAGTCGGCTTGTTCTACCAAATATGGATTCGTAAAGCAAAATAATCATGCTGCAGAGAAAGTTATTTGAAAAAGAGTCGGCTTGTTCTACCAAATATGGATTCGTAAAGAAAAATAATCATGCTGCAGAGAAAGTTATTTGAAAAAGAATCAGCTTGTTCTACCAAATATGGATTCGTAAAGCAAAATAATCATGCTGCAGAGAAAGTTATTTGAAAAAGAGTCGGCTTGTTCTACCAAATATGGATTCCTAAAGCAAAATAATCATGCTGCAGAGAAAGTTATTTGAAAAAGAATCGGCTTGTTCTACCAAATATGGATTCCTAAAGGAAAATAATAATTTATGATGTAAAGGATTATACTATAGAAATGTCTTAAATTACAAAAGGATTTTAAATGATCCGGAAATAATGCAGTCTTACACACACACACACAAATGTAAAAATCAAACTTTACTTGAGCTATACTTATCCCTCTACTAACAGTATTCAAACTGTTAGTAGCAGAATAAGTGGAAATAAATTTTTTTTCTTTATATTTTTATGTTTTACATTGATCAATGTGTCTTTGTAACATTTGTGCCTCTGATACAAATTTTATTATTGTGAATATGAGGTATCGACTATAATAATAAATGAAATAATAAAAATGCTGGATTAAAAATAAATCCATTATTTCTTTAGAAATTGCTTCAGTTACATTTCGGATCCAAAACTGAATATATATGAGCTTTCAGAAATAATCTGAGTGAAGGGAATGTGCTTCCGTAAATAGGGTGTTTTATATATATATATATATATATATATAAATTTTGTTTATTAGTGAAAATGTTCAATTAATCATCACAAAGGTGGAATAGGTTCAAGAACTGGAACCACTTATTTTATGTTTGTTTAAAATATATATTATGTAATTCCTAATTTATATATCTTGACATGGTTCTTAAACTTGGAAGACTATAAGCAACAAATTATATTGAATAAATATAGACAGAAAATTTGCAAATAGAAACTAATTAGAAAAAAAAAAATAATAATTAACTTCAATGTTGATCCGCTGAACCTATTAAGTTGCATGTAATGGAGATTAGGCAGGCACAACTGAAAGAAAATGGTCCACTCCTTAAAAAAAAAAAAAGGATTTTTTTTTTTTTTTTTTTTTTTTTTGTTAATGAATTTTGTTAAATAGCATTTATTATTCCTTCCTCTAAGCATAGCATTGGTCAGAATTGAAAATTTTTTATTTGTATCATTTTGGATGTGGGAGTTATGTTCATATCTAATTGATCTCTGATTTTTTTTTTTTTTAAAGAATTATCTTTGTCTTGTGTTTTATTTATAAAGTTAAATTTAAAAATGTGCTAGTCATTGATAACTGTGTACTACTAATGTTCTTTTTTTTACAATTTGGGATATTTCTCAACATTTTTAAACAAATATTTGCAAAACAGATTTCTTTTTTTGTTTTATTGCAACAAATACAAAGGGAGATAATAATATTTAAAATTCCGAAATGTATCTTACCCACTAACTTTTATAACTTTGAATACACATAAAAGTCTTTTAAAGTAAAATATTAGATATATATATATATATATATATATATATATATATATATATATATATATATATATATATATATATATATATAAGCTATTATATTTATCAAGAATTGGAGAAGACAAATCCTTAAAGGTAGGATTTCTTTAAAATAATAAATATTGATATATTTTTCTTTGTGCAAGTGTCCAAGACAATGTTTAAAAATTTGGGAATTGATTTGATACTGAACTTATATTATGAACAGAACCACACTTCTTCTATATGCCATGTCCCTACAAGCCTCAGGCAAGCATGACTCTCCACAACTTCTTATCCGTTGTAGCTCTTAATATTTGTCTTTTCCCTGCCATTCATTTATACCCTTCTTTTTTTTTTTCCCTGCCTCTGAACCACCTGCCTTCACTATGTCCTGCAAGTCAAATTCACCAAGATATCTTCCTTCGTTATGTGTCCTGGAAATTTCAAATGTTTCTTTCTAAGCACAAGTGTCCTTTTTGTTTCTATTTTCCTTAAAACTTCCTCATTACTCACATGTTTAATTCATGGTATTTGCAGCATCCATCTGTAGAACCATATTTCTGTTGCTTCAAGTCTCTTTTTTATTTTTGAAGAGCTGTACAGGAAAATGATATATATATATATATATATATATATATATAGATAGATAGATAGATTCTGACAAATGTCATGCTTAAAGGAAAGTCTAAAGAATGCTAATCCCAAAAATTAGTTAAAAAATAAAATAAAAATTTCTCTAATATCTTTTTTTTTTATGTGTGAGCCATTTTATCTTAGTCGTGCAGAAAATGATACCCATTATGTTTGTGCACTTTGAATTTCTGTTGATATCTGATAATTTTTTTTATGTGAGTGGCATTAAATATTATAGTTATTCTCATAGTAAATATTTTTCTGTTGTGTAGAATATGTAAGGGTGATAACTTCATAATTTCCTTGTCCTTTAATTAAAGGGAAAGTACATTCCTAAAACTGATTATGCCCACAACCCTCCAAAAATATTTCTATTATGTATGTAGTGTGAACCTAAAATTATAATCTTTCCCTGATTTTAAAAAGTAAATGCCAGTTTTGATACTGGTGATTACAGAGAAAATAAAATATACAGAGAAATCAATTTTTTTTTTTTTTTTTTTTTTAAAGATCTGATTGTACTATGTAATCAGAGCAGGGTTATGAATGTTAACAGATATCCTCTTGTGTCAGTTTAAAACTATTTTTGGAAAGTGAAAATTCCACTAAGATGTTAAATACAGTGTAACCCGGATATAAGAGAGTTGTCGGGACCGGAGAAGAAGTCTCTTGTATCCGGGTTTGGTTTATTTTGTTTTATTAACACAGGCTCTAATTTGGGACCAGAGAAAATCTCATATATCCGGGTTTCTCTTATATCCGGGTTACACTGTATATCCAGTTGAACAGGAGTAGTGGTTTATCCATTTTTCCTGTTTACGACTGGGTTTCTGATTCCTTCTAAAGTCTTCTCATTCTCTTTCACTCCCAGTAGACCCTTGCATCAGAGTGGCATTATCACTTTGCTTGAGGTCAATTAATTAAAAAAAAATTAAAGTTTTCAGATGAAAATCAAGAAGATATGAACTTTAAGTAAAATGACACAATTTATGCTGAAAATGTCAGTTTAAACTGACATAGTAGTGTATGGGTTGAGCTCAACTCTCTATATAGGGTAGTTCAAAGTTCATAATCTATATATTTTGTATCTTGTCTTTTATATTAATCATTTAAGAAACCACTGTAACATGAAATTATCATAAAGCAACTTCCCAACTAATGTCAGATAGGAGTTAAAAAGAAAGAGAAAACTAAATTGTTTTGTTTTTTTCTCTGTAAGTAGTGTTTCATTTATTTTAATCTATAATCTGCATTTCATAATTTTCATAGCATGCTTCCATTTATTTAATTCAGATCATTTTTTCCTGCTGTGGGTGGTGGGTAATTAATCTGTTGACCAACTGAGATATACATGTCAAAAGAAATTAACCTGAATAGTTTAATACATTTATAAAATATAGTACTTGAGGTGAAGATTAGTTTTATATATATATATATATAGTATGAAATAGGGATTGCTGCCCAAAGAATACCAACATGATACTGTGATTAAGCTTTTTATTCAATTTTTCTTCAATTCGTCTAAGTGTTTTCTTTTCTGGACATAATGTATGTAAAAACTGTCTGAATGTTCTATAGATCCGAGTGCTTTCCACTATTCTCTAGCCATTATCAAGGATGTTTTCTTTTTTTCTTTTTAACTGAATGTGTACATTTTTTTTTATATATGTATCTAGACTGATGTAATGTTCTTTTTTATTTTACAAAAATGTTCAGCAAATTGTGGCTGTGTTCATAGTTGATGTTATTGCATTAATAAAGAAAATAAAAAATACTCAATAACATCAACTATAAACACTGCCACAATGTGCTGACAGTGTTTTGGAGGGGGGGAAAAAAAAAGGAAAAACACAAACTTTCTGTCACTCTTGATATATATATATATATATAAAAAAAAATCTACACAATCAGTTAAAAATAAAAATCAACTTTGATAATAGCTAATAGAATAGCTGAAAGTGCTAAGATATATAAAACATTCAGACAGTTTTTATACACTTTATATCCAGAAAAGGAAACCCTGATATGAACATGAGAAATATTGAGTAAAAGTTTAATTGCAGTAACTTGTCAGTTGCCTTTAATGAAACCTGTGTATACACTTTATATCTCATTTCCATCACTGGCACTGCAGTACAAGTTTTACTTATACCTTTCTATTTTAATGCACAATTTTAGAATGTGGAAAAAAACAAACTATATGCATTATTTGAAATTATATGATTATTTATGCATCTAGAAACTTATATATACATATGGTTTAATTTGTAGCTGATATTTTAATTTCTCGGTCTGAGATTGTATTTAGTGTACACAACAAACAACTGACTCACCTGTCCAGGTGCTATGATGGTTATTTATCAGAGGAAGCTTTTAATTAGTAAACTGTATGGTAAAAAATTTACCAAAAAGAAACAGATTGTATAAAAGGAAAAAAAGATAGTGAGTTATTAGTAGGCTGGCATTATTGGAGAGATATATATAAATGATTCAAATATAATAAGATATATAAAATGATTAAATAAGGAACAAGTAGGAAGTCTTTGTAAATTTGACATATTTCACTATTTATTTAGCTTCATCAGAAATTTTGGAAGTGGAATGATTTTCGATTTGAAATTTTAAATCCTATGTTGTATCTGTTCTATAACTGCAAACCAGTCCACTCAAAAATTTCTGAAGCTAAATAAATAAGCAAACTTGTTCAGATTTCCTATTTGTTACTTATTTATTCATTTTGTCAGATCTAATCCATATTTTCAACGCTCTACATATATATCCAATAATGGTTGTGCATGTTTAATTTTGCAAGTATTTGACTTTTAGTAACTTGAATTATTCAGATTCATCTTAAATTTAATTCTAAAAAATATGCAAAGCCTACATTTTTCTGTGTATTTGAAGTCATCAATCTGAAACAATTTTTTATTCTTTTCAGTAATTGTAAATAATTTTTGATTTTATATATATACACACACACACACACACACTATCTTGAATTTCTTGTAATCGACTACCTTAAAGTTTGCTGAAAATTTAAAAAAAATTTTATCACTGATTATCCTTGGAAATGATTATCTATACAAATTAAAAAATAAATCAAAATTTGGTTTCATTCAAGAAAATAGGTATTAAAAATTTCAATTTTGAAATACTTGTGTCCCAGATCACATTACGCCCCTTGTGATTCTAGGTGTTCTCAATTCCTCCTCCATTTTGAATTGTCATTTAGTAAATTTTTTTATTTTTTTTTTTAAGTGATTATTATGGATACCATAAGAAACTTATCAATTACAGTCAAATTTAAAAAAAAAAAATTTATTTTTATGGATCATAATTTTTTTCAGTGTGTGTGTGTGTGCACGTGTATGTAAGGGGGGGGGGTAATAAAATTCTCTCCTTTGACTTGAAATTTCTCCCTTAGAAGCAATTTAAGAGAAACTTTTTAAAAATTTAAGTAGATATTGGTTTTTGTTACATAACTAGAAATACAAAAATTGATTTTATTATTTCTTCAAACCTAAGTTTAAAAAAATAAATTAACCCAACACTTTTTATTCAGCAAGCTCTTATCTGACAAGAGATTCCTGTCAGTTTGTCTTTCAAGTACAGCTTCCCTTTTAAATATTACCGCTTAGTATTACATAATGAATTTTTGATTTGACATTATGTATCTTTTGTGTCATCACAACGTTGTGTACAACCTGATTAAAGTTTCAGATGTAGAGTTAACTCTGATGGAATATGATTGATTTTTCAGTCCCTTTTTTTTTCTTTTCTTTTTTTTCCTCAATATTTTCAAGACAAAAATGAAGAACACAAAATTCATAAAGAGGCAGCAGTGTTTGCCTATCTCTACTTTTTTTTTAAGTCTCACCATGCACATTCTTAAAACTCCTTCCTGGAAACTGAAATGCTGCTATTATTATTATTATTATTATAATTAATAATCAACCCAAGAGAAGTGAAATGTGTGTTGCTGCATTTTCATGCCATCTAAAAAGATAAAATAAAAAAATTGTGTCAGATAAAAAAAAAAAAAGAAATGAACAATTTGTTGTCTGTTTTTTTTTCTTATATTTTAACATAAACATTTGATTTTCTTTGCTCTAATTTGAAAAAAAAATCTTTATAATCTTGTGAAATTTCATTCTGATTTCAATTTTGTGATAGTAACAAAGAAAAATTCTTTTTTTTTTCTCTCAAAGAATTAGAAATTATTAAAGCAATATTACAAACATGTTTTCTGATACAAATGTCTATGTGGCTGCCATTTCTGGTAAAAGGGAGGTAACCTATTTTTCTCCGTCTCTATTTTCAACTATTTGTATCGTTGTAAAAGTTTTGGAAGATTTTTGTCCTGTATTTACCTTGTTAAAAACTGTAATTTTCCCTGCCAGTAAAATGAAATAAGCTAAGCTAAGTAAAGTAGGTATCTAACATTTGGATTTTTCTTTCATGTTTCTCTTTATATTAAGACCTCTACATTTATGTATTTGTTAAATCTAGAATATTCTGCTCTACACATTTGGTATAATTTGGGAACATTGTTTGGATTTTTTATATGATTTTTCTTCCTGTGCCCAAACAATGACATTGTCCTTTATGACTTGTAAAATATGGGAAACGTAAGTAATGAACATTATTTGTGGAAAGGTTTGTGTAACCTTACTCCTGTATATATAAATGATTGTTCCTTCAGTACTCAAAATGTGTAAAGGAAAGCTAAGATTTATTTCTACAAACAGCCAACTAATCCTTAATCCGACCACCACTTTGTTTTTGTTTTTTAGCTGTCATTAAACTCCATGTTCATTCAAGCAGAATACTTAATTACTTACTAAATTAAATAGCAAATTGTAAGAATTAATGTTAGACAATTTAATTTTTCAAATGTTATTCTAATCATTGAAGATGTCATAAAAAAATAAATGAAAACTTGTTGCATGGAATATGCAGTACTTTCTTGATTATCTGGGCACCTTTGAACAGGGGTTGAAAAATATGTTCAGATAATTCCAAATAATTGAATACCTAAATTATTGACCAAGAATGGAAAAAAAAAAACATTTTCTGAAAGAAATTTTCAATATTTAAATCATCAAATAAAGTTTTGTACAGATTACAGTTGAAAAAAATGCATTAATTTTTTGTCTTTTTCTGGCTGGTTTCACGTATTTCTGCCACAAACTCCCAAATTCAGGTTAAAGTAGATGTATTTGTAAGGGTAGCTTTTTTGAAAGAGAAAGCAACTTAAATATTTGTCAAACATAATCATTGTTTCTGTATTTGAAACTAAAATGAATATTACAATGTGTTTAGTTTAGATTTCAGGGTTTTTTTTTGTTTTTATTTTCCATTTCACATCATGATAATTAACTGTGACTATTTTCTGGGCTTTAATCAACAAAACACTAATAGGACAAAAAACATTGCTTTTTTTTTTTTTACCATAATATTTTCATTCTTGCTTTTCATTGATTACTTTAGTTTTGATCTACATCCTAATTATAAACTTTGCCACCCAACTCATATTGCATTGTAAATTTTATAATGCAAAGCATTCTTAATAATTTGGGCCCTAAAGGCCCAGACCCTATCTGTCCCTTCCTCCCAGAATGGAGATTCAGGATATTATCTGATGCCTGCAGATTTTATTAGGAGTGACACAGGCAGGTAATATGGAATCTCAACTTTAAAATAATCCTGTGTCAAATTTTGAAGTTGAAAAGAATCCAATATAAACACTTTTGTTTTTTTTTTGTATAAGTATCTAAATTTGATTCTGTTTTCTGAAAATGACTTGATATCATAATTATTGATTTTTTTAAAAAAATAATTTCTTCAATTTTTTTTTTTTTTTTTTTTAAATAATACCTGTCTCATTAAAGTTTTTACATTTGAATTCACATTTAATAAACTCAATGTAGCAACTATTATGGGATAGAGGTAGTATTATTATTCTATATATTTTCTAGGAGTGACTGAAAACAAAAGAAAAAAAAGAGTGCATTTTTGAATTTTGCAATATTGTACCATTTAAACATTGACCCTAATAAGTTACATAATAGAAAAAAAATACTGCATAATTTTTTTTAATCTTTTTCAATTGCCTGTTGTTGGTGAGAAGAAAATGTTTATATCCCAACCTATCTGAGACAATTGACTGTATGTATCCATTTTTCTTTTCTTTTTTTCCTTCAATAAGTTTGTGATTTGAAACCTGCCTGAACATTATATTTTTTATAGAGGCTTGCTGAATTTTAATTTATAAAAAAATGAATTAAAAAAATATTTTTTAAGCTTCTGGTGCTTTTATGCAGTTGAGACAATCTTTTTTTTTTTTTTTCTGGGATTCAAAATGGTGTAAACTTTATCTAATCTTTCCCTCCCTCAAAATGGTGTAAACTTTATCTAATCTCTCTCTCTTCATGTGGGAGTATTGTTAACATTCAACTTTCATTAAATGCTATGTGCAAGAACTGAATAATTCTGTTTGAAATATAAAGGCATTTCCAGTTAACAAAAATAAAAAACAAGAAGGATGAAGATAACTGAGATATGCTTGGACGTGATCGGTATTTAATGAACAAAACAAAGGTGTTATATTTTTGTTAATGTTTTACTGCTTATCACATCCTCATTCCAATATTGTGAATAGAAATGTTTTTTTTTGTGTGTGCTTATTTATGAGAATACATAGAAAAATAATAATTGAGATATAAATTACTAAATGTCTATAAGAGGTGCTGAATAGTTTTCAATCTGACCCACTTCTCAAAGTATAACCAAACACTAGAATTTATTTATTTTTAATCATTCCCATGCAAGGCAATAAAGCCATTAAGACACAAGTGGGTGGTTACTGAGTATGAAAGACAATAGATAGAAGGAAACTGAAAAGAAAGAACAATAAAAAGAACAAGATTCAAGGTGACAGAAGATGACAATTGACATTGCATCTAAAATTTTACAGATTGTAGTTTACAGGAAAGTAAGGAGCTGGAAGAAAGTTCCATAAGAAGTTCGAATGAAGAGACTATTAAAATATAACTTACGGCTATATTCAGTAATTTTAACATTAAAATGAGACCTTCCTTTCTTTTTTTTTTTTTAATTTTTATTTAATCTTGTTAGAGAATTTTTCAGGTGTGATCTCTCTCTATTTACAGATGAACTAATGTCTTCACCGTTTTTTGTTATTACAATATTTTCCGTTGTGTTCTTTGGACTTCTTCAGGTGTCTGTTGACCAAAGTAGCCTTTGAGAAATTTCAAACTGAATCCCTTATTTAATCTGTGGGTAGATGGTTCTCATGGATAACTGCTTGGGAATACCAGGTGCTGTAAGCTTGGATGTGTGGGTAGTGTAATAAATAATGGCTTGGAAAATGAAGAACTGAATCCCAAATCTACTTAAAGTTGGCTCTCCAATTTCTACTTCCAGGTTTGTTATATTCACTTACCATTGGGAAAGGTATGAATCCCCCTCTTCCTCTGCCAGCTATGGGTTAATTAGTAGGACTTTTATCAGTAAATTATTATGGTTTAAAAAAAAAATTTTACAATCTAAAAATATATTCTGGCATTAAAAATAACCGAAAAATGGTTGATAAAACACAAAAAAACAAAACGGGATGTCTCGTTGTTTTTTTTGCTGTCCAGTTATTGCTTGCTTTGTTTCCACTAAGCCTGAGTCTTTAGTACCTGGCCCACAGATTTAACCCACAATTAACCCACATTCAAGAACCAGCACTTAAATCTACTAGGCTTGCTTGCTTTCTCTCTCTCATCAATATTTTTGTTTTATATTTTGCATACATCACACTAAAAAAAGTATATATAAAATAACAAATTATATGTTGTCTATTGCAACTCTGAACGAACTAGAAACATTACGAATCATAGCAATGGTTACTGACCATTTTATAAAAGATTTTTAAGATATTGCAATGATTAAAATATCTTTATGCTGCTTTTTTTTTTTTTTTTTTGCAAAACTCAGAATTAAAGTTACTTGTTAAAAACAAAAGAAAAAATACTTTTCTTCGTGTAAATCAGCTGTTTGACTTGTTTTTAATGTCAATTTGTATCATTCAACATTAACTTTCATTAAGATATGATTAGAAAAATTCTGAAAAATATTTTTGAAAGATAGGTCCTGACAAACATACATATATATATATATATATATATAGTAAAGGTAATAAATCCATTGGTATATAATCCAAGTGGATCCTAGTATTATAAAATATTAAAACTGATCCACAAAAAGAGCTCAATGTATTTATTATACAGAGTAAATAAATAGTAGTAAACTAAAAAATCCAAATTACCTCATACCTATTTCAACTGATGAAAACTTTGTATACAGACTGAGTTCATGTTGGAATTACAAATTTAACTGTGACATCATTTGAAAAATAGATACAGAAGGGAGAAGAGATGGATACACGCATTCATTTCAGTGTTTCAATCAGATGAAAGGCACAAGCCAGTGGTCAGGGGATGATGGAAGGTATTTGTTTTAAAGGGAAGAAGTTTTATAAAATTAAACTCTGATATTAACCGTATGACATTAAATTGGAGTTATGTGAAGAATGAAGCTGGAGAGATTCATTCACACTTAATGTCTTGGGCAAGTGGATTTGGCAGACTTCATCTTTATTCAGGTCAAACCACAGCTGCTAGCTTCCAACTTGAAGGCTCACCTTGGTCCTGGACACGTGGCCATTTATTCCATCAAAACCCTTCTCTCTGGCTGTTGACGGCAATCCGGGAAGCCCCTACCCAGTGATGCCATGTCATCACGACACTGGCTGAATACATAGCTATAGAGCCTAGTCTATTCTATTTTGCTAGATGGCTATTGACCTTACAAGAAAGTTCATATGCCATTTGATAGATTTGATTATTTTAAAATCCTACTGTGTGTCTAGTCCTCACCAGAAGAACCTGGTGTGAGAACTGATTTAGTTGCTGAAGTAGCAGTTACCTTGGTGCTGGTAGTACTTTTAGTATAACTTGACATAATTTTTATTTTATTTTAATCATTTCAGCCAAATCAAGGCAAAGCCACTAAGATTCAAGTTACTGAGTGTGAGAGAATATAAAAAAAAAAGTATTATTAAGGAGAGAGAACAATAAAAGAACAGTGATCTTCAAAAATTTAAATACAAAGTTGAGTGGGATCAAGAAGCTGGAAGAGAGTTTCACAAGTGAGAAGTGAAAGAAAAACTGTTAGCATAGAACTTATGGTTACCTATATGGCCATTTCACCTGTAAAATGATGAGACTGTTGCCAATCTAGTGCTGCACTTAAATTCATAAAGTCTAGATACCATAGAGAAAAGTTTATAAGAACTATTAACATAAAAGTATTTATAGTAAAAGCCATAGGGAAGCTACATTACAGCAGTGGAGAAAGTGACTATAAAACTGAGATGCCAGGTGAGGACCAATAACATTGCAGATTCTTTGGATTTTATCAAGAATCTCTAAATACATGTAAGCACCAAACTAGATATAGTAGAAATATTCAGAGCATGTTCAAGTGATGATGGACTTATAAATATATAAGATAGATTCTAGCAGGAAATAATTGTCTAGACTGACACAGTGAACCAATTTTTCTAGTAGCAGACCTAGCAAGTGATTCAATAGAATTTTTCTACTTCATGTCAGCAGAAAACATTTCAAAGCCAATTCTGGAAGTGGTGAGAAATGTAATAAAATAGTCTGGATAGTATTTTAGCGCCAATTGTGTCTGGAACTGGTATTTGTAGATACTTTTTTTTTTTTTTTCTTATTTTAAAAATCACTGTCAATTGGCTTTATTATCCCTCCTGAACTTTAATAATTTATTTTGACATGAAGAAATCAAATATTTCTAATGGTTGGTTGAAGACAAATTTCATTAAATACAATTAGGTGACCATGACTCCATAGATTTCTTTATTATCTGTGAATTCTCATGCATTCTTGGGAAAGATTGGTAATTTTTCATGTTGTTTCCTCCACAGTTGTTTTCACTTGGACTGTTTACCAGCCAAGGTTACAGAGTCCATTCTATTCTGCTATTTAAACCATAGATGAAGGGAGAAGGGATGGATACACGCATTTCCCCAAGGGCATTTGTGAACAATGGACGCTACAGACTAGTCTTGCAAGTTCCACTTCCCATGACAATATCCATTACCCTACCCACACACGTTTGTTTTGACCTAAAATTTCAGTGCCCAATCTGTATTAAAAGGGGTTGTCATTGATCAGTAATTAATACATTACTGATAGATTTTATTTAATTTATATATTGGATATTTGGGCAGCAATCCTTCTTTTATACATGTTTCATTGAATGTGATGAGCAAGGAAAAACTTTTTTTCTTCTACTGACCTTAGATTTCTTTTGAGGACAGTGTAAAAATTGCCCATAGTGTGTTTCTACACACTCTTAGCCCTTGTAAAAGAAACATTGTAAAGATGCTAGGAAAAAAAAACAATATTAGAAATATGTGTATATATTTGTGTGTTTGTCTTCTATACTGTTATACATCCTATAAAGTGGAAATGTCTATTTGATAAAAATTTATATATATATATATAACATATATTGTTAAATATAACAGACAATGAATGTCTATTATATTTGATCATGGACCGTTCTAAACTTTGTATGGTTGCTTTAATTTTGGGTGAAAATAAAAACAAAAACTGTGCAACATTTGGATATTTTTTTTTAAGTTGGTCCTTGATCTAAGCTTTCGGCTCACAAATCAGCCATCTTCAGAGTAGTTATACAGACATTACATTGCATCTAGACACATGGTTCTGTTGTTAATCTCACGTCGTACAATATCATAGAACCGCATCATGAATTTACGACCTGCATCTGCTATTCTACGACCATTATCATCACATAGCAATCTTCTATGATAACATAACAAAATATCATCTTTGATGGTGAATATCTTTGTTTAACAATATCTGTTTAAATAATGATCTGCTGCCCCAATACACACACACACACACACTTATATATAAGCTAAAATAACGAAGACAGTGAGTGTCAGTAGTCTGGAATTAATGCAAATAATCTTTTTTCAAAATGTATTTTTAAGTTATCTTTGTTCACTTATGTCTTAAAATTCTGTTTCATGAACAAAGTATTTTTTTCTTTTTTAAATTGGTTAAGAATATAATTATTAGCATTTTATCTAAAGAGATAATATACAGTGTAACCCGGATATAAGAGAGATTTTATCTGGTCCCAAATTAGAGCCTGTGTTAATAAAACAAAATAGACCAAACCCGGATATAAGAGAAACCCGGATATAAGAGACTTCTTCTCCGGTCCCGACAACTCTCTTATATCCGGGTTACACTGTAACTATAATTTGACTCCTTAGCAATAATCAACTCAAAGTAATAATAGCAATATTCATTTTCTTGAATATAGCTATTGCTATCGTCCCCATTTTATGTTTTTTTTTTTTTTTAAACCAATGTTGAAAATGAAAAATTAATGACATAGAACTCCTTGTATAAGTTGATTTTATTTGCAGTACTTAAGCCTACAACTACACTGGCATTAAAGTCAAAATCAATTTCATGTATCTGCCTGTATCAAACGTGTGTATGGGCTATCATTGTTTCAGCAATTCTGTTATGACCAAAAACAAAACAATTATTTACTATAATATATAATTGATAAAAAATAATTCAGCACATGTCATTAACCCTATCAGACCTTAAGAGATGTCAATTGTTAAATCCCTGGAGTCTTGACCAAATTGTTGAAAAATCTGAATATGTTATAACAGGAGGTAACTATGGTAGGAAGATTTATTCTCTCGTTACTTTCCCCCATTATGGGCATTATTATAACTGTAATATAATAACAGTGGTTAGTGGTGAGAACATTCGCTTTCTGACCATGAGACCCGGGTTTGAATCTCACCATGGTTGATTTATCAGGAAGGAAACTTCCTGATGTTATCGGACTGGATCAAGGTCAATCCCCACATGCGGCACCCTTGGATAGTGCCTGAAAGCCATACGTTGACCCAAGCCTAGTGAGTGAAATTGTGTAGATGGAACTCTTGGGAGCCGTCAATAGCTGTACTAGCATAAAGCCACAAGTCATTGTGGCTGAGGGCTTGAGTATGCTGGCCTTGTTCAAATTGTTGATCACGCTCTCTCCCAGAAACTGTAACTAAGGTCTGCTCAGCATACTTGCAGTATAAACCACAGGTGGGATCTATGAGTGTTGAGTAAACACAAATGTGCCTGAGTGAGCA
Organism: Acanthosepion esculentum; assembly: GCA_964036315.1. Taxonomy (NCBI): domain Eukaryota; kingdom Metazoa; phylum Mollusca; class Cephalopoda; order Sepiida; family Sepiidae; genus Acanthosepion; species Acanthosepion esculentum. Next base: position 32,556,920 of record OZ038485.1, on the reverse strand, counting down.
TCTATAACAAGGATTGGCTAGCTGCCCTAGTAGACAGGTATCCTTGAATACGAGTGGCCAGCTATTAATATAACAACACCATAATTCACTGATGGAACAGAATGGCTAAAAGAAAAAGGAATGACAAACATACTTTGTTCTCAGAGAGACCTTATGCCACTTAGTCTTACAGAAAACAATATATGCATATATACCATGACCCACATGGATGATAATATATCATATATATCTACACAGTGAGCAGAGTGTAAGAAAAAACTAAAAGGAAAGGTCTTGCATATAATATCAAGATACTTCTGTGTCTGGAGAAGTCATGTTTAGGACTCCAGATTCATCTAATATGTCCCAGACGAGGACATATTCCACAAAGGGGAAATGGCGAGTCTTGGGTTTTCCCAAATTGAGGACTGTAAGCCAGAATCTCTTTCCATATATGGGAAAGAGATATTTCCAAAAGGAAATGACACCATAGACTTATAAACTGATGCATTTGACAGAGGAGGCAGATTTAGCCTCAGCATGGGTCCCTTGATCCAGACTAAAAAAAAACAAAAACAAAAAAAAACAACTGCTTGGTTTGGCTGCTATAAACAAACTTTCGCCACTGTATGAAATGACGTTAGTAGGCAGTCCGTCACTTGACCCTATGTGACTTATCTCCAAAGGGAGATAATCACTTTTTGTATCCCTACAATGTGATATTAGTGTAATTAAATTGATATATGTCAAAAGCCTTCGATATAAAATATTACAAGTTGATTTTATATGAAAGCAAACGGATTTCTCATTCAAATGACACTAAATTTAGCCTCCTTGGTATTACTAGTTATAAGATCTAGTTTAGCAAATCTACAACTTTGTAAAAATTGTAGATTTTTTTTGGTGTTTCTATTTGATCATGTGATGGGTAGTAACACTATTGAAATTCAGTGCTACCTAATTGCAGGTGCATTTGGATGCTTCCGGCCTTAAAATCTTTCTTATGAGTATGAGTTTTAAGACCATCTTTTATTGTAATATATTCATGTTGGAAAGAAGATTTAAGTGTGATTTAAGTTTTGAGATAAAAATAAAGTCTAAAGTCCGTTAAAAAATCAACAGATACCCATACGATGGTCAGTATTGTTGCTAGGTCGTACTTTAACTTTAGTAAAGTACAACCTAGCAACACTTTCAAATTGAAGAATTCCTTGTGGACAGTATGGATAAAAAAAAATTAATAAAACTGAACTTCTCAAAAATAAGTACTATATAGTCTCAGTGGAAAATATTCGTAATTAGTTAATGTGTATCTCTAGGATATTTATAAAATAAGTGAGGAAATAAATAAATAAAAAAAAAAACCTCAAACATTTTTTCCTGAATGTGTGTATGTACTTTAGAACTCAACAAAATCTGTGCTGAAGGTGAGCTTGTAAAAGAAAAGTTATCTTAAAATCGAAATTTGCAACCCAAAATCGTTTTCCTTTGATTTTTGTCAAAAATGTTTTTCATTTTTTGTTTGTCAGTGTAATATGTAATACCATGTAGCAGCTGTGATAAACTTATCGCAATAGGGTATCGAAAGAAAGGCGAATTACATGTCAGAATTTGATGGGATGTGTTCGCCGCTTCATATCAAAGTTCAAGAATATATTTGTTTTAGTTATATCTTATGCAAAGCAATCGATTCTGTAAAACTTGATTGTCTCCCTTTGACGTTGCTTCATTTTGAAATTTTTTCTTCCTTTTTTAATGTATGTTTCCATTTTTCTTTCTTCACTATAATCAATATGTATGTAAGTTCACTTGTGATAGTATTTCCTGTAAAAAGTTAGGTTAAAGAAAATTTACCAATTTGTTGTTTCCCCCCACCCCAAGGCATAATGTGATCTACAAATTGTATGCCTGTCACTAAAAAAAAAAAAAAAATGAAATCCTACAATGATTGCATGTAAATTCATTTTACTTTTTAAAGTCCTTCATTTACACTGATATAAACTATTTATATTTAAGTTAGTTTTATTTTTTTTATTGTTTTGGTTGACTGAAATTGATATTGAACATTGTTATCATTCTTTGAATTATTCAAACAGTTATCCTCTTTTAATTTTAATATATACTGGTCGACGTTCAGTAATTACTTGTTGTAGTATACACACATTAGAAGAATGTATCAGCTTAAATTTGATAAAAAACAAATGAGGATACAAGGATGAATAATTCATGGAATAATGATATATATATATATATATATATATATATATATATATATATATATATATATATATAGACGCTCTATCTCTGATATTGAGCACTTTATCCCATAAATATAGCACACTTTAAGACTATATTTCTTCATATATATATATATTACTTTAAACGTTATTTTTTTTAGTAGATACCCATTTTTGAGTAGAAGTTCCATTTTATTTTTATTTTAAACAGTATTTCTATCAACCTGGAATATTTACTCAGATATGGGTATCTACTAAAAATAATGTTTACAAAAAAATATCAGATTAATAAAATAAAATCCATTCTTATATACAGTTCCCTCCTAGGCTGTTGCAATGGCAAGGCCAATTCCTTTGTTTTTGTTGTTCACTGAAGATATCTGGGTTTAAAATCAAAAGATGAATATGAGACAAGAGTTCAAAAGTTCAGCTTTTATTTTCTGTTATGTACACTTAGATGCGTTAAACAGCTTAGGATATACCATCTTTTGTATCAGATCACCCTATTTTTAGGTGAGCAAAAGTAAAGGAACAGATGGTCTTAAAGTATATAACATTTAATATTTGGTTGAATAACCCTTGTGTAGTGGACCGTGCGGGTGAAGATGTGAAGAGATATCTCTGGGTTAAACTTTCCTGCTGGCCGGTCCAGCTACATGCGAATGTCGAACTTTAATGAAGTCCAAAGAAAACAAACAAGACCGATATTCATGGGTAAACAAATATATATTATGGGTAAACAAATATATTAATACACGAAGACATGAAAAGTTACATAGTGTTTGTATGGAGAAGTTATGTGTGTGTGTGTTGTGTTGAGTGTCCGTACGTACGTGTATTGTCCTTAGCGTGTTCCCAGAATATGGGAAACGCTGTTATCTGTGAGATGTCACATATTGGCCTAAGTGAAAAAGAGAAAGTTTTACCTTGCCTCCGCGCGAGGTTGTGGCCCAAGGCCTGAGTCAAAAAAAGAGAGAGAAGGGTCAGCCAGTATTTATAGTCAGGGGAGAGAGACCCCTGTTGAACGATTAAGGAAACTAAGGAGGAGCTAACTCCAACACTTGCTTGCAATAAGTGCATCAAGCCTGTGACCAATTGACAATCATCAAACTGTTACATTCTTCAGTTGTGATGCTTTTTCAGACTTTTAGTGCAGCCTCTTTCATTTCTTATTTTTTTTGTTCTTCCTTCAGCCACCTCTTCAGAAGATGAAATGCATGCTCTATAGGGTTACGGTCTGGTGATTGACTTGGCCAAAATACTGTCAACTTTTTTTCCATGATGAAGTCCTTTGTTGTGTTGGCAGTATGTTTCGGATCATTGTCCTGCTGCATGATAAACTTCCTCCCAATTAATTTGGATGCATTTCTCTGTAAATCGGCAGACAAAATGTTCCTGTAGACTTCTGAATTCATTCTGCTGCTATCATCATGTGTTACATCGTCAATAAATATGAATGAGCCTGTTCCAGAAGCAGCCATGCAAGGCCAAGATAAGACACTGCTTCCACCATGCTTTGGATCATAAGCAGATCCTTTCTTTTTCCACACTTTGACCTTTCTTCCACTTTGATAACGATTAATCTTAATCTCATCAGTCCATAAAAACTTTCTTCCACAATTTTTGTTGCTCATCTCTGTACTTCCTTGTAAATTCCAATCTGGCCTTCTGATTCTTACTTGAATTCTTGAAAAATGGGTGGGTTCAAACAAAAGGTGGTTTGTCCTAAGTTGTTTAACACATCTAAATGTAAATACCAGGAAGTAAAAGTTGAAATTCTGAACTCTTATCTCATATTCATCTTAAACTCAAATGTCTTCAACGAACAACAAAAACAAAGGAATGAGCTTGCTGTTCTAATATTTTTGGAGGGGACTGTATATGTATGATATAGCATTACATCTTAATTGCTACTTTTTTCAACCTGAATTTTAGCATCCCAAACTGCTCAAACTGACATGTCAGTTTTTTTTTTTGATCTAGAGAAAATTTCAATTGAGAAAAGTTGCATTATTTTGAGGTTAAAATAAATATTTCTGTGACCCTCACAAGCAAAATATTTTTATTAATTAAAGCTTAACATTTTCTTTTGAATTGTATTACTTGCATTTATAGCTGACATCAGCAGTAAAAACACAATGGCTCCAAGTTTAATAAATGGAGACATATCCAAAGTTGTATGTAGATATTGCAGGAATGCTAACAGTATTTGAAAGCTAGGAGTCCAATATTTTTATTCAATTCTTCCAGTAACTATAAGTAGCATTGGCTAATTTTGCCAGTCAAAGCTTTTTTCTATAGTGTACTCAATTTTATTTTTCTCTAATTGAAAAATATTTATGACTAGTGGAAGTATCTATTTACATCAGGTAAGAGTTCAAGATCAGGTATAATTACAGTAAAATGATTCCGTTGTTCTGATGTTGATTTGGTGCTTAGCTCATTAATATCAACCATATTAAAAAGGAAGTGATTCTGAAACTTAAAAATCTGTTATATTGACTGCCAGCGGTCAATTATGAAATCTGACTTCAAACACCAAGGCTTACAGCCATATCACATTGAAATACCGGTTCCCCATACAGTCACCAACACTGGTCAGTATCTAGATGGGTAACCACTTGGGAATACCAAGTGCTGTCAGCTTGGGTGTGCGGCTGTCATAATGGATAATGGCTTGGAATTGTTAATCGGAGAGCTGACTTCCAATTACAGTTGGGTTCATTATATTCCCTTATACCCTTGGGAAAAGGTATAAACCCATCTCTTCTTCTCCCAGCGAGGGGTTAATTAGTAAGACTTGTATCCCTAAATCATGATTACCTCAAAAAAAAAATTCTTACAATCTAAAAATATTTTTTGGCTTTAAATAAACTGCAAAGGGAGATAAGCCATAGAAAATGAATCAATCAATCAAAAATTCAAACACAAACTTAATTCATAAAAGTTTTTTATTGCCTAATTTATAAATTGAATTGAAGTTTTAACATTGTTTTCACACTAAAAGTAACGCTGCAAATAAACACGTTGGCAGCTGCAGATAAAAATGGAGCTGAAAATGCCAAGCATGAGATTGTATTTGGTGCCAAAATAAAAATTATCAACCATGTGTTAACTTGTGGTTGGCAGTCAAGGTGTTATTTATAGGTTTCTACACATGACCCATTTGCTAAGTTGTTAAATAGCTCAAATAAAATCACATAGTCAGCCATATGAATGTTTCTGTGGAACTTATCAAATTCCATATATGCAGCATAGGACTGATCTATTTTTTTTTTTTTTTTTTTTTTCCAAATAGTTTTTCCAGTTCTTTCAATAAATAATCAACACCATTGTCATTATTCAAATCTTCAGTGTCCATTTTCATGGCCACATCAAGGTTTTCCACAAAACGAGAGTGCTAATATCAATGCCCTCTTCTTTTTGTCTTGGTCCATTGCTAACTGCTACATCTTGATTTCTTTTCCAAGGGTCGTAGGATTCTTCATCATCAAAAGTTTTTATAATTTACTGATGTCATTTTTTTTGTTTCTCCAGAATGATGCTCTGCTACCAATGATGATCTGATATAAGTTCACCAGGCAAATAGATACCCACATGTCACAAGTGGATGTGATACAAGGCCAAGGTTTAAAGTGGATTTAATGGTTATACTGCACAAAAATTACCTAAGCCCCCTCAGCACTTCCCCTTTTGGGGATGCTGAGGGCACCAGCCAATAAACTCTACCCCCTCCTGAGGGAGAGGTAAAGCCTGGGGGAATGGCCCCTGGGGGCTTGGATTAAAATATAAATTCCATCTAAAAGCAAATTGATTTTATATCTCCCCAGTGGAAAACTATAAATATATATAGAACTCAATGGGCAGAATCCATTTCAACTGCAGGTGCAACAGGTCAACTTATTAAAGCCCAAGGTTACATAAGCTGAAGGCTATCAGTTCAATACTTGTGCTGGGTAGTAAATATACATTTGAACTATTTAACAACTCGAGACCATTAATGCTCACTGTTCCACTTCTAGGACGATGGGTGTGAATAGTTAATAAAACCAAGCCTAATTAAGTTTGACTTACATGACTTTCACAAAGGGTAAAAAAAAAAAAAAATGTCTATTTTGCCATTTTTGTTGTTAATGAAAAATTTGTTATTGTAATCAGTGTTCATTTTCAAAATGTGCAGTAACTGTGTAATGGCAATTAGTAGCATAAAAAAAATTAAATTATTCTTGATAAGTTTCCTATGAAGAAATATAAAATATAGAAAATTTATTTTTGCTGAAAATTGTTCCATGACATTTCTTTTAAAAATTTTTTTCTTGTTTTGACATTAAAAGTAAAAGAAATTATAATCTTACACCAAATGGTTACAAATGGTATCTGTTACTAAGATATTTCTATCTAACAGAAAAGAGGTAGAGCTCTCTTATGCTTTTGCAATGAGGAACAAAATTTTTTTTTATACTGAAACCTTGCCTGTAGCCCAATAAGTATGCATACCAGATAAACAAATACTCAGTTTAAGGAAAAATCAGGTGTTGAAGCCCCTACCTTCTTGTAATGCAAAGGATGTATGCTAGGGTAAGCTTCTCCATCTTTCTTTTCTAATATAAGAAACGAGGACACTGGTGTCAACACTTATGTTTACACTACATGCATTCTATTTCAGATAGTTTTAGCCTATAAATATAGTTGTTTTTTTGGGGTTTTTTTTTTTTAAATCAATTCATTCCAAGCAAGACAATAAAGCCACCAAGACACAAGGGGAATACTGGAAGTGAAAGAGAAGGAAAAGACTTTAGAAAGAACAGGAAACAAAGGATAAGTCTCAAAAGACTGATTAGGAGAGTCACTAGATGATAGGTGAATACTCAGATATATGCAGATATAAAAACAATTTTTTACTATGTTACTTAAAAATCAAAAACTGAAAACAAACAAGAATAAGTAAAATAAATTAATCCAAACATATAAATAAGTAAATAAACAAATTGACAAACCATGAGCAGACAGATAAACACAAGAAAATGTAATAACAACAACCAACAATAAAAAAAAAATGCGAAATTAACAAAGAACATTATAAATAGCCAAAAGACTGCATTTGGATGCACAATTATTCCTACTCAATAAGCCCTATAATAATTCAAAACATAATCATTACTTCCCACCAAAATAACCGTTGGAATAACACAATAGACTACCCACAATGCTTCACTCACCTGTCAATAAATAGTCAAGCAGAAACACAACACATGGCCTGCCGCTTACATTTAACATGAAACAGACTGTCAGCTCCAATGTCCACTTCATATATATATATATATATATATATATATATATATATATATATATATAGAGAGAGAGAGAGAGAGAGAGAGTAATTTGAGTCTAGAAGAATCCTCAACAGAATGCAGAAAGCACTGGACAGCCATTTCATTCTATCTTTGGGATTCATCAGCAGTGTGCATCCACTACTAAGATTTGAACCTGGACCGTTTTGAATTTCGGTTGTGGATGTGCACTGCTGAGGAGTCCCAAAAATAAGACGAAATGGCAGTCCAGTGCTTTCTGCATTCTGTTGAGGATTCTTCTAGACTCGATGAATTGCTATAATGATTTGCCTAAATCCCCCAAATTCTATTATATATATATATATATATATATATATGTGTGTGTGTGTGTGTGATTTTTCACACACACTTTTTCTATTATAGAGGAATATTTGAGAAGAACCAGTATTATGTTTCTGGATGAAGGATTTTTATTTGTTATCAAGTTTCAGTTCATTCATGTTTCTTACGATTAATAAGTATTGAATGTTATGACACTAGTTTAAATATTTAAAAAAATGATTTCCCAAGAACTTTCTTGAAGATTACTCAGATTAGTTTTACAGAATAGATTTTATATTGTATATAGATTGAATACATTCTGTATGTAAATTTTGTATGATATATTTAGCGATGTAGTTTAATAATGTATTCAATGATCACATCACACATGTCACCAGATTTTTTTTAATTTATTTTTTTTTACACTCAAGGTAGAGTTGGTAAATGAGGTTGTTTTATGGACATAGGAGGAGGAGGTAAGAAGTGCATATTGTGAGTATATGTAGGAACGATAATGGGTGACTCTGAACTTGAAGAGGTTAAGATTGTAGTGATCAAAGAAGCATCCTCCTGGTAGTTTGTTTCATAAAGCAGCAGCTCTTGGGATATGAATAAATGTGGTCATGTGGCTTAAGTACATGTCATGATAACATAACTTTAACCATAAAATGCATGCATATATAAGAGATTAATTAATGTGAAGTGAAAGCAACTAACTTGGCTAGAATTTGAACTCAGGTTGCCGATTCCTTTTTTTTTTTTTTGTGCCAGTAATCATTAACACCACTTGGTTTAGAACTTAAATGTGTTGAAATGGGTATTGTTTGAGACAATGTACACACCACCTCTACACCACAAACTGTCTCTCACATATGTAAAATTCTTGTATACATGTGATTGGTCACTCAAAAGTTGTCCTTGCTTTTCTATTGTAAGCATGTCTCTTCTGGGATTGCCTGTACAACAAAAGTTGTACACGCAATCCCAGTAAAAACAGTACTTCCACTTGGACAACTTGTGTGACAGTGATGAACCTCAGAATTAAGTAAAACTGGCATATCTTTTGCATTTTAAATCAGAAGATTAATTTTCCTTTAAGCCTATTTTGTGTCAATTCATTGAATTTTGCAAACCAATCAATGAAATTTGAATAAGCTGATTTGTTTGGAAAAATATTTTGACAAAACCCTACTTCATGGTTTAATAATTTCTTTAATTTAATTTTATTTTCTAGGACTTCATGGTAAACAATATTTTTTAAGAATTTCTGTTTTTTTCCTTTTTAATAGTGATGAATAAATTCTTAGGATTTCTTGCTCTTGAGCATGCAACTGGACATGCATAAATATTTGAGCCAAATTCCAACTTTTTGTAGCTTTTGGCCTTGTTAATTATATTGCCGAAACTGCAACCAGTTAAGTAAAATAAAAATGACGTAGGAAATGCCTTATGAAGGCCAATCTCTATTTGATGAAAGTGTGTAGGGTGGGGAGGGGGTCTGAATGACATTTGTGGTTCTGGTTAAGTCATTTGATGTCTGTCCCCAGTGTAGTATTGAGAGAAAGAAATGTTGACGCCATGAATTTATTTTGCATGTTAAATAATAACTTAATTTTCAAAAAAAAAAAAAATTAATGAAAATTTATTGTACTAAGCAACACACCCTAGTAAAACCAACTGTACTTTGTACCCTCTTACCTGTTTGGTTTTGATCGGTCAATGTATGGCTATTTTAGAAGGTGTAACGGACAGATGGACTAAAAGAAGTCACAGAATTTATATATATATATATATATATATATATATATATATATATATATATATATATATATATAGAGAGAGAGAGAGACTGTGATAGATAGATAGATAGATAGATACTTAAGAGACTGTGATAGATAGATAGATAGATAGATACTTAAGAGACTGTGATAGATAGATAGATAGATACTTAAGAGACTGTGATAGATAGATAGATAGATACTTAAGAGACTGTGATAGATAGATAGATAGATACTTAAGAGACTGTGATAGATAGATAGATACTTAAGAGACTGTGATAGATAGATAGATAGATACTTAAGAGACTGTGATAGATAGATAGATAGATACTTAAGAGACTGTGATAGATAGATAGATAGATACTTAAGAGACTGTGATAGATAGATAGATAGATACTTAAGAGACTGTGATAGATAGATAGATAGATACTTAAGAGACTGTGATAGATAGATAGATAGATACTTAAGAGACTGTGATAGATAGATAGATAGATACTTAAGAGACTGTGATAGATAGATAGATAGATACTTAAGAGACTGTGATAGATAGATAGATAGATACTTAAGAGACTGTGATAGATAGATAGATAGATACTTAAGAGACTGTGATAGATAGATAGATAGATACTTAAGAGACTGTGATAGATAGATAGATAGATACTTAAGAGACTGTGATAGATAGATAGATAGATACTTAAGAGACTGTGATAGATAGATAGATAGATACTTAAGAGACTGTGATAGATAGATAGATAGATACTTAAGAGACTGTGATAGATAGATAGATAGATAGATACTTAAGAGACTGTGATAGATAGATAGATAGATAGATACTTAAGAGACTGTGATAGATAGATAGATAGATAGATACTTAAGAGACTGTGATAGATAGATAGATAGATAGATACTTAAGAGACTGTGATAGATAGATAGATAGATAGATACTTAAGAGACTGTGATAGATAGATAGATAGATAGATACTTAAGAGACTGTGATAGATAGATAGATAGATACTTAAGAGACTGTGATAGATAGATAGATAGATACTTAAGAGACTGTGATAGATAGATAGATAGATAGATACTTAAGAGACTGTGATAGATAGATAGATAGATACTTAAGAGACTGTGATAGATAGATAGATAGATACTTAAGAGACTGTGATAGATAGATAGATAGATACTTAAGAGACTGTGATAGATAGATAGATAGATACTTAAGAGACTGTGATAGATAGATAGATAGATACTTAAGAGACTGTGATAGATAGATAGATAGATACTTAAGAGACTGTGATAGATAGATAGATAGATACTTAAGAGACTGTGATAGATAGATAGATAGATACTTAAGAGACTGTGATAGATAGATAGATAGATACTTAAGAGACTGTGATAGATAGATAGATAGATACTTAAGAGACTGTGATAGATAGATAGATAGATACTTAAGAGACTGTGATAGATAGATAGATAGATACTTAAGAGACTGTGATAGATAGATAGATAGATACTTAAGAGACTGTGATAGATAGATAGATAGATACTTAAGAGACTGTGATAGATAGATAGATAGATACTTAAGAGACTGTGATAGATAGATAGATAGATACTTAAGAGACTGTGATAGATAGATAGATAGATACTTAAGAGACTGTGATAGATAGATAGATAGATACTTAAGAGACTGTGATAGATAGATAGATAGATACTTAAGAGACTGTGATAGATAGATAGATAGATACTTAAGAGACTGTGATAGATAGATAGATAGATACTTAAGAGACTGTGATAGATAGATAGATAGATACTTAAGAGACTGTGATAGATAGATAGATAGATACTTAAGAGACTGTGATAGATAGATAGATAGATACTTAAGAGACTGTGATAGATAGATAGATAGATACTTAAGAGACTGTGATAGATAGATAGATAGATACTTAAGAGACTGTGATAGATAGATAGATAGATAGATACTTAAGAGACTGTGATAGATAGATAGATAGATAGATACTTAAGAGACTGTGATAGATAGATAGATAGATAGATACTTAAGAGACTGTGATAGATAGATAGATAGATACTTAAGAGACTGTGATAGATAGATAGATAGATACTTAAGAGACTGTGATAGATAGATAGATAGATACTTAAGAGACTGTGATAGATAGATAGATAGATACTTAAGAGACTGTGATAGATAGATAGATAGATACTTAAGAGACTGTGATAGATAGATAGATAGATACTTAAGAGACTGTGATAGATAGATAGATAGATACTTAAGAGACTGTGATAGATAGATAGATAGATAGATACTTAAGAGACTGTGATAGATAGATAGATAGATAGATACTTAAGAGACTGTGATAGATAGATAGATAGATAGATACTTAAGAGACTGTGATAGATAGATAGATAGATAGATACTTAAGAGACTGTGATAGATAGATAGATAGATAGATACTTAAGAGACTGTGATAGATAGATAGATAGATACTTAAGAGACTGTGATAGATAGATAGATAGATACTTAAGAGACTGTGATAGATAGATAGATAGATACTTAAGAGACTGTGATAGATAGATAGATAGATACTTAAGAGACTGTGATAGATAGATAGATAGATACTTAAGAGACTGTGATAGATAGATAGATAGATACTTAAGAGACTGTGATAGATAGATAGATAGATACTTAAGAGACTGTGATAGATAGATAGATAGATACTTAAGAGACTGTGATAGATAGATAGATAGATACTTAAGAGACTGTGATAGATAGATAGATAGATACTTAAGAGACTGTGATAGATAGATAGATAGATACTTAAGAGACTGTGATAGATAGATAGATAGATACTTAAGAGACTGTGATAGATAGATAGATAGATACTTAAGAGACTGTGATAGATAGATAGATAGATACTTAAGAGACTGTGATAGATAGATAGATAGATACTTAAGAGACTGTGATAGATAGATAGATAGATACTTAAGAGACTGTGATAGATAGATAGATAGATACTTAAGAGACTGTGATAGATAGATAGATAGATACTTAAGAGACTGTGATAGATAGATAGATAGATACTTAAGAGACTGTGATAGATAGATAGATAGATACTTAAGAGACTGTGATAGATAGATAGATAGATACTTAAGAGACTGTGATAGATAGATAGATAGATACTTAAGAGACTGTGATAGATAGATAGATAGATACTTAAGAGACTGTGATAGATAGATAGATAGATACTTAAGAGACTGTGATAGATAGATAGATAGATACTTAAGAGACTGTGATAGATAGATAGATAGATACTTAAGAGACTGTGATAGATAGATAGATAGATACTTAAGAGACTGTGATAGATAGATAGATAGATACTTAAGAGACTGTGATAGATAGATAGATAGATACTTAAGAGACTGTGATAGATAGATAGATAGATACTTAAGAGACTGTGATAGATAGATAGATAGATACTTAAGAGACTGTGATAGATAGATAGATAGATACTTAAGAGACTGTGATAGATAGATAGATAGATACTTAAGAGACTGTGATAGATAGATAGATAGATACTTAAGAGACTGTGATAGATAGATAGATAGATACTTAAGAGACTGTGATAGATAGATAGATAGATACTTAAGAGACTGTGATAGATAGATAGATAGATACTTAAGAGACTGTGATAGATAGATAGATAGATACTTAAGAGACTGTGATAGATAGATAGATAGATACTTAAGAGACTGTGATAGATAGATAGATAGATACTTAAGAGACTGTGATAGATAGATAGATAGATACTTAAGAGACTGTGATAGATAGATAGATAGATACTTAAGAGACTGTGATAGATAGATAGATAGATACTTAAGAGACTGTGATAGATAGATAGATAGATACTTAAGAGACTGTGATAGATAGATAGATAGATAGATACTTAAGAGACTGTGATAGATAGATAGATAGATAGATACTTAAGAGACTGTGATAGATAGATAGATAGATAGATACTTAAGAGACTGTGATAGATAGATAGATAGATAGATACTTAAGAGACTGTGATAGATAGATAGATAGATAGATAGATACTTAAGAGACTGTGATAGATAGATAGATACTTAAGAGACTGTGATAGATAGATAGATAGATACTTAAGAGACTGTGATAGATAGATAGATAGATACTTAAGAGACTGTGATAGATAGATAGATACTTAAGAGACTGTGATAGATAGATAGATACTTAAGAGACTGTGATAGATAGATAGATACTTAAGAGACTGTGATAGATAGATAGATAGATACTTAAGAGACTGTGATAGATAGATAGATAGAAGCCTATGTTATGACCTAAAGTATTTAGAAAATATACTTGTGGATTCCCTAGCTTTGTCTCTTTAAACATGAGTTGTTCTGGATAACAATAAAAAAAATAAATAAAAAATATCAGCTTGATATTTAGTAACTGTGATATTCTTGTAAAATCTGTTTGCGGAAAGTCTAGAGATGCCTTGAGTTGCAGTTTATGAAAGGAAACTTTCATATTTTTTTTTTTTTTTTTTCTTTTCTTTCCATTCTGGAGAAAAGAGAAGCTATCTGGTAAGAAAGTCTGATGAGGATTTCAAGTTATAATTTTTTTTATCTCTTGTTATTAAAACTGGTATAATACAAAATGAGTTATTTACAAATTGATCAGCTGTTCTGCCTAAGAACAGAGTGTATTATTTGTGTGCCCCGACTAGGATCAGTTTCACTCTCTGGTATATCTGTCTATTTCTTTTTAAATAATTTCACCCCAAGCAAGGTAGTAAAGCCACTAAGATTCAAGGGGTTACCAGGCATGGAAGAATTAGGAACAGAAACATTGATAATGAGTAGGAAGAGGAAAGAATAATTAGGAGGACAGCAGATAGTGATTGACATTGCATTTAAATTTTTGCAGATTAAAGTTGGACAGAAAGCATGGGAGCAGAAGGGGGTTCCACAAGTGAGAGAGAAACATACCATAGAACCTACAGCTACATCTCGCCTGCCTAGAACCAGTGCTTGTGCATATTGCGAAAAGTATCTCTCACACAAACATTCATGCAGAGAGATAAAATTTCACATCTTAAGCCCTCATCAGACATTGCCTTTTAAGACATGAAACAGCTAGTCACCATGCAGTGTTTATTTTTATGTACACATTATCAACATGAGTTCTATCCCTAATATTGAGTATAGCAAATTGAATAATTTGAACACATTCAACATTATGGATAAAAAATAGTGAATTTTATATAGTGTCTTTTATTTTTCAGTTTAGCATCAGCAAAGCAAAGTCACAGATTTGGACAAAAAAAAATACATAAAGACCCCAGAATTTCGTGAAAATTTATTATATTTAATAATCAGTTTTGCTTAGTTTAATTTGTAATGTATCTAAATTTAGGTAGGAAAAAAGCAAATGTTGATAAAATAGCCCAGCTCAGGAACCCCAATCAGGCTAGCTCCCCATTGAGGGAAGGGGTCGAGGGGTAGTATGCACTGGTTCTGACATTGATAATATTCTATTGGTTAGATGAGCAGTTCCATCCAGCGCAATTTTTCAAATCTCAATATTCATGCCTGTACCTTTCTTGAACATACCCAAGGCTCCAGTTCTTGCACATTTATAAATCTACCATTTATCCGTGTATCGAATACTGCTGCCATATCTGGTCAGGTGCTCCTTTTATATATCCCAAGATTCTTGACAAATTTCAAAGAAGGGTCTGTAATGTAATCAATCCTGACCTGGCATCTCAACTTCAGTCACTTTTTCACCAACATGATGGGGATTCCCTTTGTCTTTTATACAAATATTTTCATGGTAATTGTTCTGATGAGCTTTTCTCCTTGCTGTCTCAACTGCATGAATTTAAGTCTGCTACTAGGTTGACAACTAAATCTCACCATTTTACTGTTGGACTAGCTAGATGCAACCCTCTGTTCTATTCTAAGGTTCTTTTCTCACCTGTGGAACTCACTTTTGATTTCTTCCTTTCCTGCCACCTACAATCTTTAAAAATTTAAATCCAACACCAATTGTCATCTTCTGTCTTTCTTCCTGAATCATGTTCTTTTTATTGTCCTTTCTTCTGACTAAAGCCATCTTGTTCTCTTTTCACTCCCAGTAATTTTTTGATTAAAGAACAAAAATGCAATAGTTTTAAGGTGCCAAATTCTTTTAAGTTTCAAGATCCTTATATTTAATTATTTTCTCATATTCTTTAACAAATATTTTGATCTGACAGCACTGCCATATCTATAATAAGACATTTTTCTTTAACCACACTGTCTGATCTATTAGGTTTTATATGTCTATCAGCATGAATAGTAAAGCCCAATTTACTATTATCATTAATACCACAATCCTTAATGTCATGTAATTAATAACAATATTCTACACACACACACACACATATATATATATATATATATATATATCTATGGTGGACTCTCCCATTGTATTTGACGTATGAGGGTCAAGCAGCTCAGTTCCTAGGAACAAACAGCCAGACACCAGTACATATGATTTGATTATAGTGATGAAGGCTTTGTGCAGAACCAACCACACTTTTTGAAGGGTTGAATACAGAGACCTGGTGCATTACGTGCCACAAGGTCCCCAAACGACCCTCTGCAGGTAAGACATTAGTGGCAATGGTGTCCTTATCTAGCTAATGTCTTACTATTATGTGGGAGGTATTTCTGTAGCACCTTGTATTTTATTTGCTTACAAACTATTTTGGAATTTAGTTTTAGTTTCTTTCAAGTGATCTCGAACTCCATCAGTTTCTTCCCTTCTTCCGGTGATTTATTCCACTTGATTCCCCTATGAGGGACACACTCCTTGTTGACCCACACAGCGGTTGATTGATTTGATTTTACATGGCTTACCAACCTTTTGCAAGTTATTTAACGCCAGAAAATATTTTTGATTGTAAGAACTTTTGAGATAATTATTTACTGATACGAGTCTTACTATTTAACTCTTATCTGGGAGATAAGAGGTGGATTCATACCTTTCCCACAGGTATTTGTTTATAAGTGAATATAATGAATCCAACTGGAATTGGAACTCTGCTCCTTGGTTTCCAGATCTGAGCTGTTATCCACTACACCACCCGCATATCCAAGCTTACAGCACCCTGTATTCCCAAGTAGTCACTCATCTAGGTACTGACCAGGCTCAATGTTGCTTAACTTTGGTGATCATATGAGAACCAATGTTTCCATATGATATGGCCATAAGTGATGAGTGATATCAAGAAACAGATTTATAAAACATGCAGTGTTGTTCTTTTTAGCTGCTTTCACATGTCATAAGTATGATTTAGTACTAGTTGTCACAACTTTGACTAGCAACTGCAGTATTCAAAATAACTAGAATTTGATAGCCCATGCCATTATAGTTGACAATATCACTTATCATCCACCGTCGAGCAGTGCATATTAAGTCAATATATTAGTCTGTTGTTGCAGAAACTCTCCAGTTTCATCGATAATGAAACTGGAGAGTTTCTGCCCACTTCAGGTTTTTTTTCTCATTGATCTTTAGGTGACTATGATTTTTGTCTGGTTTATATCCATTGACCTGTCTAGCTGGGTTGAACCTGCACGTGGATAAACTCAGAAATAGTTCATTGGATTATAGGAGGATAGAAACCACTTCACCATGTCAAGGTACTTAGTTAAATAAAAGTTTTGCTGTTTATTTCAGCCATGGATAAGTGAAACCGTAGTTGGAGAGTTATATATTGTGAGGTACTACATAAATTTTTATCGCTACAATAGACGAATTCCTGTTAAAGCTCAGGTTTTGTGATTTATATATTAATAATTAATTTGGATGCAATGAAATATCGATAATTTTATTGTTCTGTTATAATAAAAGTATAATGACACTATAAAGAGTAACGTAATTGTTTATCTTAAGCCCATGAACCCAAGCGACCAGGATACTTGTGTGAAAGTGTATATATTGTACTCATCATGGGTTCCATGTTCAAAGGGTTAAAAAAACAATATTGATATGATTATTCAGAACAGCAATGAACAGTAGTCGTTTTAATGGCTGTTAAGATTTGGTTAAAATTATAAAATATTTTTCTGTATGTATTGTTGAAACCATTATCAGTACTGTTATATTAATAGCATTTTTATTGTTAAACTTAACAGATAATAGTACAGTGTTGTTTTTACTATTACAGTTAGTGTTGTATTAGTAAAATTATTGCATGTATTCTTATTTTCTTTGCAATTCATCATGTGCTGCTTGTAAATCTATATACACAAATACTCTTGAGAAAGGTATGAATCTGTATGGGTTAAATAGTGCAACTTGTATCTGGAAAACTCATTGTTATGTACAAGACATTGTTAATACAATATTCACTAGCAAAAAAAAAAAAAAATCTTACACTCCAAAATGTGTTTCAGCTTTAAATAACCCACAAAGACTTGAAAAAAATCACTCAAACTATACATACATTACACACACACACACACACACACACATTACAAAGTTTTGCTTATACTGATGGACCACCAATCTTCTGGCAAAGGATGACCAGTCACCCCTTTTAATCTCTAAAAAATCATGGGCAAGCGTCTGAATTTCACAAGATTGCCAGAAGGCTATGTCATACTGAGACATCAGTTACTGTACAGTCACTGAAGTTAAGCAACGTCGAGCCTGGTCAGTCCCTAAATGGGTTACCGCTTGAGAATACCAGTTGCTGTAAGCTTGGATGTGTGGGTGGTGTAATGCATAATGATTCGGAATTGAAAATTGGAGTTACAATGTCAGTTTACATTCAAGTGCCCTAGGGGAAGGTATGAATCCACCTCTTCTCCCCCAACTATGGATTAATTATTAAGACTTGTATCACTAAAACTAATGTTATCTACTAAAATAAAATAAAATTGCATACTTGAGTGTAATGGTGCACTTATTCTTCCTAAATTCAACCATTAAGACAATACTGATAAAATTTGGGTTTATATATATATATATATATATATATATATATATATATATATATATATTATATACACACACAAGTGCCATTTTTGGTCTTTTATAATGTTTTAAAATCTCTTCTTTTAAATGTTCTTTCAGGATATGAGCAATCACAGCTCTCCACAACTTCACATCTTTTGATGCTCTAAGTAACTTTTGACTCGCTACCTTCTTTGTCTCTCTTCTGTCATCCATTCACCCTTAACAGGTTAAGTGGGTTATTTTTTAAATTTCTATAAACTCTTGTTTTACCAGTATCTACTTATCTATAAGAATGGATCAATAAGACAGTTATTATATTATTATTATTATTATTATCATATTATTATTATTATATTTGCCTTATGACTAAATGTTAAGGGGAGAGGCAGTACACTTAATAAAATTTTCAAGAGATTCATATTAAAATTGCATGATGACAAACTGCATGTTGCATAAGAATGACTGTTTATTGATCTTGATTGCATTTTAATAGTATAATTCCCTTGGAAATTTTAACACATCTCATCTAGCCTTATATGAACCATCCACATTTCAATAAATTTTTGGAAATCAAAAGATCTTCCCTCTTATTTGATACCTCTCAAATAAATGGGTGGGAAGTAAGAATAGTTTTTGATTTGTACGACTAATATTCAACAATTAATTAAGTGCATTGACAAAGATTTTTTTTTTTTAAGCATTTCACCCCAAGCAAGGTAGGAATGCCACTAGCATGCAAGGACTTACAAAGAGTGAGAGCAAGAGCAAAGAGGGGGGTGTTTGAGGAAAGGATAAAGGAAGGACGGGGATCAAGATCAAGGCATCAGAAGATGTTAATTGACATTACATTTAAATTTTTGAAGATTATAGCTATCAGGGAAGGAAGTAAGAGGAAGGGAGTCCCTCTGTCGGGAAGTGCAAGAGAAGCTGTTGAAGTAAAAGAGGCGGTTACATTTAACTGTTTCAACAGTAAAAAAGGGTGGGAATGAAATGCCAACCTAGTAGCACGCTTAAATTCATGCAAGTTGGGATACCAGTGAGAATAGCTCATCAGAGCAGTTGCATTGAAAATATTTGTAGAAAAGATGCAATTTTATTAAAAAATAAAATTGTTTAAATTGTTTTTCACCATTAGGCTGTGAAATTAACTGATTTTCCTATATGCACAAACTTTGATAGTGATACCAAAATTGAGATTATTTTTCAATTTATAAAATTTAACTTTATTCATATAATTAGGAAATATTAAACTGTTGAAAATATAAATTCAATTTTAAAAGTTTTCATAGAAAAATGTCAATAGAAAGCTAATTTTCAGATTCCTTATGTACACAATTATATAAATTTAACTGCAAGATGGCTTGTATGTGTGCATATATATGATTAATATGAGTAAAAGTTTGTCAATTAGCTGATTAATGTTACCTTCAGCATCCTGACTCCAGAGTTTTGTAGGTGGACCTGTCCGTCCACTCTTCAGGGAGTATCAGCAATAAAAAAATTGGACAATTAGTTCAACACCAAACAAAGACAATTTCTTTCATGCTTGAATGGGATCTTCAGGCCTGAAAATTACGTTCAAGCATGAAACAGACTGTCATCACTTGGTGTTGCCTTCAATGTCCACTTTTACATATGCTCTATCTCTGATATTGAGCACTTTACTCATAAATATAGTACACACACACACATATATATATATATGTGTGTGTGTATTACAAAAGAGCTGACTTTTAATATGTAATATATGTCTGTTGTATGTGAGTGACTCACAGTGCATCTTCCATGTAATGTATATATGAGCACATGCACACTGCTACAAAATTTGAACTAGTTTGATAAAGACATTGGAATAAAACATTCCCCTTTCACTCAGTCTGGACGGTTCCTACCCTGGGATGAGCAATAAAATCAAAGTTGGACCCCCCCCAAAAAAAGTTAATTTTTTTTTAACCTTAAAAATAAGACACTCATGATGTTATTGAACTTTTCAGAACATATTTGGCAATAAATAGAATTTTTTAAAAGCTGTTTTTATTTTTTAAACCTATTTTTTTAAAAGATTGTAGACATATTTTAGAATTGTCATTCAGTTAAATTATATATGTACACACACACACAATTTGAATGAAACTGAAATGGACATCTGTGTCAAGGAGGGCTAATTTCCCTTTCTACTTGGTAACAACCCCTGGGTAACAGGAAAATAATATAAGCTAATTCTTTGAAGTCATTTTATGACTCCTTATGTATTTAAATTAAATATATTTTCTAATAAATTTATTTTAAATGGGCAAACAATTTAGATTTGAAATTTGATCATCTTACTGTCAGCAAAGTCACTAGCAGAAAATTTATATCTGCCATAATACAAGTCAACCTCCTGATTTTTTGGAAGGCACTCTGCTTTCAAGAATCATAATAGATTACCTTCTTGGCTGGATTAACAAAAATTGTATAATAATAATAATAATAATAATAATTCATTAATCCAACCTTGACCCACTAATTAGGCTAATCTCATATCTTTAAAGTATTAAGACTGTTAGGAATTTTAAATTAAATATTTCTCATATTAAATTCTTTAATAAATGTCTCAGACTTTCCAGAATTTACCATATGCATTATGTTGTTACATAATTTTGTTAATTTTCATTGCCGCCAGTTTACTCAAGTGCAATTGGTTCTCATCAAACTGAACAGGTCAGCCAGAACATGGAGTGTCTGTGTTTGAACTTCCACTCTTTGAAACAGGAAAACCATTTCTGTGCCATTTTGTTGGCAATGAAGTCATTGCTGTACACAGCACAAATGCCTTGAGCAGTTTTGTGTCCTTGATTAAAAGCAGAAATGTTGATTTTGCACAGTCTTATCTACATGATATTCCATCTGAAATAAAATTTCAATAAAGTTAGACAGAAGTTTCACACTATGACTTTAGTTATTAAGAAGCAAAAAAAACCGGTACTAACAGAACAACAGAAAAATGAAAGAATATATATAATAAGCTGATAGATATGTGCTGTCACAAGATTGTCTGATGAAGCCCATTACTTTTCAGGTTGCTTTTGAATTCCTTCTCCTAAACTGGTTGTTATCCAAGTTAAGATAGTTTCATCTATCCTTCTATTTAACCCGTAGCTACAGGAAAATAGATTCATGCCTTTTCCAAGGGCGTTAGCGCAAAGTGAACCCAACAGATTTTGAACTTAGTTCTTCAATTTCAGTTTTCGTGCCAATAACCGGTACAATATTCAGACATCCTAAATAGACAAATTGCTTTCATTCCATAATGACAGTTTAATCGGTTGAATTTATTTATGGATTCTATTGACTCTTTGCTTATATGTGGGGGGGAGCAGTGGTGAGAATGTTCGCTTTCCAAGCATAAGACCAAGGTTCAATATTCTTTTCTCACTCTTTTATTCGTGAAAATCTCGGTAAAATATGTGTCGATCTTATATAACTGTGCATATAGTTTTGCTTTTGAATTCCTTCTAATCTAGTTGTTATCCAAGTTCCAGCTATCCTGTTATTTAACCCATAGCTACAGGAAGATAGATTCATACCCTTTCCAAGGGCATTAGTGCAAAGTCGATCCAACAGATTTTGAACTCGGTTCTTCAATTTCAGTTTTCGCGCCAATAACCGGTACAATATCTATACATCCTAGATAGATATTGTATTGCTTTAAACATGGCATTGTCATTGTCTTAAATTAACCTGTATCGAACAAATTGCAATAATGTTAGACAACAGTTTCACACGATGACTGGAGTTATAAAGAAGTAAAAAATGGTACTAAGGAATATTCTTTGAAATCATTTGTAGAACATCAGAAAAAGGAACGAATATATGTAATAAGCTAATACTTCTGGAATATACATGTACTTGAAAAAAGGAATTGGTGTTCAGATTCTGGGCATTCACTTTTTCACTAATGCCATTGAGGCAGATTCATGGTATTTTTCCTTCTACTGCCAACCCAGTTTGAGGTTACACTCCAGTTTCCCAGAATAAGAATTTTGTAGTCTTCTGGTTGACTGATATACTTGCTGTGCTCTTGTCATTTTCTCCAGATTAAAAGAAGCACAAGACTATCAATTGCTGGAAGATTTGTGGTTGTAGCCTGCCATGTTTGCATCTGAAAAGTAAAGATCACTGGCTGTGCATTGTGATGTAAAACTCGGAATGAAAAATCGGAAAGCCGAGTTCAAATTCCAGTTAGGTTTGTAGCCTTCACTTACGCGCAAATACCTTTTGGAAAGGTATGAAGTCATCTCTTCTCCCCCCCCCCAGCTATGGGTTGAATAGCAGAACAGACTGGGTTCTCTTGCCTTGGTTGGCAACCAGTCTACCATAGAAAGAAATGGAAACCTACTGCGGGAAAATTTGCCTCGTCAGTCATGATTCAAAAGAGACACGATCACCCAAACGTGTATCACGTATGGCGCTTAACTGACTGACTTGGTGGCAGAATAACGCCAAAGGGGGACGGTGATTTTCTAAGTGTAGCTTGGATGTGGCACAAGGCCAAAAGTGTGGAGCACCCAGTGAGGATCAAACTCACTACCATTTTACCACATTGAAGTGCCCAAAGAGAGATGGCAAAGGATCAAATGTTAATTAGACCAACAAAAGATGGCACGTCGTAGAGAGTCATGATCGTGGAGGTCACACATTGATAATTTTATTATACACACCTTTAAAAGTGAGGATTGTTAAAAAATAAACAAACATTTCTAATAATAAATTAATTGATGTCTCACCAATTATCCAGATTTGATATATGCTTCATAAAATGGGAGCAGTACTTAGCCTTCACAGAGCACAGTTTTCTCAGACCTTGGCATTGGAAAAAGGATTTACAATTTGGTGATAAGTATGCTTTATACATATTAGTCTTACATAATAGTTCAGCTCTTCCATGAGATGAGCAGATTTAGCACAATTTCCTACATTTAATAGACGCTTCTTGAAAAGTAAGCAATAATTAGCCTTCACAGAAAAAAAAACAAACTATTTCTTGTCTTGGATAAGGAACATTTAGTTTGGTAATAAGTATGTTGTAGATACATTATATATTTTTGAAAGGATTTTTTTTTTATCTGACATTATTATAAACATTATTTTTAGTAGGTACATTTGTTTCAGTTCTATCCCCATTTATTTTATTAAACAGTAAAATTAATAATGACCGGACTAAACTGAGAAGTCCTACTAAAGAAAAATTCTGCCTCCAACAAGAATTGAACCTGAATCCCTTTCTTACCTCAGGGAAAGCATTTCTTCAGTTTTGTACCCGAAATGTAAAAAACAGTAATTTTTAAAGGATTTTTTATCTGACTGAAGCTAGCAGATATAAATTCATAGAAATCTCAACAAGAAAAACATACCATCTGTAACAGGCAATTTTGACTTTGTACTGTCAGTTAGCCCCATGTCTAAACTGGTAGTGGCTCACTTTGGCTTAAGAAGTGGTTTGCCTTAGATATAAAAGAGATGCTGTTTCGATTCCTGGTAGAGGCACAATTTTTCTTTGGTAGGATTTTTCAATTTTAGGTCAGTTGTTATTAACTGTTTAATGAAATAAATAAACAGGGTAACAACTCAAACACAGGTACCCACTAAAAACAACATTTATACTAGTAAGAAATAATGTCAGATAAAAAATACTTTTAATAAAGACATATGTAAGCACACACAAACACATTATATATATATATATATATATATATATATATATATATATATATATATATATATATATACCAAATCAGCTGTCTGAAATCTTTATTGCTCAATTTTTAAACCATAAATGGACTTATGAAGATTAAGAATTTACCAAAATCTTTCCTTGACCTGAAGTTCAGCTTAAGGTCAGTGTCTGTCTGAATAATTTGGTCCCAAGATTTCTTTTATCCTGGCCTTAACCGTAACACATTTAGTAGGATGGCATTTATTTTAAAATGGGGGACAGTGCATGGATTTGTTATTTAACACTTGTGGCTTTATAACAAACATATAGATCCTCATTATTTATCATTGAAAGGGTTAAGGGTTACAGTAAAATAATAGTTAATATCAGATAATAAAAGAATGAAAGCAGACTGTTCATATTTGCCTCTCTCTCATTACTATTACTTTTAGTGGGTAGACATGTTTGAGTTGTTATCCCTGTTTTGTTTTATTAAAGAAATGAAATTAATAACAACAAGCCTAAATCGAGAAGTCCTACTAAAGAAAAATTGTGCCTCCAACAGGAATCGAATCGGCACCCTGCCCCAACCCCCCCATCAGAGAAACCACTTTTTCAGCCATAGAGCCAGCCTGACAGGGCAAGGTTTGAATTATCTATTAATGAAAGTACATTTCTTATTGGGACTTCTACAAATCTACATCTACTAGCTTCAGTTTCATACCCAAAACTTAAATAGCAGTAATTGTTTTTAAGTATTTTTTTTTTTATCTGACATTATTTCTTATTACTATAAATGTTACTTTTAGTGGGTATACATGTTTGAATTACTATCCCGGTTTTGTTTTATTAAAAGAAGTGAAATTAATAACAACCGGCTTAAACTGAGAAGTCCTACTAAAGAAAAAATTCTGCCTCTGATAGGAATCAAGCCTGTATCCCTTTTTTTTTTTCCATCTGAGAAATCACTTTTTGAGGCAAAGTTGAGCCACGGAGACCAGCTTGACAGAGGAAGGTTTAAATTACCGATAAAGGAAAACAGGTTTTCATGTTAACCTACATTATTTTTTATTATAAATGTTATTTTTCATCCGCATGTCCCCACTAAAAATAACGTTTATATTAAGAAATGTCAGATAAAAAAATCCTTTCAAAATTTAACATTTACATTTTGGGTATGAAACTGAAGCGAATAGATATAGATTCATCCCAATGAGAAAATATGCTTTCCTTAATAGGTAATAACAACCTTATCCTGTCAGGTTGGTCATATGGCCAAACTGGTACAAACCAACCTTGTATCAGTACAGCCACATAGACCAGCCTGATAGGGCAAGCTCACTTTAGCTCAAAAAGTGGTTTCCCTGATGGAAAAAGAGAGATGCAGACAATCCTATTATTATTAATTTCACTGTTTAATAAAATAAAAAAAATAAGAATTGTAATTCAAACATGTGTACCCACTAAAAATAAGGTTTATTATGATGTGAAATACATTTTTGTTTTAGATTAGTTGCTGGAAAATTTGTGGTCATAAAGCAGGTTTGTTTTTAATATAAGCCACTCAAGAGCCACTTAAGATTGTCTTAACTGAGTAAACATCCTCTTGGGAATCTGTTTCACAAAATAGTAGTTTTTTGAAAGAATCTGTCTGAATGAAACATCCTTGCAAAATGAATGTGGATGATTCAATCCTGCATATATGGCAATGACAAGTCTTAGTCTGAACTGGTGGAATGAAGGAATATATCTTGTCAGAACAATTTCCATGGAAATAGTTATGTAGTGAGAGACTTGCAACATTTCATCTGGGGGAGTAGGGTAAGGGATGAAAAAAATAATTCACAATTGACAAGGCCTTGAAGATGATTTTGAACACTCTCAGAGCTGGAAAGTGAGGATTTAGTAATCCAAACCAGATGTAGTAGCAATGATCGACTTTTGGTCTGATCTGACTCTTGTAAAAGAAAGAGCATAGCAGGAGGTGTCAGATATTTTCTGGAATGGAACAAAGAACTAACCAACCTTTCAGCCTGATAGATCAATAGATAATTGTATATATGAGTACCACTTGATGTCTAGAGTGAACTTGGATTCCAATAGATGTTCAAATAAGAATTCAAGGC
Organism: Acanthosepion esculentum; assembly: GCA_964036315.1. NCBI lineage: Eukaryota > Metazoa > Mollusca > Cephalopoda > Sepiida > Sepiidae > Acanthosepion > Acanthosepion esculentum. Next base: position 32,530,441 of record OZ038485.1, on the reverse strand, counting down.
ACATTGCAATAAGGAGTAACATCATTAACAATTGTGTGTGAATGGATGGCAGAAAAAGGTAATGGTTCAAGAGTTACTTAGAGCAACAAAAGACCAAAAATTATGGACAGCCTCGATTGCCCATGTCTTGAAAGGATATGGCACATAAGAACATGAACAGGTAATAAAACCTGTTAAGATTTCAATAAATTCAAAAAGCAGCTAAAGTTATAAAAAAAATATATGGTTGGATATTTTTATCATATTGCTATTACGAACCAACAAAATCATGAATTTATTTTTTTTTTTAAGTCTCATGTCTGAGAGTTGCTATTATCAGAGTAATTTAAAGAAAATTATTTATCTGGGTGTATCAAAAGTATTTTCATTTTTTTAAATAGAGAAATTCTTGAGCTTCTGCATGTTTTTGAGTTTTATATAATGCTTCATTCAAGCTGGAAGATGTCAAACATACATTAATGGTTTTAATATAAAAAAAACCGAACAATTTTGTCTTATTCTGACCTGAAGATGCCTATCTAATACATGAAGGCAAAATGTGTTGCCATTAAAAACCTTTTCCACTTAGTCTCAAATATACTTTAATTTACAATAGCAAAAAAGTGACGTCAAGGATAGAATTTAGATGTGTACATGAAAAGAACTTTAGAGTGTGTGTCTGCAAAAAATGAAAATTCTTTTGATACACCTTAATGGTTACTTATTCCTACTGAGCCCAGACATAGAAACTCAACACAAATTTAAAAAAAAAAAAAAGAAAAAGTTTTTCATACAAGCATCTATAGAAAAACTTTCAACACGTTTTTTTTTTTATTATACTTATTATCAGAGCTCTCATTAAAAAAAAACAAACAAAAAGTGTTATCAGGTCAAGTCATAAACAATTTCTGTTATCAACAATCCACCTTGTACTTTTTGCTAAGAGTGCATGGCACCCAAACACCCAGCTTGTTGACTAACCTTTTCTAATTGTCAGTATATGGTAGATTGTGATGTGTTTAACATCTTTGCTAATTCCCAAGTACTTTGCCATGGATTGCATTCCACTGATGACTTTGGAGTTTCATCATCAAAGTCCAATGAATGCCTTGATCTGGGTCCATCTTCCAACAACATTTCTCCAGAGGGAAACTGCAAACAAATTCCATACTTGTTGGTCAGTTATGACTCCTCGACAATAAACCCTACACATTTTTCTAGGTGTCTCCATCACATTATTACCTTGTTTGAATTCCAATAACATTATATGGTGTAAATGCACTTTCGCTCCCTGTATTAGTGGTGTTAAGAAATGAATTCTTTAAACCAGTGAATGTTTCCATTGCCATGCAAAATCTAAGGTCAGTCAGTGTTCTCCAAATTTATTCTTAAATATCATATATGGTGATTTTCTAAGTGTAGCTTAGATGTGGTACAAGGCCGAAAATATGAGGAACCCAGTGAGGATCAAACTCACTAATCAGTCATAATTGTTCTAGCAAGACAAGTTTGCTATTAGACCATGTTGAGGTGCCCAGGTGATTTTCTAAGTGTAGATTAGATGTGGTACAAGTCCAAAAGTATGGGAGCACTCTAACTGCCATCTTTGATTAGCAGTTCGGATGCTACCATTTGCTATTATGATTGGTTTGCAAAAAGGAACTTACTTATGACTCAACCTAATAAATGCATTTAATATATTTTCCTTAATAATTTCATGTTTTCAGACATGCAAAATTCATCTAATATTTAATTTGAAAATCAACCAAATATTTTAAATATTAAAAGGAAATCCAGAAAGTTTTCCTTCTTTAAAAACAAAAAAAAACAAAGTTCAGTTTGTAAAGTTGGAGAAAATATTTTATAAAATTTGACAAAAAACCCCCAAAAAACCCACATAAACTGATTGAAAATGTTTGAAATTACTAAATTTTTCATCTTAAAAAAATTCAGCATTGTCACACTTCCCACATTACTATTAAAAAGAAATTAATTTTTTTTTTATTTTTCTTGATGAGATTAAGATATTTAGTGACTTTAGAAAACAAAAAAAAATTTTATTTGACAATTTTGAAAAATTTACCAAATCTAATGAAAAGGAATTTCATCTTTATGATGGATCATAACATGAGCAGTATAATAAACCAAAACTGTTGTCATAGTATCATGTGTTATTAATATATATATATATATTAAGTGGAATACAGTCATAGTTGGTAAACTCTAACTATGACTAAATAGGCTCTTAAAGTACTTAATACAACACAGAGTCTATAAAATCTAAGATAAACAAAGAATTAGAAAAATAAAAGTTTCACCCTCAAAAATGAAGGATCATCAGGTCAGGTTCAATCTTTATCGCGTGTCACTTGTGATTTACTGATTAAATATGGAGAGTAGAAATAATGACAGTGTTTGCATGCAAATCAAATCTGGGCCAAGATAAAAAAAATTAAAAAAACTATGATTTGTCCATATTTAAGGAATAAAGCACAAGCGGCATATGGTAAAGATTGAACCTGACCTGATGATTTTTCTTTTTTTTCTTTTTATTTATTTATCTTACATGTTCTAGATCTATCACTATTCATTGACATTTCATGTGGATGTGCAGTTCATTTATGAGGGGTTCACACAATCATCAATTTTAAAATAAAAATATAGAATTGAGTTACCTGTCCTTTTTAACAGTATGATGATTGCGCAAGATCCACAAATAAACTCCAAGTCATGAAAAACTGGAATATAAGCATCTTTATATATTTTATTTTTGTATATTGCTCTGTATATATATTTTTATATTGAGCACTGTTTTTGTATCATCTTTATATATATATATATATAGAATGTACTACAGGCTTTTGTATATATTTATGTATGGTCATTTGTACTCGGTTGTGTATGTGTATGATTTATACATATATATGTGTGTGTGTGTGTGTGTGTGTGTGTGTGTGTATATATGTATATGTAAATATTATATATATTTATGTGTGTGCATTTGTGGTTTACAGTATATTTGTTTGTACATTCGTACTATTTTTGTTTCTTATGTACATATTCAGTATATATGTATATGTGTGGATGTATGTATGTGCATATATATATATATATATATCTCTCGTTATGAGTTTATAAAAGGTATGTATTTGTACCTATGTATCTACCTAGGTCTATGTGTACATGTTTACTTATAGATTTATGCATGCATGCCTACAGTTTTGTGTGGTTAAGTACGTATTTGTCTGTATATTGTTTTATGTTTGTTTTTCTTGGGTGCTTTTGTGCATACCTGTATATGTGTATGCGCATGTGTGGCTGTAGGGGTATGTGTCTGTGTATGTATGAATATGTATGTGTATACTTGTGTATATATGGGTATGTGTATGTATACATATATGATTGGTCATTATTATGCCTGCTTTCAAATTTCTGGGTCTATTATAATTATTGCCTTGCCTATTAAAGGAGCTTTTGTTTACCAGCTATAATACAAAATAACATTTGCTCACACCTACTCTCCTTCTCCACCCATGCCCCACCTTGTTAGGCTTTAGATATAGAGCATATACAGGTGCGTTGTAGACTTACCCTTTGCTTTCATCTTGATAGTTTATATTCTTATGTTAGTTTATTGAGTTAAGAACAAAGAATATTATAAGCTTGACATTTCGTTAATATCTAAGTGTGATGCTAAATGACTTGTACAGCCAACAGGAATCCAACAAGGAAGTTAACTTATCATAGGTCACACATCTGATTGGTTACTTGAAATCATCTTCTAGCATGTTAGAAATTTAGTTTTTATTCCCTTTCTCCCCTCCCTGTGAGGGTATTGCTGTTTTTAAACCTTGAAATGATTATTTCTTCTCCAGTTGACCACCGCCATGATTGCATTTGTGTAGCAGTTTATTGCATGTTTTATTATAATTATATATATATATATATATATATACATACATACATACATACATACATACACACACATATATATATATATATTTGATAACAAACCTTTATTTAGATTTAATGTTAAAGTATTATGGAGTTAGACTATGTGCAAGCATTCTAGTCTTCTGGACGAACGTCAATCTACCAGACACCTCTACTTTGTATACAAGACCAAGGTGCTTATTTCAGCTATTTCTTGTGGGGTGGGTGAGTAAAAGAGGGGTCTTATATACCATCATGTATGGTAAATCAATTGATAACTTTTTTTAAAATAAAAAATTCTAAAAAATAAAACATTATTTTAATGAGAAAACATGAAAAAAAAGTCCCACAATAATTGTACATTTGCTTATATATTTAATACATTAAATGTAATAACTATTATGAAATTTGTTTTTTCTTCAAATGATTATAGGCTATAACAGTTTTAACTCAAGAGAATGCTCAGGGGTCAAAGTAGTTGTGTATTTGCCACTGTTTCAGTGTTAGAGCCCAATTTATAAAGGCAAGGATTTTCAAGACAGGCATGCAAGTCCTCAACCTTTTGGCAGACTGGTGCCACACCATCTTACTCTCTTTCTACTTGTGGGGAAACTGCGCCAGACTAAGTTTAGGGCCTCATTTCTGGGTCAACTTTTGTATAACTTATTTTTGTTTTAATTGAAATGCTTAACAAAGAAAAAAGTTAATTTTTCAATGTGTTGATTGATAAAAACTAAAAATTGCTCGATTGTAAAAGGGCAGCTTTTTCATTTCAGAAAAAGTGACATGGCCACAACTGCATCTTTTCTTCCCTGTGATTATTATTATTAATAATAATGTTAGATTTAAATGCTGTTTTAAAACTGGTCATGATAAAGGGTTTAAAGTATTTCCCCCCTTTTTTTACTTTTAAAATTTGTATTTTTAAAAATCTTGTACCCTAAAAATTGATACTGCCTGAAATTGAAAAAAGTTTTTGCTATATAGAATCTGCAAAAAATTGACTTTTTAAAAAAAAAAAAAAAACAACATTTATTCCTAAGCATAAATTGATTTGAAACAACTTTATTTTTAACTTACAGAAAGGCATTAAGTGCACGAATGAATACTAGATATATTGCCCTTAGGTGTCTAATAAAACTATGTGTGTATGGGGAAGGGCATTGATTTTTGAGGAAATTTTTAACCCCCACACCCCAAGCTTATTAAAACCACACTATTTATTAATTTTTTACACTTTTGACAATTTAAATGATTTCCTTGAACCTCTAATTTGATTTGAATCTATGATTAAGCATTAGCCTTTACTTGAATGTACACAAACAAAGTGTATGTTGCAAAATTGGTGTGAAAATTGTTAAAAAGAAAAAAAGAAAACCAAGTTGAACAATTAACAATATTAGCTAGTCAATGAAAATGGCCACTGGAGTAACTTTAATGTTAAATTAAATGGGATATTCTACAAAACCACAGCTTGATCATGGGTTTAGATCTGATATGTGCTTAATTTGTATGAAAAGTAGTTCCCTGTTTTTGTTTGTTTTTATTTTGATATAATTATTTTCTTTGTACGTATTAAGAAAACTGTCAATAAAGTAACATAAAAATAAGCCACTTGTAGAATTTAATGTCAGATTTGTTTTCAATGCTGCAAGTTCAAGATTATTTTTGCACATTTTCATTCTTCTCTAAAAACCATGAGAACCTTTATTTATCCTGCTGCTTAAACAAATTGAATTCCTTTATTTAGGGATAGAAAAATTAAGTATCTGTGAGGAACACCAATGAATGATACACTGTTGTATTAAAGACAATAAACTGATGGAAAGAAAAAAAAATGACTTACTATTTCAGATTAATAGCTTTTTATATGTAAATATAAATTTGCAGTATTTCAGGATATAAACATATTTTAAATATAAATATATAAATAATTCTGAAAAAAAAAAAAACAAAAAAAAAAACACCTCACATTATAATCTAGGTACCTCCACAAAAATGCTAAAATGTCCTTTTAAACTTTATGTATAGCGAATTAGTGGATGCACCTATTATAATCTGAAATTTCTAAAGAATTAATGTATTATTTACAATTTGACATTAAATTACTAAGTTAAATTTTAGTGGATGGATGTGTTTGAACACATCATTTTTGTCTACTCACCTGTTTTTTTTTTAAGTCTTTTTTTAACCCTGCTAAAGAGCATATTCTCTTTATTAAAGACTATTAAAAAAAAAACCTAATCCAGTAGCCAAATATTATACTGTTTAAAAAAAATGTATTCAAATATAACGTATGCAGTGACAAGAAATTATAGAATGTGTTTATTGCAATTTGTTTGGACTATGAAACTCACTCTTTGTGTTGCTTTTTTTGTTACTATGTTATGGCTGATCCATTCTTCAGCGTTTTTCAGATATACAGTCTGTAAGGAAAGAAAAGTATTATGAAAGAGAGAAAAGAACTAGTGGCTAATATACTGATCACCTTGGCTCACAGACATTACCATTTATGATTCTGTAGTGTAGCGGAACGGGCCCTGTGTGAGATGGCGTGTGTTGAAAAGGTTGATGTGGCTGCGTGTTGAAGGGCTGTTCCCCACAATTATTTATTTTTGTTAGGAAAGGTGTGGAAATCATTAGCAATAGTGAAATACAAAAAGGAACATGGAGTTAAAAACACAACAATTGAATTTATTAAGTATTGAAATTACATGCATGCGAACTGAAAAGTGAGACTGAGTTGCGTCCCTTTGATTAGGTTATTATTTGTACCTAGACTCATAACGAAAGAGTTTAGAAGATTGAGTATGTTGCATGTTAGAGATTGTCTATTAGACAAGTTGGTAAGAGTTCACAGATTGTACTTGCGTGAAATGTTGTAAAGTTCTTTAACGTCTGACTGTGTTAATCAAGACGGGAGTTCTTTAAGAGTTACATTTTGAAGCTTGAAATGCGCGGTCGAAATTGTTTGTTGTTGACGTTTCTCGCGGTGATGAACTGTGCTGTCTGAATTCCTTGTGGTTACACGTGTTCTTATGGTCGTAGTCACGTGTCTTGGCTCCGGATAGAATGGTGCCTAAATTCATCGTGCGCACGGGAGTGATCTGATTGGTCGATACTGACCAATCAGCAAGCTAGATTGACGGTGATTAACCAATGAATGCCTGTTGATTATTTGTAAGTACGATGTTGGTAATAATGTAACAGGTAGAGTGCATTTCCTAGCAGAGGGTAAACTGGTTGTAGCGGACGAATCTACAATTCCATAGTTCTCTAGTTTCTTCTCTGCTGAGTAAAGAAAATCAAACTGTTGAAATCTGCACTGACAGATTAATATATGTTGCTTCCTTCAATTTCCTCACTCTCCAGCAATGTTCCCTATCTTCAGAGAAGCTTTTCATATGCATTTCTCTTATTAGGTATGTTCTGCCATATCAGAGTTTTCTACCGTAACTTCTTTGGACATAACTTTCAGGCAACACCCTGCCTTTCCTTTATGTTCTTACTGGGAAATTGGTGGTGGGGTATCTACACTAGGGTTGTGACATCAAAAAATCCATTGGATACCATAATTTATTCATCTTAATTTTAGTATTTGTCTATATTTCTGAGATGAGGTATTATTGTACACTATTTACATTGTTTGGACTATCGACTCATCTTTGTTGCCATATTTATCACAATGTTTTGGCCGTTGTACACTCCAGCCTTCTTCAGCGAGTGAAATAAAGGGTTTCAGTTTGACATTCCAATCACCTGAAGAAGGCCGGAGCATACAGTAGCCAAAACGTTGTGATAAATATGGTAACAATCTTAATTTTAGTTGCATTTTCTCAAATCTGTCAGCCCAATGCTACCAGGGCTGGATTAAGTTAGTGGATAGCCTTTAGTATATATTACAATGGCTCCTTAAATATATACATATCTGTATAAATGAAGTCTGTTTATATGCACACACTATAGTTATTCCAAACTTTGTTTGAACAACTGAACTTATTATTGTGTTGCTAATATTGTTATTACATCTTGGTTGATCCATTCTACAGCCTTCTTCAAGTGAATAAACTTTAATGCAAACATACATATGATTATCATTTATATTCCCAAAATCCATTCCTGCTGAACAAGGGATCACACTGATTGAAATTTGTATGAGCCTAACTTTTTTGTAATTATGTTGCATTTTTCAGTGTTCTCACTCTCCATTAATGTTCACTGTCAAATATCTGGAGCTTGGTCTGCTTTTCTCTCTCCAAATATGGTATGCTATAATAGATTTCTATTTTTCTTCTGCCTCCACTTTGGATATATATATATATTTTTTTATGTTTCCCATTTCTGACTTCTTTCTCTCCACTTTTTCCACTCTTTTTCCATATTTGAATGAGATGTTACAAATACAGTCTTTTCTACATCCCCATTCAGTCATGCTTGGAGTTGTTTTTAAGTACGGGGGGGTGTGTGTGTGTGTGTGTGTCTTATGACAGAGTTCTGTTAACAGGATTTTCCATGTAAATTGGAATGTGCCTGCATTTTTCTGTGAATAAGCATTTACGTCACTGACTTATGTTAACACAATAGTAAAGTAATAATCTAGGTCATAACAGCGCATTTCTGTGACATATGCTGACATAATTAGGACTAAAAAAAAAACCAAAATAAACAACACATGGAAGACATAAGTATAATACATATAATGAAATCAAATTGTTTTAAGCTGATTGTATATTTATTACCTGTGGCGTCCTGTCCCCTGGGTAAGACGATAAACTACATCCAACAGCAAGGCCTCTGATCAGGAGGTTTTGAGGAGCATAGAACCATCTCTTAATTGCTGATGTTCCCAGGTCCACCCTGACCCGGAATGCTAGGAACTTAGCTATGGACAAATAGTTGAACCCCCCCCCCCCCAAACTGGGTTTGAAACACTATGAAAGTGTAAAAATAGGTTTTAATACCAGCAATACAATTTTGTAAAAGGTTATTACCAGCAATGAATGTTTGAACAAAAAAATTGCCAGCAATACATTTTTGAAAAAAATATTACCAGCAATAAAAATCTTGTCGGCATTAAATAACCCATTGAGGTTGATATGCCGTAAAACAAACCAAACCAAACCAAATCAGTGACGTCATTGGCAGTTGGTAGATGAGATGGCAAAGCATAAGATCTTATCTCTCTAGCAGTACTCAGAAGCAGCAGCAGCAAATCTGGGGAAGAAAGTAAAACAAACATGAGTTTGTTTTTCTTTTTTTTTTTATCAAGGGTTCACCATTTTATCCCTTACAGAGAAATTATGTATATGTACACGTTTTTTAAGTGATAGTCAAATAACTTGAGCTAATCAACTGGCCAATGTCTATCATAGTTTCTCTCTCTTCAGAGTGTTTAACAATGTCTAATTTAACTTCCATGGTGATGGCTTTCCTTTTCTTTGAAGCACCAGCATTAAAAGAGGTCACACTATGCCATTATGAAGGGCAGTAAGGTTCCATAGACACAACGCAAATGTAAGAAAGAGAATGCACAATAATCCAGTATGGTGTACAACCTTGAATTTACCCACATCACCTTATGTACGTGGCAAAAGACATAAGTCGAAACAAAATTAATGGCGATTGCAAATTGTTGTAGGTGGGATCTGTTGTAACCTGGGGACTCACTGTATAATATGCTCATTTTCACTGGGGAGGCGTCCCTGCAAGTAGCACTTCACTCATAAGTGCAAAGGTAGACTGAGCAGTTTTTGCTCATCCAATGTAGGCACAACATCCTACTTTGTCATGGCCTTGTGCCATATTCTGTTGAAGTGGGCATATGGTTTAATATCTTTTTTTTGTCAAACACTTCTTTTGTGAAGTACCATTTATAACAAGTGTAGTTGTGTATTTGAAAAGTTCACTGGGATTGTAATATTCATAATTTCTGTTTTCTGCTTATTTCTAGACAAACAAGTACACCACAAGTAGAGAAAAACAATAACAACAACAAATTGTAATATGAGCTCTGGTAAAAACTTATTACTGAGACATTAGGTTTATAAGTCCCGAAAATTCGTACATTGATGTCCCCAGTGGATAAAACCAATAGTTGAAGTAATCCAGTGATTTGACCCAAACAGTTGTGAGTTCAAAGGGGAACAAAAACTTGAAGAGGAGTTAGTAAAAAGGGAAATAACTGAAATTGAGATATCCAGAAAAGGTATGGCATGTGGAACTAGAACAATCTATCCCGCTAGATGAAATCAAGGGTTTGGTATATCACCTGAAGAAAAACTAGGTGTACAATGGCTGAAACTTCATGAGTATGATAATAAAGATGAGGACAATAGTCCAAACAATGTAAATAGTTACAATAATTCATCTCAGAAATATAGACAAGTATCCCTTCATCCTTTAAGGATTGTACTTCGGAATAAAACTTAAAGTACGTTATTATTTATTCTGTTACAATAAATGAAATATATTTTAATAAAGTAGTTTATTAAATTATTACATTATTGTGAATTAAATAAAACTTAAATTCATTTTATATATCTTAAACTAAATTTTAATATATGATTAAAAAAAAAAAATCTAAGTAACCTGTATCTCAAACACCCTCACAGGGCACCAAGAAGCTTTGTCAGTAATGTTTATTCCTGATGACATTGGGGGTTTTGAGCCTCTAAAATTCTCTTCTAGGTGACTTGGCCAGGAGCAAACAACTCCCAGCCAGTTTCTCAGCCTCTCTAAAATGAATTTACAAATTTTCACCAGAGCTATTTATTGGTTTGATTCTTTTTTGATTTTCAGCCAATGAAAATTGGTTTTACATACCCTGCAACAATATTTAAAATATTTTTATTTTATTAAAAATATAAAAAACCTCTCTCTATATGGATTTTACTCCTGTAGAAGGTTTCGATTGAAATGCTGTGGTAACAATAAAACCAACACAAGAGTCCAGCATAAATTCTTAGTCTGGTAATTTGAATTTAAATCATAAATATCTTATGTACATCTATTTTTTTACTGAAAATAATCCAGTCTTTTTAAACTTATGATGGGAGTTTGGCTAACACTTTTGTTGAGATAGGTGCAAGTTTTATTGCCACTTAAAATATACAGTTTTAAGTTACTGAAATAACCAAAATCTCAATAATTCATATTTGCTTTGAATTTAGATGTTAAATTTTTAGCTAGTTTCAACATGTTTTTATTAAAGTTCTTGAATTTATTATAAAAAAATGCAATCTAAAGTTATGTTGTATTTAAAGTTTAAGGTTTATGAAAACTATTTTTTCTTTTTTTTTTTTATATATATGTTGAATCATGGGTATTGGAAAGAATCTAACAAATGCTAAAAAACAGAAAATAGCAAAGTTTTTGAGTCCGGGAATGTTCACACTAGAGACATGAAAGGATCTTCACGAACACCACTGAATGATAAAAAGTACTGTTGAAAATATAACTAGAAACAAAAGAAAAGGATTTAAGAACTTGTCTCTTCAAGGGCTATGTAAACTAGAGTTATAGTGAAACGACCACTTTTGATCAGGCCTCAGATCTTTGAACAGGCTGAAAATGAGAGAGTCAAGAAAGATAAAAGGTGTAGAATACTCTTCACAAACTGGGATTTCTTTAGAAATCACTCAGGCAAATTCCTCTCAGTAAATATTTTTTTAAAAATTTAACTTTAAAATTTAACAAACTTTGTTGTGACATCTAAATTAATCCTCTAAAATTTGACAAAAATTTTCAAAGCAAATTCAAGCTGTTGAGGTTTAAGCGATTTGGATAATAACTTCAGATGGACTGTAAACATTCATAAATTGTAAAATGTCATGAGTCTTAACTTGTAACATTTCATAATTTATGAAAACTGCATAAATTTTACTATAATGTCTACATGAAACTATTTTAAATTTCTTCACAAAATATTTATAAATGGGCTATTTTTCATGCAATTTATGAATGCCAAAAATTTGTGCTGCAGTAATCAAGGCTGAAGGAGGATATTTTGATGAGAGCAAAATTTAATCATAAAATGCTTTTTTTCTTTTTGTTACAAAATCTCTAAAAAAAAAAAAAAAAAAAAATAAAAATAAATAAATAATAATAATGTCTTACTTTTTTTTTTTTTAACCATGTATAATAATTTTCTCTTATTTAATGTTTTGGGCCCATTTAAAAAAATTATCAGGGTGGCCTTAAACTTTAGAACTGTAGTGTATATCCATGAATATCACAAAAACAGATAAAAATAATTATACTTAGAAATGTATTGATGGCAATTGATTAGAGTTATGAAAAAAAAAAGTTGTTTTTATTTTTTCTAGGTTCTTAAATCCTGGTGAGATTAGTAACTCTTTTTGAATTCTTGCCTTTCATTGTATTAATTTGTATGTTTTGTTTTTTATTGACTTAAATGTATTGCTATGTCAATTTTATTCAAATTATATTTCTGTATTTATCTTTCATGATTTTTTTCTTTGTCCCTATCTCTGCCAAAGGCCTCATTTCTGCTTGTTAAAAACAATGACATTGATGAACTGAAGGAATATGGACAAAAACAATTAAATTAAAAACAAAATACAAACAATTTAAAAAAAAAAAAATAAAAGAACTGTATAAAAAATAAAATAAATAAATTTTCTTGTTTTAACTTCTAGCATTATATATATATATATATATATTTTTTTTTTTCAGTTTGAAATTAAAAATAGAAAAAAAAATCTGTATAATTGATTGCCATTTTAGGGGGAGATAACTGGCAAGTGAATTTGGCTATTATTAGGTTTGGTCTTGTTATTGACTTAAACGGCCGGTACTTAAGCGACCCACAAACACACGTTGAAGCATGTGGTGCAGTTTGGTCTGATACTCCATTATGCCCCTCAGTGGCATATTTCAATCAGGATGACACGTTGCTCAAACTTTTAAGGAGTATCCTTCAATCACTGTCCCTTCCTTTCATAAGGAAGTTTTGCCACACACAATTACACACTATATAGAAATAAGTATGTCACCTATTCATAGTAAAGCCAGACATTTAGCATCAGAAAAATTAAAAGTTGCTAAAGAGGAATTTCAACAGATGATAAGGTTAAGCATTATTCATTCCTCAAACAGTGAATAGTCTTCACCTCTTCATCTTGTTAGCAAAAATTCCAACACATGATGTGCATGTGGAGATTACAGAGCACTGAATGCGGTTTCAAAATCTGATTGATACCCAGTGCCAAATACACAGAATATAACAGCAGCTGCTTAAAATAACAGATATTTCACAAAATTAGACTTAATTCAGGCATACCACCAGATATACATGGAGCCAGAACACATTCTAAAAACGGCTATAGTTATGCCATTCAGACTGTCTCAGTATGTAAGAGTTCCATTTGGCTTGCAAAATGCAAGATTCGACATATTGGAAATGATTACAATAGGCAAAGGTCAACAGTTCAAATCCAAACTATTTTACAAATTCTTGTGACTTCTTGGAACCATAAATATTCACACCGCAGCATACCCCGTTCCCAAGCGAATGGCACAGTAGAGAGATTACACCATAGTCTGAAAGCCTGTTTATGAATCGTGTTGAACAAAACAAATTGGCTATAACATCTTCCACTGATACTTTTGGGACTTTGCACCACTGTGAAGAAAACACATGGCCCAGTGGATAAAGGTTAGATCCAGTGACCAGAGTTCAATATCAGGCTACAGAAGTGGTGAACCAAAACTTGGAGAGTTGAGTTAAAGGGAAATAACAGATATCTGGAAGAGTTATGGCATGTGAAACTAGGACAATCTACCCTGGTGTACAAAATAAAGGGTTTGGTTCAAAATTCCAATCACCAGAAGAAGGCTGGAGCGTACAATGACCGAAACATTGTGAATATGGCAATGAAGATGAGGATAACAGGCCGAGTAATGTAAATAGTGAAGAAAGAGATGAACTATTATTGTATGGAACCAGATTACGGTTATCATCGCACTTTTTCTTTGACTCACCAAAGAAAGCTTGGGATTTGTCATCATTTGTTGACAGACTTTAAAAACCCAAGTGGCTAAAAATGGCATATTCCCTTTCAGGACATAATGCCAATAAAGTATAACATTTGAAAACATGTAATCATGTATTCATCCTGGATACAGCTAGGGTCACATTCACTACAACCTCGGTATTGCAGGCCCTTCAAAGTAATCAGCCAAAATGGGGCAAGTTTTTCACTATCATCATCAAAAATGAAGAACAAAATATTTCCTTAGATAGAATAAAACCAGCAATATTAATAGATTCAAGTTAGAAGCAGCACTTAGATTATAGTCTCAATGGACATTTCACAAGGAAGTAACGTGTCCGCCTGGTTGTATCCATTTAAAGGAAGTAACGTGTCCGCCTGGATGTATCCATTTAAAGGAAGTAACGTGTCCGCCTGGATGTATCCATTTAAAGGAAGTAACGTGTCCGCCTGGATGTATCCATTTAAAGGAAGTAACGTGCCCGCCTGGATGTATCCATTTAAAGGAAGTAACGTGCCCGCCTGGATGTATCCATTTAAAGGAAGTAACGTGCCCGCCTGGATGTATCCATTTAAAGGAAGTAACGTGTCCGCCTGGATGTATCCATTTAAAGGAAGTAACGTGCCCGCCTGGATGTATCCATTTAAAGGAAGTAACGTGCCCGCCTGGATGTATCCATTTAAAGGAAGTAACGTGCCCGCCTGGATGTATCCATTTAAAGGAAGTAACGTGCCCGCCTGGATGTATCCATTTAAAGGAAGTAACGTGCCCGCCTGGATGTATCCATTTAAAGGAAGTAACGTGCCCGCCTGGATGTATCCATTTAAAGGAAGTAACGTGCCCGCCTGGATGTATCCATTTAAAGGAAGTAACGTGCCCGCCTGGATGTATCCATTTAAAGGAAGTAACGTGCCCGCCTGGATGTATCCATTTAAAGGAAGTAACGTGTCCGCCTGGATGTATCCATTTAAAGGAAGTAACGTGCCCGCCTGGATGTATCCATTTAAAGGAAGTAACGTGCCCGCCTGGATGTATCCATTTAAAGGAAGTAACGTGCCCGCCTGGATGTATCCATTTAAAGGAAGTAACGTGCCCGCCTGGATGTATCCATTTAAAGGAAGTAACGTGCCCGCCTGGATGTATCCATTTAAAGGAAGTAACGTGCCCGCCTGGATGTATCCATTTAAAGGAAGTAACGTGCCCGCCTGGATGTATCCATTTAAAGGAAGTAACGTGCCCGCCTGGATGTATCCATTTAAAGGAAGTAACGTGCCCGCCTGGATGTATCCATTTAAAGGAAGTAACGTGCCCGCCTGGATGTATCCATTTAAAGGAAGTAACGTGTCCGCCTGGATGTATCCATTTAAAGGAAGTAACGTGTCTGCCTGGATGTATCCATTTAAGCAGCCTCAGCACCTACAAAACTTTGTTTCTTAGTAAATTGCATGTTTTTTTTTTATATTCTTCAATTTTCAGATACTCTGTGTTTTAGCAGGGAGTATTGTCGTGTTTTAGATAGAACAACTCCACCTAGCGAGTAGATAAGTGAGGTGAGTTAATGCCCTTGCCACTGTTAGATACCAGTCCAGTTCAGAGAAGAGGTTAGAGAAACACGTGCTGCAGCCAACATCCAGATTCACAGCATAGAGAACAAAGATATTCATAAATGGCAGTCGACAACCTCACCTCAAAGGTAGTAATCTTTAAGAGTGCAAACCTCATTGACTGTAAGAACCATCTTTGTCATGTAATGTTTTACATTATTGCATTTAATAAAAATGGTAAACATATTTTGGCACCCTTCTTTGCATTTCCCTTTCTAGTACCTCAAATTTATTCTTGCTTGGAATCTCTTTGAGGTAGAGATACAAATAACAAACCAACATAGCTATATTAAATTAAAATATCTCTTATTTTATTTAAAAAATAAGACTTTATTTTTATTTTTTTAATCATTTAAAAGAGACCAGTTTCATTTTGGAGGTGTTAAAATTAACAAGCCCTTCCTTGCCCCAGTTAACAACAGATTGCATCATTTTTGCGATCAACTGCCAATTTGACCTTATTGAACCACACGGATTTACTATTAAGACAGGAGTATATAGATATCAGCATAGATATCAAGTTGTGGACTGATGACAACAGGAAGTATTTACTTTAGTAATAAAGTAATATATCTTAATAAAAGAGAGTAATATTTTAAAGTAAATGCCAGTAAGTTATTTATGTTAATTAAAATAATTTCATAAACTCATTAAAATATTAATTCAGTTAGGATAAACGAAATATTACCAATTTTAAATGAAAATATTGATTGTTTTCTCTCCATGACTTTTGTCCTGTCTACAAGTGTAAGTTATGATTTCATTTTGACCATTGAGCAAATCGAACCCTATAACTTTTTTTTCTCTACAACTGATTGCTCTACAGGGATGAATCCAGTTGAAAGCAAGAAATATTACAATGGGATAAAGAAGCAATGTTTACTTTATAATATATTTGGGGAGCAATCATTATTTTAAATGTATATTGTAAAAAAAGCAGTCAACATTTCAAGCATGTTATATTTCCTACGATCCTTTCCTGGGCCCAATGTTCATTGATGTCAACAGCATTCTGGATAAGTCTTCTCCAGTGAGATCATCCAATGTTGCTGAAGTTATTGTATTTTGTTTTACAGGCATAGTATTTGCATCCCATGTTTTATACAATTTCAGTTTTTTTTTAATTTTTTTAATCATTTCACCCCAAGCAAGGCAATAAAGCCACCAAGATACAGGGGGTGACTAAGTGTGAAAGAATATTATAAAAAGAAAAACGTTCTTAAGGAAAGAGAACAGTAAAAATCAAGAATTAGGAAGACAGTAGATAATGATTGACGTGAAAGTTTCTCAAAGTTAACTTTTAGAGAAGACAATATTTATAAATAAATGACAATAGGAAAACAGTAATTGCTGACGTGTTTCGTCCAATGTAGACTTTTTCAAAGCAAGAAACGAAATGAATTTAATTAAACAAAGAAAATTAATAAAATAAATTAATAAGAACACTCTGTTTTTTGTTTTTATTAATTTTCTTTGTTTAATTAAATTCATTTCGTTTCTTGCTTTGAAAAAGTCCACATTGGACGAAACGCGTCAGCAATTACTGTTTTCCTATTGTCATTTATTTATAAATAATGATTGATATTGCATGTAAATTATTGAAGGTCGAAGTTGACTGGAAAGTAAGAAACCAGAAGAGAGTTCCACAAGTGAGAAGTGCAAAAGAAAAAATTGTTAGCATAGAACTTACAGTTACATCTAGCCATTTCATCTGTAAAATGATGAGACCTTGCTGCCAATCTAGTACTGCACTTAAATTCATAAAGTCTAGCTAGCATAAAGGAAAGTTCACCAGAACAATTACCATGAAAGTATTTATAGAAAAGGCACAGGAAAGCTATATTAATGTGGTGAGAAAGTGACTGAAACCAAAATGCCAGGTCAGGACCAATAATATTGCAGATTATTATTTGCATTTTAACAAAAATCTCAGACAAGATATGAGAGCAATATTCAATGCATGGCTGGGGTTGGAATTCAGAGTTCTTCTTCTACACTGGTTGCCAACCATGGTTAGAAAGGCCAGTTTGCTTTGCTATTTAACCTATATCTGGGGTGGGGGACAGAAGAGATGAATTCATATATTTCCCAAGAGTATTTGTGTGAAAGTGAATGCAACAAACTTAAGTGGAATTTGAACTTTGCTCTCCGATTTCCCATTCCAAGCTGCTTAACATTACCCTACCCGCACATTCAATTTTTTTTCTAATATCTGAACATCTTTTCACAAATGTGGTTGTTGGGTGGGGATGAATTGGCCACAATTCATGTTGTGTTGTCCCAATCTTTTGACTTGCTAAAGTCACCATCAGTGGGTGGAGTATTTGTGAAATAACATTCATACATCAGAAAAAAAGATCATTAAATTTAATACACATAAAATGTCTATATTTTTTAACAATACGTTACTTTTTTTTAATAATCAGAATCACCCCAAGCAAGGGAGTAATGCCACTAAGACACAAGGGTTACAGAACATAGAATAATTAGGAATATAAACAATAAAGATGAGCAGAAAAAGAAAAGAGTAATCAGGAGGACAGTAGATAGCAATTGGCATTGTATTTAAATTTTTGCAGATTAAAATTGGCTGGAAAGCATGGAGTCGGAAGGGAGTTCCAAAGCGAGAAATACAAGAGAAGAAACTGTTAGCATAGAAGTTACGGCTACATCTGTGAATTGATGAGACCTATCTGCCAATCTAGTACTGCACTTGAATTCAAAAACTCTAGGTACCATAGTGAAGAGCTCATCCGAATAATTACCATGAAAGCATTTATAGAAAAGGCACAGAGAGGCAACTTTACAGCGGTATGAAAGTAACCGAAGCCGAACCGCCAGATCAGGACCAATAATATTGCCGATTCTTCTTTGGATCTAATCAAAGAGCTCAAGGTAAATAGTAGGGACATCGGACCATATGTGGCAGCAATATTCTAAGCATGGATGAATGGTAGACTTATAGATATGTAAGATAGATTCCGGAGAGAAAAATTGTCCCGCCAGACATAGTGAACCAACTTTCTTAGCAGCTGACATGGCAATGGATTCAATATAGTCTTTTCACTTCATATCAGCAGAGAAAGTGAGCCAAAGAAGGAACAACGAGTCACTTTCTCTGAGGTTAGTATCAACCATGCTGATGGAAGGCAGCGAGGGGTCTCTAAGATGATTAGTGGAAAGAAGTTTAGTTTTGGAGGTGTTAATATTAACAAGCCATCTTTTGGCTCAATTAACAATGGACTCGAGGTGGTTTGGACATCGGTTGCCATTTTGACCATGTCGGAATAAGCCTTACTATTGAGGCAAGAGTAAATTGTTGTATTATCAGCGCAGATACCAAGGTGAGAGCTGATGTCATCAAGAAGGTCATTAATGAAAATTAGAAACAGTAGGACCAAGGATGGAATCCTGGGTGACACCTGTGTTAGTATGAAAGGATCTAGACTAGTGGCTGTTTAGGATAGATCAGTTCAAAAAAGTGTCCGCAACCTTTCAGCTTGTGGAGAAGACCTGAATGCCAGACGTTGTCAAAGGCTTTCGAGATATCCAAAGCTATAGCCTGGGTTTCACCATTTTTATCTTGAGCAGGATAGACATTTCTGCAATTATCCTCACTACATCAGCAGTTGCCCTGGAGAGACAAAAGCCATATTGCTTGTCAGAGAAAAGGCCCTATGATGAGAGATGTTGAACCAATTCAGCATTGATTAGGGCGTCAAGGAGTTTCCCAAAAAGAGGTAGAAGGCTAATAGACCGATAGTTGGATGGGTCGGACAGTTCACTAGAATTCTTAAAAACTGGAACAACAGATATTGACTTCCAGCAGGCAGGAAAACAGGAGGCAGCGAGGCATTTATTATACAGCTATGAGAGAACAGGAGCCAGTTCGGGAGCACACTTCTTAATGACTATCACAGGGATACATCGAGTGCTTTGTGGGGATCAAGGTTACAGATGATAGCAGAAAACATGGAAGGGGTTATATGCATATCACTCAACAGAGACTCAGTTTTAGGAGGGAAATTAGGCAGGGATATTTCGGATGAGTCAAAAGTAGAGTTTGAGGAGAATTTATAGGCAAAGATTCTGTCTCCAAGCTGTTCGAACACAAGAGAAGACATGGCTACATAGCTTCCGCCTCCCTCCCCAGCACATACTGAAAGAAACAGGCGTTGGTGACTTCAAACGAATCATCTTCAATAACAACAATCGCCGTCAGTGAATCTTTTCTGACGATCAAAGTCTTTTGTTAATCACAGATATTTTTTTTATTGTATTTTTTTCTAAATCACAGCTTTGACTGCGGACCAACTACCCAAAGACTTTAACTCAACTAAAGACTATTTTTACTCCTTTTTAACTCTTTTGAATTCATGTACATATGTTTGTGAAGGAGGCACGGTGGAGTAATGGATAGCGGCTTGGATTGAGAAATCTGAGAGCCGAGTTTGAATTCCAGTCGAATCCATTACATTCACTTACGTGCCTAAGCATGTATCACGCATGGCACATAACTGACTGATGTTTGTAAATGCAAATGTCTATTTAACATGGCATACCCAGTTTGGAATTTGGACATTCGGATTTTTAATATAAGAAAATATGGATGACAACATTTCCGACATAATTATTAAAAAATAAAAGAATACGAAATCAAAGTGCTCCTACCCAAGAATTTATTCCCGTCCAATATGAAAAAAATCTGCAAGAATGAAAAATGGTCCCAGAAGTCAAAACAAAGACATTTCCCCTAACCCAGCTTCCATGACAAATGTTCAGCTGAGCTCCATTCTTAAGTTCTAGCGGTTCAGATATTTACTGCTAGCACATACCATGCCACTTCCACAGAGTCAAAACACCCCTCCTTTCCACCATGTTCCAAATGTAAGGAGAAAATTCCACTCACCTTTTTCCTAAGAACTGATAGTTTGTGGAACAGACTCCTGCGTGGGTGCTTTCCTGAACACTACAATCTTAAGCTCTTCAAATCAAGAGTCAATCATTATCGGTCCTCCTTTTCCTCCATCTCTATTTCCTCCTTTTTCATTCATATCACACACCTCATTCATAAACATTTTAACAGTAACACTCGACCTGGAATGGCTCTCGAATCTTATACTAGGTGAATTCATGTATTTAAGAAAAAAAATTTTATGGATTGAAAATACTTTCCCCCCATGTGAATTGAGATACATCTGTACGTTTTTCTTTATCGAAATTAAATTTCAGTTTTTATTTATAAAAGAAAAAAAATGAAATACAATAAAACTAAGTCAGACGCTATCTTCCGTTTCATTTCTGATACGAAGCTTTCCAAGTTTAATGGCGGGCTCAGAATATGAAGCAAGATAAGAAAAAAAGGTAAGAGAAATGTAAGGGAGGTAATTCATTGTTTGTTATGCAGAATTTGTTTGGTGCAGTAGACTCAACACTTGAACAGTATGTACACTACAGAAACATGAACACCCGTCCACACCCAAGTTACAAGGAAATTCTTTTGAAGAACATATACAATGATCATGTGGAATGTTCCTGATTTTATTTTAAATCAAGATGGATTAAAAAAAAAATCAGGAATCAGCTTAAAAGTGCACCTCGAACAAGTCTAGAGAGTCAATCGTTATTTTCCCCTCCTGTTCATATAAACTACCCCTTAAATGTAAACGTTTACTTCGAGTGGCTCTCGGGTCTTGTACAGGGTGAAATTTGCTGTAAAAAAAAAAATGATTGAATCAAGCGAGAGTTTACTTGGGATATTTTACATCAATAAAAAAAAAAGATGTTTAACAAATAATCGTAATTCAAGGGAAGTAATTCTAATAGTAACTATGAGAGTAGCCCCCCTTATATAAATATTTTATGATGATGATAAAATTCATCTGCGTGTTGCTATGGCAACACCATGATTCCAGGAGAGGTTTTCGTCTGGTTTAGGCTAAATTTTTGGCGAAGGTAATGACGGCTTCGGTTATCAATCGTTAAAAGTTGACAACTTCCTAAAACTTTGTAAATATCTTTGGAAACAGTATATTATGGAAACGGTTTTGTCAGCAACGCTCAATGGAAGAATAACATCCATAGACATTGGAAAGTCTCAGAGAGAATATCAGTTTTTCAATTCAAGACAAACAGGATGGATTATGAATGTATTCAGATCGAAGGTGTAATTCTTAAAATACAGGGAAGAAAATCAATATTAAATGAAAACCTCAAACAATCGTTGTATACACAGTGAATAACAATATCAAAAGAAATATCAGTAAAATTCCATCATTCTCTTTAAAAACTTTGAAGAACGTGGAAGACCATGATGCATTTTCGTGAGTTAGCATGAAATACAATATAAATAGTCCCAGAAGTCAAAACAAAGATATTTTCCCTAACCCAGCTTCCATGACAAATGTTCAGCTTAGCACCATTCTTAAGTTCTACCTGGTAACGGGAAAAATGCATTTAAATTGAGTTTAACGAGAAATAAGCATTTAAACAGAGTTTAACACAAAAAGAGCATTTAAACAGAGTTGGGGCTGTGGTGAGTACGAAATAATAACATCTCCCTTTACCCACTGCTTTCAAATTTGGGCGAGCTGAGAAAAAAGACGGAAAGAAATTCACAAGCCTGTGTGAAATTCTTTTTGATATAAAATGAGGAGAAAATTTAAATTAATATGAGAAGAATGTAGTTATGTGAAAAGTTTCGTTTTTGTTCACGCGTCCAGCGTTCAAGTTTTCGCCAATTATATTATCAGCCTTAAGCAAGCACTTGGCACTTCAAAGAACTTTATTCCAACAATCGCCCCACTAAAAGCTAAATATTTCAAACTATCTCTCTTCGTCTACTTTTGAATGTACGCAACTGTATAACACTTTTGTGAGCAACGAACTCTCTTACCTTTGTGTTTTTTAAATATTATTCTGTGTCAGATCATAATAAAATGGGTAGCACATTAAACCAAAAGAGAAAATAATGATATAAAACAAAATGTTAATTTTCCACACTACAAAAAAAAAAAAAAAAAAAAAAAAAAAAAAAAAAAAAAAAGGTGTAACTCGAAGACGGAAATAAATACCAAAACAGTCAAACACCAAATGACTAAAAAAATGGTTTCTGAGTCTGAGGATTGTGCAGACTTTCGGTTAATAAATTGATGCTTTGAAAATAAATACTTAACATTTGTGAACCAACGGGTCGCGTTCCCGCGTATAATATATATATATATATATAAGCTTCGTGGTCCCTTTGAAGGGTATTTAAGCAACGTTTCTAGACAGGTAACAGAGGAAGGAGAGACAGACGGCAAGAAATTCACGATGCTCGGTTTAAAAGAAATTCTCTTACTCATTCACCCGTCTTCCTCACCAAGCTACGTGAAACTTACACTTTCCTCCTCACTTTCTCCATTGCCTCTTATTCCTCACACATGCACACGAAGAAATTACATTTGTGGGGTCACTTACATCATAGCAGCAGAAATTAGCCTCGTGTTCACGGAGATAGAAACATATTTGACAGGAAATAAAACATACAGAAATAACAGGAAAGAATGGTAAATTGTATGTTAATTTCATACAATTTCTATTTTTTATGTGTATTGGAGTTTGTATTTTTTTTTAGGTTACATTCATTTTATGGTACATGTAATGAGAGGAAGAAGTTACTTTGTATTATTACGTGCCATATTACAGAGAGAAATCGGACACGTGTTGCCCGTATGAAGGTTCGTGGTGAAGGGATTGCATTTAATGTCTTTTGGCGGTATGCCCGTATTTCCGACAGGAATAGTTTTTGTCGATATTTCTGAGATGAGGTATTATGTACACTATTTACATTATTCGGACTATTGTCCTCATCTTTGTTGCCATCACTAACACCGAATGAGGATACAGAAAGACGAAATACGAGACCGTACCCAACAAAACATTTAATAATGCAAACAAATTATATACACATATTAAAAAGGTTTACATGTCACAAACACAAGATTGTTCATATAGTCCAAAGGACCGAGGGTGTTTAACGAGAACAGAGAAATGCCATACCGACTGTAGGGCCGTTGACTGTCTATAGATGAGTTAACAGGACTTACTTCTTTCTTCACGCTAGGCTGGGTACCAGCAGACCAATTTCCACGTGTGTGGACTCCGGTGGTCGCAAGTAAAAAAGGGCAGAACTTCCTAAAAACGGAAGTGACGAAAGGGAAGAAGGGACAGGAGAGTTCTCGTCTGTAAGGGGCTGAACTTCCGTTAGCCCGACCCAAGGGAAACAACTGTAGTCTCCCTACAACATATTTAACATTTCTCAGTACTAGGCCTTATAAGCCCCTCTACTTGAGTCTTAGGGGCATATCATCAAGGAGTTGGCCCCGGGCATCACCAAACCTCTGCACGTCATTGACGCTAAGAACAATTTAGTTGTAAAAACACAACACGAAAATAGAACTCGTTTATTTTTAT
>OZ038485.1:32388954-32498954 GCA_964036315.1 Acanthosepion esculentum | reverse complement strand
TCCTGCAGTTCTATGTCGCGCATGGAAGGTTGTCCCTGCAAGCACCTCCGGTGGGAAACCCCGAGACCACGCTATGTTGCAGTCTGCGTAAGTTCCATTCATGCACGTGTTACATTAGGCAACCGACTGCTACTACTATTACACTAGGCCTTAACAAAATAACACATGATTATAAACAAAGATATAAACCTAAACCAGCTCAAAAAAATAAATAAAATAAAATAAAATAAAATAAAATAAACGCCCTGACCTTTCTTTCTCCAGGATTCATGGTATTTGTACCAATTTCTGCAGTGTGGAATCGTTCTACTTTGAAAAGTCTCCTGACATCCTAGCTCTCTGTGAAATTAACTCACTTCTTCAATCCCTTCCTGGATACCTTCCTCTCCCCAGAAAGGGCTCCAATATCCACATGTATAGTTTATGTCCGCGAACATCTTCCGCTGACTAGGGGACTCGAATCTCCAGACCATTCTTACACGTGTCTCCGTTTATCTCTACTTAACTCAGTCAGCTATCTCTTCTTTCTCTATCGTTCCCCTTCCTCCCAAGACTGTTCCGTGCTAGATATTATTTCCGATAGACAAGGCCATCTCCCTATACCCGTTTAGAAATATATTTGTGTTCGGTGACTTTAATGCCTACCTTACCAAGTAGGTTAAAAACTTTCATTGACCTCGTCGGTATTAACCCCTTAGCTTCTCAATCACTCAATCTCTCCCGCAAATGGTTGACTTCCCCACGCTGATGAACACTCTTCTGGATCTCTTTCTTTCTTTTTTTTTTTTTTACTGTTATTCCTGATTCTTGTACTACACAGCTCTGCCCTCTTGGCAACTCTGATCATGGGGTTGTGTCTGTAATCATCTTCCGCTCTCCCACCAACAGAATATCTGTCTGTTATCAACGAGTAGATTGAGATTTGTTCCGTAATGTCCCTTGGAATGAAGTTTTAAATCTTCCTCTTCAAAAAATGCGCGTCTGAGGTCTCCGCCTGGGTGAAAGCCGCCATCAATGTTTTGATTCCAGCAAGGAAATACCAAGTTATACAACGTTCATCTCCTTGGTTCTCACCTGCATGCTCGCCCACTGTAGCCTACAGGAATTACTTCTTCCGGCTGTACCAGGGCGACACGTCCGATTGCAACAGACGTCTCTTTTTCTCTGAGGACACGTTTGCACCCATTACGAGCAAAGATGCGAAGCTGCTGTTTGCTGATAAAATGAACCAACGTATAGCATCTCGCAAATTCGGTTCTAGAGATTATTGGCGACCCCGCAAGAGTGTGCTGAACAACAGCAAAACCTCAATCCCTCCTCTATTCAATCAATTCGAAGTCTTGACATATACAGCAGATAAAGCTGAATGCTTTGCTCAGAAATTCTCTTCCAACTCAACGCTTGTCTCTTTTAGAGTACCTACACCTGATTAACCTCCACTCTAGAACTGAGGCGCTACTGAGTGATATGCGCATAATCCCGTCACTTATCTCGGACATCATTTCTAAATTAAACTCCCATAAGGAAAGTGAAGGTGACGGGATCCCAGTCATCGTCCTAAGGAAATGTGCTCCCAAGCTGGCTCCAGTTCTCACCACACTCTACAATAATTATTGCCTCGCTGCATCCTGCCTTCCAGCTTGTTGGAAGTCCTCGTCAGTAGTTCCTGCTTTTAAGAACTCTAGAGAACCTTCTGGCCCCTTTAACTATCGCCCTATTAGTCTCTCTTACCGCTTTTCGGCTAAGTATTTGAGGCTTTAATTAATGCTGAAGTGGTTAAGCATCTTACCTCTCACGACATACTCTCTGACAAACGATATGGCTTCTGTTTTTCCAGGTCAACCGCTAATGTGATAACAGTCATCACTGAATATGCATATCAAGCTCTTGATAATAACGCGAAGGCGTTTGACAGGTTTTGGCACGCTGGTCTTAATTAAACTCTAGGGCTACGGTATTACTTGACGACTGTTTGAATTAATTCAATCGTTCCTATCAAATCGTGAAATGAAGGTCGTTTTGAACGGGCTCGCTTCCAGATCCTTTCACATGAACACAGGTGTCCTCAAAGGCTCTATCCTGGGGCCTACGCTGGTTCTGATCTTCATAAATGATCTTCCTGATGTCATCAGTTCCCAAGTAGTAATTCATGCTGATGACACTACCATTTACTCCTGTCTAAATAGCAAGCCATCAGAGCTGACAAATTTAACCTGGCCGCTGCTCATGAAAAAGATATCCAATCTGTGGTTAACTGGGGCTGGAAATGGCTCGTAAATTTTAATGCCTCATTTAAACACTATGGAGAAGCTTTCCTGTCCACCATCAGCATGGCTGATTCTAGACTCATGGAGAGCAACAATCTGCAGTCTTGGCCTAACGTTTTCAACTGACTTGAAGTGAAACGACTACATCGAATCAATAGCAGCATCTACTGCAAGGAAAGTTGGATCACTGTGTCGTGTTAGAAGTTTTTTTTCTCGTTAGAGTCCACCTTACACATTTACAAATCTATCATTCGTCCGTGCATTGAATACTGTTTGAAATTAGATTGGCATTTAAGTCCCACTCTTTAACTGTTGAATTAGTTAAATGTAACCGCCAGTTCTATTCCAAGAGTTTCTTTTCTCGCACTTCTCGCCTGTGGAAGTCCCTTCTGGTTTCTTGATTTCCTGATAACTAATCTTCAAAAATGTAAACGTGACGTCAATCGCTATCTTCTATCTTCTTAACTATTCAACTTTTAATCTTTCTTCTCTCCGCTATACCCAATCTTTTCTCTCACCTTCATTCTCTGTAACCCCCTGCATACTTGGGATGAAACTATTATATATATATATATATATATATATATATATATATATATATATATATATATAGGAAAGAGGATTTGTAATGTCGAATAAGTTTGATTAATCTTTGAACCTCTCACAATAAACCAAACAGATTTACAGAATTGAATGATAGGAGAAAAACACATGATGAAGGCTTTTGTAAGTATGGGAAATTGTTGACACTGCTTTAGTGCTGTTAGTTTTAGATATAAATTGAAAAAAAAAGTGTCTCAAATTATATCCAGAATTATTCTAGACTAGTTCAATATCTTTGGCTGACGGCAAGATGATCAAATTTCAAGCTTAAATTGTTTGCTCATTTAAAATAACACAGTTATGAGAAAATGCATTCAGATTATACAGAGGAGCCATGAAATGGCTTCGAGAGACCGCATATCTCCGCTTAAACTCTTCCGGTTATCCAGGGGTTGTTGCCAGACAGAAAAGGGATCTTAGCCCACGCGACCCAGATGTTATTTTCATTTAAATTATGTGTGTATGTATGTTTGTGGGTGTATATTTTAATTCAGTGTCAAACCTAAAAGTATTTTTTACAAAATGTGGAAAAAAATCTATTATCAAATAATTTCCAGAAAAGTTCAATAAAATCATAAATGTCTGATTTTTTTTAGGGTTTAAAAAAATGTCTTCTCTCGCTTCCAAATTTATGATTTCATTGCTCAGAACAGGATAGGGGTTACCCAGACAGAGTGGGAGGAGAATGTATTATTCAAATATTTTATTTCAAACACAGTTGTGTAGATTAAATAACACAAGCGTATTTAAGTCACTCATACACAACAAATATATGCATATACATTACATAGGCGCATGAAGTGTCACAGGCAGACAGTGGGTGACGGAAAGAAAATCAGCTATTCTTTTATAATATAGATTTTCATTAGATTTATAGAACGAAGTATTTATTTTACATTTTAATAATGTTAAAATATATTTGAATTTAATAAAATACTTATTACTATTATTAATAACATTTCATGGCAGAAGACCTAACATCATTGTCTTCATTATTTGAGGTCCCCAATATTTTTTTAAAAAGTTGGATAGGAAGATTATAATTGCAGTAATAATTCTCTTGCCTTTGCTGTCCCGAGCCATCGCCGGTCAAATTGGTTCGAACACTCAAATTTAACCATTAGAATAGAATGCAGAAATGCGAATTTTTCATTATTTAAACTAACTGAAAATCCTCTCAATGTTAGCTTTTGAATATGGCAATATAAGTGCTGATTAAGAAAGTTCATTAAATGGCTTACATCACGAAGCATTTTTAAATTTAACTCCAAAAAACCTGTTGATTTATTCAGTAAAATTTGTCAAGTTAATTGCATCTCCAAATATTTCATCATTTTTCCTATTGAAAAGAGGTATTTTGTCGACTGCGACACATTTACAGAAAAAGATGAATTATTTGTTAAAATTTCTAATTTCTCAGTAAATCTCTTGCTTCTTAAAACAATGTCAAAAGTAACCGCTGGCATTGAATCCTTAACATGGACTCTTTATTATAGAAAATCTCTATAAATTCTTTAATAATTATTAATTCAAATCTCCGCCTTAAACATGGTGTTGTGTCCATAAAGAAATATATAAATAAAAACTTAATTATTGTAACAAAAATAATTATAATAAAATAATTATAACAGTCATAATTATCATTAATTCACTCATCCTAAACCAAGGAGAATCAACCCTACTTTTCTGCTCTATTCACAGAAACACATGCCATTCTATCGGACAAGTCATTAACGAAACTTTCATCTCTCTTTCCTTTTTCAAGCCATAACATTTATCTTGTCGGAGTTAGCTCCTTCTCAGTTCTTTAATCCTTCAACAGGGGTCCCTCTCCCCTGGCTATAAATACTGGCTGAACCTTCTCTCTCTCTTCTTTTCGACTCGGGCCTTGGGCCGCCACCTCGCGTGGAGATGAGGTAAAAAATCTCTTTTCAACGAACTCCAATATGCGACCTCTCACAGATACAGCGTTTCCCAAATTCTGGAAACACGCTAAGAACAATATACGTTCGTACGAACACTCACAACACACACACATAATTTCTCCATACAAACACTATGTAACTGTTCATGTCTTTGTGTAACTTGTTATTAATATATATTTGTTTACCCATATATATCGGTCTTGTTTGTTTTCTTTGTCTTCTTTGGACTTAAAGTCCAACATTCCCATGTAGCTGGACCGGCTAGCAGGAAATTTTAACCTTCAGATATCTCTTCACATCATCAGCCCACGGTTCGCTACAATATTTTAGCACTCAAAAATTCGAGGTAAGAAAATCGTAGACACTTGTATTTTTCCAACTAAATTATCTGAACACTCATTACACACATCTATAAAAAAACATACGAGAAAAAATTTGCTTATTCTTCTGTCGGATTCCGATGCATATTTGATTTACATTTGACTCAAAACTCACAATTTTACTCAGTATTACTAGTTTTGTTGTTTCCACATCTTGTTTCTCATTTTTACGAGTGTGTGTGTGTGTGTATATATATATATATATATATATATATATATATATATATATATATATATATATATATGAAATGGACAAAGTCCGACAATTATTTAAAGACATTTTTATGTTTAACATTCTTTTTATAGATACAAGTATTTAAGTAAATGCTCTCTTTATAATAAACAGTATTAACAACATTTACTGGCCTGAATGCCCGAGAAATTTTCATAGAAAATATGCGTCCTCCGACAGGAATCGAACCTGTATCCTATATGGAAGGTGCCTTAACCGATTGGGCCAAAGAGGAGCGTTCGGTTAGCAAGGTCGATTTTACTGTTTTTAAACAATTCTCCATGATTTTCTCTCATTCATTCATATCTGCTCAATGCGTATCCAAATGTAAACAAATGACGTCATACATTATGAAATGGACAAAGTCCGACAATTTATGTGTGTGTATATATATATATATATATATATATATTTAAAGACATTTATATTATGTTTAACGTTCTTTTTATAGATACAAGTATTTAAGCAAATGCTCTGTTTTATAATAAACAGTATTAAATAACATTTACCGGCCTGAATGTCCGAGAAATTTTCATAGAAAATTTTCGCTCTCCGACAGGAATCGAACCTGTATCCTATACGGAACCATCATTTCGCGTGATGTGCCTTAACCTTTCGGCCACAGAGCGGCGTCTGGTTAGCAAGGTCGATTTTACTATCTTTAAACTTAAATCTTCCATGAATCTCTTCTATTCATATCTGCTCTAGCGTATCAAATGTAAACAAATGACGTCATATATTTTAGAATTGGACATTAATAAATAAATTGTCGGACAATGTCCAGGTTAGGTTTCTATGAAAATTTCTCGGACATTCAGGCCGGTAAATGTTATTTAATACTGTTTATTATAAAACAGAGCATTTGCTTAAATACTTGTATCTATAAAAAGAACGTTAAACATAATATAAATGTCTTTAAATAAATTGTCGGACAATGTCCAATTCTAAAATATATATATATATATATATATATAATGTTACAAGATGTACAATTATTTACTCAGAGTTATAACTCCTCTACAATGTTTTGGGGTTTAAATACTTTTTAATATTACATGAAAACATATCAATAAAAATCTATGTCTATCTATCCGAATAATTTAACTGTGTACAGTTTCGAATCTAGACAATTTATTTACATTTTGTAATTTGACTAAGAAAAGTAATAAGAATAAAAACTCATTTTTTTATCTGAATACATCACAAAAAACAGTTCTGCATTTCGGTATATTTAACATATTTTTGTAATTTCAAAGCGTGTCTTCAGTTCAAACCTTGACTCTTTGCATTTCTGGTTGAATAGATAACCACAAGGGTTTCTTTTTTTTAATATCGTTACACTCTCATTAAGAGCTTGATATAAATGTGTGCCATGTTGTTGCGTAATAGAAAAATGAGAAAGCTTTCCGTGTTCCTTCATTGAGAAAATCCAGAGTTGTCGGGGCAGATACTGAAAAGACTCATGTGAAATTACGAACTGCAATACATTGAAATATATTAGATTGCAATAAGAGATTGTATTCCTTTTGTAAGTTTTATATATAAATTTCAACTGATACTGGCATTGCTTGCATCAGTGACTCAAGTTATATATATTATGAAATGGACAAAGTCCGACAATTATTTAAAGACATTTTTATGTTTAACATTCTTTTTATAGATGCAAGTATTTAAGTAAATGTTCTGTTTATAATAAACCGTATTAAATAACATTTACCGGCCTGAATGTCCGAGAAATATTCATAGAAAATATTCGTCCACCGACAGTATCCGAACCTGTATCCTATACGGAACCGTCATTTAGCTTGACGTGCCTTTATCGATTTGGCCACAGAGGAGCGTTCGGTTGGCAAGGTCGAATTTACTGCTTATAAACTGCAATATTCCATGAATCTCTCACGTCCATTCATAACTGCTCATGGCGTATCAAATGTAAACAAATGACGTCACACATTATGAAATGGACAAAGTCCGACAATTATTTAAAGACATTTTTATGTTTAACATTCTTTTTATAGATACAAGTATTTAAGTAAATGCTCTGTTTATAATAAACAGTATTAAATAACATTTACCGGCCTGAATGTCCGAGAAATTTTCATAGAAAATATTCGTCCACCGACAGTATTCGAACCTGTATCTTATACGGAACCGTCCATTTCATAATGTGTGACGTCACATCGAATACTGCTACCCTATCTGGTCAGGTGCTCCTACTACACATTTCTAGATTATTGACATCATTAAAAGAAGGCTCTGTAATGTAATCGATCCTGATCAGGCAGCTTGACTTCAGTCACTTTCTCGCCGACGTGACGTGGTTTCCACTCTGGCTTTTCTACAAATATTTTCATGGCAATTGTTCTAATCAGCTTTCATCCTTGGTACCTCGCTTGCATGAATTTAATCGTGCTACTAGATAGGCAGCTAGGTTTCACTGTTGAACTAGCTGGATAAAACCGTATGATCGATTCTAATAGTTTTTTTTCGCGCGCTTCTCGTCTGTGGAACTCTCTTCAGATTTCTTGATTTCCTGCCATCTAAAGTCTTCACCTCCAATCGCCATCTTCTGTCTTTCTGAATCCTGTTTTATTTTTATTTTCTGCTCACCAAAGTCTTCTCATTTTCGTTCATTCCCTGAAACCCCTTGTGTCTTTGTGGCATTATATTCTGGCTTGGGGAATAGTGATTAAAAAAAAAAAATACAGAAACTCCAAGTAAATTAATGGGCGTTACTTCGTTTGATTCGCACAACTAAATATACCTTTGCCTTTGCGTCACAATAGGTCCCCACACGACCGGCTGAACACTCAACGAAGTAAATAATTATCTCTGAATCTGATATGTGTGCCATTTTTATGGCCGACAGTAAAGTCTGTGACCTGAGGTTTTCAAAGCGGTCACATACTTGACTGAAAGACAATGAAGTAATCGATAAATAAATTAAAAGTTTGGGAACAGGTGGCACCAAACAAAGCAAAAAATTTCCGCTTGCAGTCTTGAGTATATATTATATTCTCTTGGAGAGGCAGAAAGATAGGAGCCGCCCGTTCAACCAATCATGTCGGTAGCAGTTGCTTGGCCAAAGCAAGAGACGAAGGGACTTAGGTGCTACCTACACCCCCCACTTTTCATTTCTTATCGTGGCGTTGATTTCAACTTTTGTTCCCCTGTAAATGTGCAACGGCCCTTTCCCAGTTTTTGCACATATCAACGCAGACAGGAAACGAAACATCGTGCGATGACAGGCTGCGTAATAGACCCTGTCGTTTTATTTTTACCCCTATATCCTTCATTGAATACCGTTCAAAATAGACCCAAAAGATTCTTTACATTTGATGCAATGTGTGTTGATGCCTAAAAACTGTGTGTCAGCGGGACCGTTTTTTTTCTTTTTTGCACAAGTCAATGAATGAACTAGACTTTATAATAGCAGACTGACAGCATACACTGCGTCTAACAAGATTAGGCACTTCATGTTTGATCAATATAATTCTATTTGTTGCTCTGTTAGTAAGTTAGTACGTGCGTTAGGCCCGCCATTACCTTAGATAAATAACTGATTGCGAGAAAAGACGGAAGAAAAGGATAATCGATAACTTGATTGGTTTGATTTCTCTTTGACTGGCATCCAACCAAGGCATCAATCTTCCCTGCTATTTAATCCATAGCTGGAAAAAGGATTCATGCTCTTTTCAAGTGCATTAGCGCGAAGTGAACGAAACAGAATCAACCGGCATTCCTCTCTCTCGCACACACACACACATACGTTATAACTGTCTTCTTCTGTGTGCCGTGTCCCTTCAGGACGTTGACGATCATAGTTTTCCCCAATTCCCTGTCCTTTGTAACGTTTAATAAAGTTGATTTCTTTTTTGTCATATCTCCTAAAACTTGTTCCGCCATCCATTTACTTAAGCATTCTAGTTAGGTAGCACAAAACCGAAAGTGTGGAGCACTCAGTGTGGATCGAACTCCCTTTAAATCAGAATTGATCTAGCGAGACAAGCTTGCTAGTTGTCGAAGTGATCTAAATGATTTCTAAGCGTAGGGCCGAAAGTGTGGAGCACCCACTGAGGATCGAACTCACTACTCAGTCGTTACTGAATTAGGAAAACAAGCTTGTTAACCATTAAGTATTTACTCTGTCTCCCCACTAAGACGAGTTTTGACACAAGGTCAAATGATTTTCTAAGCGTATCTTAGATGTGTCACAAGGCCGAAAGCATGGAGTGAAGATCGAACTCACTACTCAGTCGTAATTGATCTAGCGAGACAAGCTTGCTAACCATTACACCACGGCGAAGTGTCCCGTTCTCAAATGATTTTCTAAGCACAGCTTAGAAGTGGCACAAGGCCGAAAGCATGGGGCACCCAGTGAGGATTAGAACTCACTACTCAGTTGTAACAGTTCTAGCGAGACAAGCTTGGTAACCATTACACCACGTTGAAGTGCCCCAAACATAGCTTAACTGTGGTACAAGGCCGAATGTATGGGGCACTCAGTGAGGACCGAACTCACTATTCAGTCATAAGTGATCTAGCGAGAGAAGTTTCCTAACCATTACACAACGTCGAAGTGCCATAAATAGTTTTCTAAGTGTAGCTTAGATGTGGCACAAGGCTGAAAATATGGGGTACCCAGTGAGGAACGAACGAATTTTTCAGTCGTAATTGATCTAGTGAGACAAGCTTGCTAACCACGTCGAAGTGCCCCACTGGGTAGATTATGTGTTATTTTCATCTGTCTCTCTTGCCTTCTATCTGTGCTGTAAGTATCAAATTTTCCAAGCACTCTTTCCTCATTATGTGCCCTAGAAATTTTAACTGTCTACTTATAACTGTATTTGAATTAATTTAAATTCTTTAATTCCCCACACACCTACATACGACAAAATAAAGGCTTATGTATTTGTAAGTATGAATTTGGATGATTTTTGTCGAAATAGCAATTATATGAAGTCAGTACAATATTTGTAGCAGAGCAAATAAAAAAAAAAACGAATTTACCCTAAAGATGGAGAGAAAGGAAAAAAAAAAAATGAACAGCACAAAATTCCCAAATAAATCAATACGCATTTCCACTTTTTCCATTTCTTTCTCATCGACCGCAAAGTAAATTTTGCAGTCTTAAAAGTTCGCCCTCTTTCCCACCGCCCCAGAATATCGGCTTAGAAGACAAAGTTAGGTAGCGGAGTAATTAATAACTCTTTCCATTTGATATTGGCAGCTTACACCTCTTCTCTCTCATTCTGCTTTTTGTTTTCATCTCTTTCTCTTTGATTGAACGCTTGAAGTTTTTTTTTTTTTTTTATATCGATGCGATCTGTATACATTGACCAGGATTTTATTTTTAGCGGCTTACCTCAAATCTGATATGATTAAGTGTATCATATATCTGAAGAGAAATTTTGGTACTGATGTTATATTTTTCTGAAGCCAAATTTAGACTTTAGCTTTGACAAGTTTCCAAGAAGGCCTCCACGTTTCACGCTGTCATTCATGGTTGGAGCAATTGATTGTGCAAATCGTTTGCAATCGGTTTTTCAATGTAATTTCAATAAGAGAATATCCTAAGTAAGCACAAAAGTTCAGTTTATACCAAAAATGGAGTATTGCCGTCATATGTGGGCTGGAGCTGCACAATCCTCACTTTTCAGCTTTGGCAGAATTCAAAAGCGTTTACGCAGCCTTGTGGGTGATGAATTATTTTCCACCTTACCCTTTCCCAAAAATGCTACATCGCAAGGCTATCCTTATCGCTATTTCTATGTAAAATGTTCAGATGAGCTAAATTCCCTAGTTCCAGCAGTTCAGGGTTGTACAGCTAGGACCCGCCAGTCCACGTACACACGGGGATGGAGAATTATCCTTATTCTCTTCGTATTCCATTGGTAAGGATGAAGTTCCATTGAGTCGCTACTTCATGGAACTGACTCCCAAGAGGATGCTTCCACGAACACTAAAATTTTAACTTCTTCAAGACTAAGGTTAATTGCTACCTAGCGTACGTATCCTCATAATTAGCACTTACCCCCCCCCCCACTTCTCACGTCCAGATAACAGTCTCATTTAATAACCCTCTACTTTGGGTGAACCTTGTATTTGGTGAACATTTAATAAAATAAAATCTCGCGTAACATCCCAGAAACATTTGGCCTAATATTAAATAAATCACTCAACTAAAAATAAACTAATGAAAACGAATATATGAATTTTATTTATTTACAGTTGAGCTGAGTAGATGTAGCCGTAAATTCTATGCTGTTTTTGTCGCACTTGTCGGTTGTATAACTCCCTTCCGGCTCCATGATTCCAGCCAACTTTAATCTGCAAAAATTTAAATACAATGTCAATTGCTATCTACTACCATTATTACTCTTTCCGCTCATCATTAATATTTCGGTTCCTAATTCTTCCACATCCTGTAACCTTAGTGTCATAGTGACGTTACTGCCTTGCATGAGATGAAACCGATTAAAAAAAGGAAAAAAAAAAAAAAAAAAAATCACCGACGAAGTTCCATAGACGACATTTAGCCATATTTTTATTTATAATTTGTTTCTTCTTTGCTATTAGGTTGGTGCAAAAATAATGTCGTTTTTTTGACGTTCAACTTCATGTGAGAAAACGACATTATTTTTGCACCAACCTAATAAAAAGTAAGGCTAGTGAAGCCGATTTTCGAGTTCAACTGCGATTACGATGTTTTTTCAACATCCCATGTGGTCTTCAGTCTCTTGTAGAGGTGAAGTGACAACTCCCATTATAAAGAGGTAAAAAAAAAAGACAAAACTAATCGGAACATCGAATTTCAGGACACTATCATTGGGAAATATTACACTGGAAGATCTAAGCATCAACATTATGATATAAGTATTTAGCACTTCATAAGCAACAGATACATAATCATATATACAGGCAGAGAGAAAGAAATGAAAGAGGAGTTGGACAAAGTCATGAAGAAATGTGCTTTGTGGGATACTGGCAAGAGTTTATTTTCTTTAGTGAAATTGAATAACGAAAACCCTTTTGTACGTTCCAACGTCACAAAGCACACAAAAGAATTAGGTAAGTTTTATAGCACACAGGAATCAGTGCAAATTGCAAGAAATTATCATCATCATTGGAGAGCTAAATTCAAAAGTAGGAACGGAAAAAGCAGTGAAATAGTAGGCTGTGGTCAAAAGAAATTAGCAACTCTGTTTTGGGGCGTATTTTCAGATTGGGCGTTTCTTCCCTCTACACCGGTTTCTTGGTATTTATTACTGTTCTCTTTCCTGTATCCGCTTCGTCGTTCGTTCCTCCTATCACAACTGTACGTACAATACGATGTACCCCAATAGCAGAGTTCTCCACTATAGTCTGCTTATAATGGGGAATCACCAATCACTCGCCCGGATGTTAGACATACGGGCACCTCAGAATAGAGCACTAACACACCCGGATGTCCCTCCTTGATTCCGTCCAGCCACGCTAATATTATACACAGTTGCTAATGAACCAATTTCTTGTGGGACAACAAAGAAAATGAGTCTCTTGACGGAACGGCGCACTCACCTTCTTTCAAATCGAAGTCCTACATGCCAGACAAAGACGAACTCTTTCGTCGAGAATAAAGCAAAGCCTGTTCACCATTTCTATCATTCGACTCTCGTTCTGGTTCACTATGTCTGCCACATAGGCGATTGGGAATTTGGACCCTGTATACGAACGAGAAGAAAATGAATCTAGTTTACAATCAAGTAATGACTAATAATACCTGGTTTCAAGAACACCCGCTTGTTGACATGAAATACCCAGTGTGGAACGAAAAGAACCAGAGAAACTACTTAACAATCAATAACATTCAGAAATATAATATTACACTGTAAAACTTATGCAAGCGCTAACAGTTCAGGTGACTATTACTTAATACTATGCAAGATGACTAAAATTATGAAAATGAAAAAAAAATCCAAAGTAACACAGAAACTATAGTGCAACCAACTTCAGGAATCTGCAATTAGACGTATGCTGCTGATAGAGGTAAGAGAAAATGCAAAAGCTTACAAGAGGTCAGAAGTCCAAAGGGAAACACCTCAATAGTAGGCAAAATATGAATGGCTTAACAAGAAGTTTGGAGAGAAACACTGCTGAATATAGGCGTAGCTGGTATACATAATGCGACAAAAGAAATAACAGGACAGAAGACAAGCTCAACAATAGTATGCATAAATTCCAAAAAGGAAACGTATATAGAAAGAGAAGAGATACTTGAAAGACGGAACGAAAGACAACAAAGGTAAGAAACCCACAGTGCATAAAATCACGGAAGGACCTGCATTATTAAAATGCGAGAGTAGGCGACACTTGTCAAGATGAACAAAAAACAAAACAGCAAGACCAGATGGGATTGTAATAGACATGCTCTCAGCCTTAGAAGAATTCGGAATCAACAAGAGTAATGAAATAATAAATGAAATATACGGCAGTGGCGACATGCTGGAAGACCTCAGTAGATAAATAGACAATCAGCTTAATGAACAACATAACACTAAGCTAATAATTAGAATTCTAATGAATAGACCAGTAGCAGAATTAAACCGGAAATAGATAAAAAAAAAAGAAACTATGTGGCTTTGTTCAAGACACTGGAACAAGAAATGTCATCTTTATGATCAGAGTAAGCAATTCAAATGCAAAACGAATAATATCTGTTTCATAGATTACGCAATTGCATTTGATAAGATACAGCATAAAACTTCTTTAAACTGCGAGGAAAATATCCGTAAACATTTACTGCGAACAAACTGCTTACGTGTGATAAAAGTACACAAAATAGAAAGACGAGGATGCGTTTTTTCTTTTTCAATTATTTAATTATACAGAGAAATGCACCTAAGGGAACTAGAAAACCTACCAAGTACCCGGATTTATTATCGGCGGGCATAATCTTAACAATATACACAGATGATAATATGTTGATGGCAGGCTCAGGAGGAAAACTGCAGGAACTCTTGCAAAGGAAAGCGAAAAGAAAGGACTAACTGTAAGACTACAGAATGAATGATCGTTAGCCAAAGGTGTGAACTACGAACAAGAGACCTCAGAATCAAGGAGGTACAGAAATTTTGGCTGGGTAAAGGACGACAGAAAATGTGACAGAAATTCGAAAGCACGTTGGAACAGTAAAAAAAAGAAGAAAAAAGAAAAAAAAAAGGCCTTCAAGAAACTAAACAATATTGTTGCCACATACCTCGTGGTGCTTCTGCTATGTATATAGAGATACTTGATAAAATCCAATGAATCTGCAATGTTATTGATCCTGATCTGGAGTCTCGGCTTCAGTCATTTTCGCACTGCAGTAACGTAGCTTCCCTGTCTCTCTTCTGTAAATATCTTCATGGCGGTTATTTTCACGAGCTTTCCTGTTTGCTACCTCGACTTCACGAATTTTAGCGTAGTACTAGATTGGCAGCTAGGTCTCATTTTACTAGTGAAATTGTAAGTTTTATTTTAATACAGTGTAACCCGGATATAAGAGAGTTGTCGGGACCGGAGAATAAGTCTCTTATATCCGGGTTTCTCTTATATCCGGGTTTGGTCTATTATATATACATTAACACAGGCTCTAATTTGGGACCAGAGAAAATATCTTATATCCGGGTTTCATTGTAGTTTCTTTTCTCGCACTCGAAATCAATTCCCGCTTTTTGCTTTCCTGTCAAATAATGCAACGTCAATCATCGTCATCCCTCTTCTCGAATTCAGTTCTTTTTATTGTCCTTTCTCCTCAGTAAAGTTCTCTCAATTTCCTTCACCTTCAGTAACCCTTTTCGCTTTTATCGCCTTGTTTGTGATGAAATGATAAAAATGTATTTAGAGATAAGAAAATTTCGTTAGAAACAAAGAAAAGAGTGCTTACACTTGTCGAAAGATTTTTTTCCCCCGACATGGCGAAATGATAGGCTTCACATGATTTTCTAGCCTCAAACCGAGATTGGTTTAATTTTTTTTTTTTATATAAGAAATATTTTCACGACCCAATATCGTGAAATCTCGGACCCTATCTTCCGCTTTCCTTTCAACCTAGTATGCGGCAGATAGCAAAATTAACACATTATCTTCAGTGTGGACTAAGAGTATCTTTCCACCGAAACTGCCTGGACTGTCTCACTCACCCACACTCTTAATTTCCCCAAATTGTAATTTTTGTGAAAATATTTTTTTTAAACAGTGGAAGGTTTGTTTATTTGTCATTTAAATATGAAAATTTTTGTTGCGCTAAAAGCAGTATCTGCAATAAAGCACTCAGAATACAGACAACTTATGATGGTGATTTGGACGACGTGACAGGAGGAAGTCTTGCGAGGCAATCGTCTTACTCATCAGGATCTGATCCGATTCTTTGAACATCGGCTCAAGATGAAGATTAGAAGTGATAGAAAACGGTTGGTTTCGACAGACTTTAGCGAAAGGTGGGGGACTGAGGCGAGCTTGGTTCGTGTGAACGGCGCTAGCCTCGATTTTCTTTTTTTTTAGGTCTACCTAATTCACATCGGGGTGGTTTCCTGTGGAGCTCTCACCTCGTTAAGATAGACAAGCTTCGTGTACCTAGTTAATGTGAGTAAGTGTTGTTCCTGGCTGCATCTTTCGTTATGATCCAAGTTGAGATTCCAAACCTCCCCAGTTTGTTTTTTGACCCTCCTTTTCATCTCGACTGGATTAACTTTCTTTACCCCCCTTGTCCGTATTTATTTCCCCCTCCCCTAGCGAGAGAGCTTCTTGATTTTGTATAAGGGAGAATACAGCGGACTCTTTATTTGAGGGTTGGACGGGACCTACTAACATTAGTTATCTTTGTTTTGATATTTAGTTTGGTTTCGGGTTCATCACCCTTTTCATTGTAAATCATCCATAGATTTTTATGTATGAAATTTTTGTGTCATGGGGGTGCGTTTTTTAGGTTCCCCGAGAGTATGCGGCATTATGGAGGATTAATTGGTGACGGATGAGTTCTTGTGGTGAATGTGCAAATTGTCATGAGTGAATGGGTCGTGAATCGGATTAGGTAGGTATAAGATAGTGGAGACAAGCCTCAACCCATTCCCCCTTGTCGGCCTTGTGCCATAATTGTATTTTATACAATAAATCTCAATACAGACAACTTATGTCCTAACTTTCCCCCAAACCAGACAATTGGTCCGAATCGAAGAGAAAATTAAATTTGATTGATCGATACGTCTTCTACAGGTTATCAACCCTTTGCAGGTTATTTAAAGCCAGAAAATAATTTTTGATTGTAAGAAATCTTTTGGAGATAATAGTGTTATTTATTAATCCATAACTGGAAGGAAGAGAAGTGGTAGATTCTTGCCGTTCCCAAGAGTATTTGCGACGAAGTGAATATAACGAACCAAATTGGAACTCGACTCTCCGATTAACAATTCCGAGCCATTATTCATTACATCATCCGTACATCTAAGCTTACAGTACCTGATATTCTCAACCGGTCACCCATCTAGGTATTGACCAGGCTCGACGTTGCTCAACTTCACTGATCGTACGGGAACCAGTGTTTTAACGTGATGTGGCCATAAGCCTAAAATTAAATGAAAAATATTAAAAGAGCTTTCGTTGGACTTCTACGAAACCTGTATAAATGAGAAAGTGTTGACCAAAGATAGCATATTTAATTTCATTCATTCATTCATTAATTAATCGAGTTGAATAGCAAATTCCCATCGTTATTTTGCTGTTATAAACTACCCACCAAACTAAAATGTATCATTGATTCGGCGGGGGGGGGATAGAGGTCACTATCATTCTCTATTCACTTTTTCTTTATTTTCAACTTTATTCATTTTCACAGACAAGGCTATAAAACCCAGTCTGCCCTACTATTTACCTACAACTGGAGGGCAAAGAGCTGGATGCATCTCTTTCTCAAGAAATGCATCTCTTATGAACTCGACTGGAATTCGAACTCGGCTCTCCGATTCCTCAATCGGAGCCGCAATCCATTACTCTACCGTGCCTCCTAATAAGATATCAACAGGCGTGCCATATTCAGAAATTATACCCGCCTTGCATTTTTTGATGAAAAACTATTTTCAGGTGATATCTTATGAATATTGTTAATGTTGGCAGCTCCTTTTACGCTGTTGAATCGTAAGATAAGAGAAAAAAAAAAAGAAGAGAAAAAAAAAAAGAAGAGAAAAAAAAAGAAGAGAAAAAAAAAGAAGAGAAAAAAAAAAGAAGAGAAAAAAAAAGAAGAGAAAAAAAAAAGAAGAGAAAAAAAAAGAAGAGAAAAAAAAAAGAAGAGAAAAAAAAAAGAAGAGAAAAAAAAAAGAAGAGAAAAAAAAAAGAAGAGAAAAAAAAAAGAAGAGAAAAAAGAAGAAATAGTGGGGAGTAGACCGTAGTCGGGATCATCGAGTCATATGAACGATACTTTACTTTAGTATGTTCTTCGCCAGGGCTACATACAATCTTGAATTCGGAGTTTTCCTTCTCTTAGACCGGATGGCATCCAAAGCTATAGAACCCAGTCTGCCCTGCTATTTACTCATAGGTGGAGGGAGAAGAGCTGGATTCATGCCTTTCCCAATAGTATTAGCATGTAATGAGCACGACTGGAATTCGAACTCGGCTCTCCGATTCCTCAATCCGAGCCTCAATTTATTACTCTACCGTGCCTTCTAATAAGATATCAACAGGCGTGCAATATTCAGAAATTATACCCCCTTCAATTTTTTTCACAAACAAAAGCTTTTTTTTTCTTTACAACGAAGCCATATCACGTTGAAACGCATGTTCTCGTACGATCACCGAAGTTAAGCAACGTCGCATATGGTCAGTACCTAGATCCTGGAAGCTAAGACGTACTGATAATACAAAATAACCCAAGGATTGTTTTTAGGATTTTACAAAACATTTGTTTTATCTAAAAGAACGAAGGCACTTATAAAAACAGAAACGTATAAAGTATGTGCTTGATTTCTTAGCTTGGACGTAGTACGCATGCGTATATAGAAACCATGCAATCTGAAGCATGTATCGTGGTGGTGGTGGTGGTGGGGATTCGAAAAGCTGAAATCCTTGAATCACCGAAAGCTTGAGGGCTGTTGTTTTGTTTTATCTGTTAAAATGCACTTGTGTATTTTTTTGAGATTAAAATTCTAAATGAATGGGAAGAATTTTTAACAGTGGGAC
This sequence comes from Acanthosepion esculentum, assembly GCA_964036315.1. NCBI lineage: Eukaryota > Metazoa > Mollusca > Cephalopoda > Sepiida > Sepiidae > Acanthosepion > Acanthosepion esculentum. The sequence goes on along the minus strand of OZ038485.1, from coordinate 32,480,353 downwards.
ATGAGGGAAATTAAAGTTAATTTGTTATGTCTGCCTGCCATGCAAAATACGATAGCCCGCGAGCTAGACAAACAGGTCGAGATAGAAAGTAGTTAACTAAAGAGATAGATGCCAATTCGTTAAGACGTTCAAATTTCGATCAGCGCGTGCGCATATATATATATATATATATATATATATAGTGTAACCCGGATATAAGAGAGTTGTCGGGACAGGAGAAAAAGTATCTTATATCCGGGTTTGGTCTATTTTATATACATTAACAGGCTCTAATTTGGGACCAGAGAAAATCTCTTATATCCGGGTCTCTTATATCAGGGTTACACTGTAGTGTATTTAGGCAGCAACCCCTCTTTTATACATTTTTCGTTAAAGACGACAGACAAGTTATTGCGATTATTAAGCTTTTTATTTAATTTTTCTTGTGTTCGTACAAGTGTTTTCTTTTCGACACAAAGTGTGTAGAAACTGTTCAAAAGTTCTGCATGTCGGAGCGCTTTCGGCTATACTTTTAGCCATTACCAAGGATGATTTTATTTTTACTTTTAAGTGAATGTATTGGTTGTGTTATCTATTCTAGAGTTACTGTTATAGTATTGAGTGTTGGCTTTTTCTTTATTTTATTATTCGGGCTTCTATTATTTTTAATCCTTTTCTTTTTTTTTTTTGGCTTGTGGATGAGGTTATTATGCTTGTATTTTCTACTAGTATATTTCGGATGGTGGGTTTTTGTACTTGTTTAAATGAGCCTTAATGGAGCTGTGGTCGGATAGGTGAAACGTAAGTCGTCTGGAGAGGCATGTAGTGTGACCGATGTAATTATTTATGAGTTTGGTTTTATCAGGAACACAATTCCTTAAAGGGACATTTGAACTTGTAAATAATGTTGGTTCTTTTTAGTTTTGATTTTGCAGGGGTGTTATTTTTTGATAAGGTTAGCTGTGTTAAATTTTATTACGAAAAAATAAGCGGGATCGAATGTTTTATTTGTGGCAGGAGGAAAAATTAGAAAACAAATATTAAAATTATGACCCCCCCCCCCAAAAAAAAACCCCCGAAATAATGTTGGGATGAACGTATGCACGGAAGTATGTATTACCATGCTTCGAACCTAGCTAATAATAACAACACTACACATATGTAAATTAATGACACTACACGGTTTAATTTTTCAAATATACAGGGTGCGATGGATAAATTGTCGTCTAAATTACGCAAAAATGAAAATAACCCTGATATCTCATTTTAACAGATATATTTACCAAAATTACACAAAAATATCTTAAACAGTAAATGGATTCAATAAAATCGCCATTGACTTCAACCACGGCCTGCAGACGACTTCGGAATCTCCTGCAACTCTTCTAGGCGTTCGCCTTGTTTAGGTTGGTGAATGCTGCCATAATCCTTGCCTTCAGTTCATCTTTGGTGTTACAAGGAGTTTTGTTGGTCTATCGCTCAAATGCGCCCTACATATAATCTAGGAGGTAGCAATCTGGGGAGTTAGGTGGCTAGATGTATAGGGGTGATGGGGTCGCAGAAATTGTCCGACGGCTATGACTGGGTTCTCCTGCTTGTGCGGCATGGTGCAGACTCCTGTGGCCAGACATAGGGTCTTTCAGCAGCCACCCTCTTGACCCAAAGCAGTACGACCTCCTCAATGCACTTGATGTAGGCCTCCATGTTGAGTTTGAGGCCCTCCCCAACAAATTCGGGAGTTTTTTTTTTATCAGAACGAGTGAGTTTCCGAGCTGGCGTACATTCGTAATCACCATTAGACTCATTTAGCTCTTTCCGAATCCACTCCACTGTCCTCAGATTGACACCCAAACACTCTGAAATGTTCATATTGGAGTTTCTGGTGCGAATGCCAAGCAGTACAGCATGCCATTTCCAAATTTCTGGCGGAGTGAATTGCGTCATAGTGCTCTATTTCTCACAGATAGCACCCAATGGACCCTACTATACTGTACAGTCGACAAAAACGAAGAACGCGCATGCACGAAATTAAAAATATAAAATGGCGCTGCATACAGTGGGAGATTAAATTCTTTTCTCCACAAGCAGTCTGGGGAGTTAGAGAATGACAAAACTCGAGTAGCTACTTCATGCTTTTTAAAATAGTTCTTATAATTTATTGAAATATGTGTATATATATGTGTGTGTGTGTGTGTGTATATATATATATATATGAGAGAGGTGTGAGTTTGAGAGAGAGAGAGAGAGAGAAGACTAAAATAGACATGAATAGCCGCTCACAAGAACAGATATGTGTGGTGCGAAAGGAGAGAGAGTTGAAGGTCGGCCAGACATTAGGCATGATTAAACTAAAATAAGCTGTATCGGGAATTAGATGTGCAAGTACGTATAAAAGCGGAGGAAAGAATTGCATGTAGAATTTGGCAGATAAATTACGAGGACAGATTTTTTTTAAATACTAATGTTCATCCAATACAAGACCCAAGAGCTTCCTGTAAAGGTCTGAACTGGTGTCACTTAAGCATTTGCCATAGAAACAGAGTTGCAATAGGCTTGCAACGTTGTGTGTGTGAGATGCAGAGAGAGAGAGCAAAAGAGAGAGAGAGCAAAAGAGAGAGAGAGAGAGCAAAAGAGAGAGAGAGAGCAAAAGAGAGAGAGAGAGAGCAAAAGAGAGAGAGAGAGCAAAAGAGAGAGAGAGAGAGCAAAAGAGAGAGAGAGAGCAAAAGAGAGAGCAAGAGAGAGAGAGAGCAAGAGAGAGAGAGAGCAAGAGAGAGAGAGAGCAAGAGAGAGAGAGAGCAAGAGAGAGAGAGAGCAAGAGCAAGCGAGAGAGAGAGAGAGCGAGAGCAAGCGAGAGAGAGAGAGAGAGCGAGAGAGAGAGAGCAAGAGCAAGAGAGAGAGAGAGTATTATGCCAGTCAAGGACGTTGAATATATTTTACAACTTGCTGAGTAGCATGGATATCATGCGGGCAGACATTATTCTACTAGAAAACACCTCGTCTTCCTCTTTTCGCTATCAAAGTGAAGTATCGGTTTTCCTCCTTTTAGTTAGAAGGCGCCTGATCGCGGGGATTCCAAATATGCGGCAGCACCTTCGTCCTTGCACCAAGAGTGGTGTGATCGGTGTAGTATCGATACTACTGTTTTAATGACCCCTGTGTGTTCTTAGATCTATTTTCATTTTCGTGTGTTTCTGTCAGCATGCGTGTATATATGTGTGTATATTCCCCCTCAATACATACACTGTCTCACTACAAAGAATTAGTAAATACATTTGTACACATACACACACACACACACACATTGTCCCACCACAAGGAATCCGTACATACGCATACATACATACTTACACACACGCATATACTTCCCAAGTTACATGGAACCAGCATATATATATACGTACATACGTACGTACATACACACACACACACACACACACACACTTCCTAAGTTGTGTGGGATTTGTGTGAGTAGCTCCCCTGCTTTCGCCAATATGCGCGCATATATACATTTTTCGTGTTCCACAGATACCCGCGAGCGAGCATGCATGTATGTATGGGAATGGCTTGATCACTGTATTTGGTAACTATGTGTGCATGTGTGCTTTTGCTTGTGGGGTCATGATATATTTAGTTCCAGTTTGAATTTGTTTATGAAGTTTTTTTTCTTGTATTTGTAGGTAAGAATAATTGTCTGTTTGGTATATTGGCATGATATTAAATTTACCCTGGTTACATTTAAAGATGTGTTGTGATACAAAAAGTTTTCTGTTGTCTGGCAACTTTGTTGCTTTTGTGCAGGGTGACCCTGTTGTTCAGTTGTTGGCTGATACCTATATATGACTTCCTTTTGTACATTTAAGTACATAAATCACATTTTTGGAGTTGCAGTTTAAGTTTTTGTTTATTATGAACGTTGTTTTGGGGTTTTCAAAAGTGTAGGAGTTTCCTTCTATAATGATGTCACAAACCCCACACCTTTTTTTGTTGCATTTTGTGACTCCCTGTATTGTGTGTTGGGTAAATTTAGAAGAGGTTAATATGTGTTTTAGGTTTTTAGATTGGCGTTTGCTTTTAATTATTTTGGTTGCTTTTAGTATATTATTCAGTTTATTATTCTTGCTCAGTAGGTCTAGACTTTGGTAATTTTTGTGAATATTTCTGGATTGTTTTTGTTGTATGTTGAGACATATGCTAGAGTTGGTTCGACGTTACGTTTCTTTTAATTTCTAAGTTGGTCTAGAGGGATTTCTTTTGCGAGTTCAAAACCTTTGTTTATTAGTGTTGTGGGGTAGCCTCGTTTTTTTTAGAGTTTTATGTAGTTCTTCTAAGCGGGTTTTTCGGAGGTGTTTATCAGTGACTATAGTACAAACCCTACGTGCTAGGGAATAGGGGATGGATTTTAGGCAGCTTTTGGGGTGATGGCTCTTGAAATGAAGGTATTATTGGGTGTCTGTGGGTTTGTGGTAGATGTCTGTGATTATATGGTTGTTTTTATTTTTAATGAGTATATCTAAAAATGGTAATTCGTTAAAATTATATTCTTGCGTGAATTTGATTTTGGGGTGTAAGTTTTGAAGTAGAGTGTGGAATTGGTTAATGTCGCCCCATGAGGATTTCCAAAAGATGAAGCAATCATCTAAGTATCTTTTCCAAGATTTAGTGAATTGGGTCTTTATGTTTGCCCCATATATTTGTTCTATCTGTTCATAGAGGTTTTCTTCGAGGTAAGCTAATGTTAGGGTGGCATATGTTGGGGCCATTTTTGTTCCCATTGCTGTACCCAGGGTTTGGATATAGTTTTTGTTGTCAAATTCAAAGGTGTTATTGTTTAAAATTAGGTCTATACTATTGATAATGAACTCTTTAGTGAATCTCGGATGTAGTGTTTCTGGATGTTTTTCAATCCAGAATGAGATTGCTTTCTTTCCTAGTTCATGGGGTATGTTGCTGTATAGGCTACTAATGTCAAAAGTTGCCATAAGCGTTCCCAGATCCACCTTTTGTGGTATGCAGCTAAGGAAATGTATATCGTCTCTGATGTGACTTTTAATTTGTTTCGTATATGGTTGCAATATTATGTCTATTAGGTTACTGAGTTTACTAGTTGGACAGGCTGGTCCTGCTACTATTGGTCTGAATGTAAGGTCACTGGGGTTTGGGATGCTAATGTATTCAGATTTTTGTGTCTCTATAGCTGCTTTTATTTCACGTGATTTGTGAATTTTAGGTAGTCCGTAGAAATTGCTTGTTTTTGGTACAAAGTTTATTAGGAAATCCTTCTCTCTTTTTTTGTTAATATTTTATTATGTGTTGTGCAGAGTTTTGTAATTTTTGATATAATGTTTTTGTCTATGTTAGTGTCAATTAATTTGTAGTTGTTCCTATCCTCTAGAGTTTCTAGAATTTTTGTATTATAGTATGTTCTGTCCATGATCACTATGGCGCTGCTTTTATCTGCTTCTTTTATAATTATGTTGTTATTTTTTCGGATGCTCTCTAAGGCTAGTCTTTGTCTATATGTGAGGTTGTCGAATGGTTTGGATTTTTCCTGTAGGTTGAGGTTCCAGAGTTTTTCAAAAAACATTTAGCTCACTGGTATTGTTATTTTTGTTTGGGAATAAATTAGATTTGTTTTTTACCTGTGACTCGTCTGTAATATTTTCGCTATTAAACATTTCTATTAGTTTCAGTTTGCGTTCAAATTCCTTAAGGTATATATATAGGTCGACGAACGAAATCAGAGTGATAAAAATTAATATTGATAAGAAAATATTTCTTGTATATTTTCACCAAATAGAATCATGGTGAGAAAAGACGTTAAAAACCGGAATTATATTTTTTCGATGAAAAAGACATAGGCGTGTCTGAAAATACTGACTTTTAACTTCTTTCCCCATCATGCTTCTATTTGTTCATATTCTAAATAAATAAGCAGCAAATTCTGTCTCTTCGTTCATATGTTTGAAACCCCTCTAACTCGGGCCACACTTTCTCTATTTTGACATACTATACCTGTTTGGAATCAGGATAATCCCGGGATTGAAAATTTGTCCTTCATCTGATGCTTAGATATCCAGCATTGGGATTTTTATCGGGATGAGGAGGAAACAGTTAAAAATTCAAATTTTAACATAAGTGAAAAAAATTAGTCATTTTAAAAGATTTTAATTCATACTGAGTTTAAAGTAACACAACAACTTTGTGAATTTAAAAATTTGTGTTGTAAATTCAGATTAAAACATCTGCAAAACTTTGCGAATTGAGGAAATAAATTTTATTTCCTCAAAATGCCAAAGAATCAGAGTTAAAATGAGAAGTGTTGTGAGATTTTGAAGTTCCACAGAGTCTGTGTTTTGAAGAACTCATTTTTCGGCCTGAATTGGAATTTTGGTCCATATCGGTCTTTCTTTTGGCCGGAATCGGAGTTAAAATGAGGTTTTGAGGTTCCATGGAGTGAATTAAGGAATTAATATTTCTTCAAAATTATCATTACTGTTTTCTAAGCTGAACCAGAGGTCCCTTTAGATTTGGGCCCAATTAGCCCTCTGCAGCAGTTAACTGAAAAATCCGCACGGAGTGAGCCTTTTAAGCTAGTATATAATAATAATTTTTTTTTATCTCTAATTTATTTCATCGATTTACTATATATACATATAAGAAGCATACGTGGACAACATTTCTTTACAGTGCGTATATATATATATATATATATATATATAATAGGAGTGCCCTTTCTTGATTTTATAGGATAAATAAGAATTAAAAATGTTTTTGAAAATTCGAAATAAAGGACCAATATTAAAAATGATTTTGTAAGTTTAAACTATTCAAAAATAGGTTTAATTTTATTTTAAGTTGTGGGGATTGTATATTGATAAAATAAAATAAATAAAATAAAAAGAAGAATGTCCCGGGATGCCCCCGACAGGAAGAACAAATGGCACATGCGTGAGAAAAGAGGGGCTTCCTGGCGCCAAAGACAACCGAGAAGAATCGTTCTTTTTCCCTTAAACTTTTAACGAGTAAACACATGTCATTAGCTCAAGAAGGCATTTCCCTTCAACAGACCATTGTTATTGTAATAAAGTTCCTGAATTCGTTTCCAGTGTCTCTGCCTCCTTCTTCCCTCTGTACCTTTTATTTCAGGAACAACAAGAATTCAACGTGGTTTTGGAGTTTGAACAGAATAACCCAAGAATTATAATCTATTTTTCTTCCTCTTTGAAATTAAAAAAAAAAAACAACAAACACCAAAAAATAAACAAATACGTCTCCTTGTAATTCAAAATTAATGATTATAATATTAAATATAATTCCTAATTATTATGACTGAAACCAGAAGTTATTTGTCAGGGGTGTTCAGAAAGCTACTTGACTAATTATGAAAACTTGTGCCGTCATTTGCTAAATATTAAGGAATAAACAGTTCACGGGCTGTCCAAACACTTCAAGGCACTAACGGTGGGTAAAAAGTGGAAGTTGGTGATCTAACAATAGTTTTTATCTAAAAATTTAACAAATTTCTTCATTCAGTCAGGACATTGCGTATTGAAAATCAGGGAGGAATTTTGTACTGTTCTGAAAGTACTACAAACATTACTGACAGACAGAATTGGCATATATGTACATTTTGCTTTTTAAGTATGAAAAAAAAAAAAAAAAAAAAAAAATTAATTTTTAAGAATGGCGTAAGTAAACTAATTTTTGCCAAAGTTTCGTATTTTTATTTATTTTTTTAGAAAGCAGTCCCAGTTTAGCAAACCGCTATAACTGAGATCTTCACAAAATATTTTTGTAACCTAATAAAAACAGACATAATTAAAAGTGAACAAGAGGCTTACTACAACTAAAGTAGTTGGTAAAACGAAAAAGAAAAAAAAAAAAGAACTAACCGATTATCGCCCTCTCACTCGCTCAGGACTCAATCCAAGAAATTAAAAAATTGTCCACCTCGATTAAAAATGTCTTTCTATTAGCTGTGACCCTTGCAAAACACAGGGTGATGCAAAAATACCCCCGACATAATTGTAAGACATTAGTTACAGGATGCAACAGATATACATTCCACATTAGGTAAGAAGACATTAGCTAAATTTCCATTTGCCTAAGTTCCTTAGCAACCACATTAGTGACAGCTTAAAATGCGAGACTTAAAACGTGTACTTTGCAAAGTATTTTAAAAGAGTAAAATATAAACGAAGACTTAATTTTTAAGAGTTGTACCGTTTTGGAAGTATCAAAAAAGTAATTTATCTCTCCCTAAAGTAGGTATCTTCATGAGATCGCTAAAAACAGAGCATAGCATGATGAAAAAGATACCAAACTTGACGAAAACAAAATCTTAGCGTCTAAATGTTTGTTATTATTGAGAGGAAAGATCAGTATTTTTAAATTATTTAAAAAAATTTTCCTTCTTTTTAGAACATTCTAAATTTTGATAAAAAAAACCTTGTTTCTCTTTGTATCACCGGAACTAGTAAAATAACAAAATTTTAGCGCATTTTTTTTCTGTATGACACATTAATTTGGAAAATCTTGCAAAAATAAAAATAATTGTCGGATTTTAATGAAACTTTCAGAAACTATTCACAAATGATGGAAATTATTATAAATATGTTTCTTTTTATTAAAGATATGGCAGAAATTTTTTTTTCATATGTATTACCCACCTCCTAACTAATTGTACGAAAACTATAATTTCAATTTTGGGAAGATTAGTCATTATATTAATTAAAAGCACAAGGCTTTGAGGAAACCAAATCATGTTTTTTTTTTTTTTTAGTTAGACCACTTCTACCTGAAAATCGTCTTTGAATCAATATTTTAATTGCTTTTATTTATTTCAATGAACATGGCCAATATTGTCTGAAAGCAAAAAGATATTTCGATGAAAAATGAATTTTTAAAACAATGTTATTTCTGAAATATGTTATTTTTACATTATGTTCTAAATTAGGGAATGTTGTTATTAAGTAGATATATATTTACAGATTATAATTTCTAAAGCTTTTTACAAACTAACGAAAAACAGTATATAAAAAAATATAATTTGTGTCAATAATAAATCTACGGAAGACCAGAAGTATCATGCGTGCAATAAAAAAAACGTCACGTCGATTGAGTTTCTGTCTAGTATTTAACTTAAATACTGAATTTTTAATACAATTATTTATTATTTCTTTAATTATAATAGATTTTTACATTTAAGTTGTTAAAATATTATAAAATTAGTTAAAAGCCGCATTCAGTTTCGTAAATGTCCTTTTGAGATATAGATTTACTTTTGCGAAACACGTGTGGAGAAATTAATTTGATTTTTCAATTCAACTGAGAAGGGTACCTGCAAGTATCAGTATCATCTTATGAAATTTAAATTTGTATTTTATGTACACTTCTGAAAAAATTTCATAAGAAAGGTACCTATAAATTAATTAGATACCTTTCTTATGAAATTTAGTCTCACTATTAACAGTCTTATTTTAATTTCTTTATAATATATTTTCCATAAAGCATCGTAAACGTAAAGGTGAAAGCTAAGTACAAAAAAAATAAAAAAATTAAAACGCTGAAAGTTTTCCTTAAAAATAACGAGGTAAACAATTTGTTCACTTAAATCTAAATAACTTCACATCTCTCCTTCCGTAGAAGGAATTATGCTCACGTAAGCTATCAAAACGTCACGAATGTCTTTCGTCACCTTGTCAAGTGACGCGAAAGGTCATGACCTGCTTTGTTTTATTTTTAAACTACGTCCATTCGGCGCAGAAACTAAGTTAAGCTTGGTTCAAAATATTTCAAATAAACATTATAATTTCCGATTTTCTTAAAATAAGTTTTGAAAAAATTATAATTGATTTTTAAAAGAATTTCAAACTGATTTTCTTTTTTTTATAAATTGGAAAAAAATGGCTGTCAATATCGATTATCTGTCAATTTTGCTGACTAAAAAAAACAAGATTTTTAACGAAAATTTTGGACGTGCTATGAACGATTAAAAAATGTAAAAAATACCCCCAAAATGCTTTGATCTTTCCTCTTAATAATAACAAATATTTAGACGATAAAGTTTTGTTTTCGTCAAGTTTGGCGTTTTTTCGTCATGCTATACTCTTTTTTAGCGATCTCATGAAGGTACCTATAAAGTCAGCAATCATTAGATCCTTAGGGAGCAAATATGAAAAAAAAAAAAAAAAAAAAGTTTTGTTTATTGACTATTGCAATGTCTAAATTGATTTCGACTTTCGATTTGTCGCTACTGATTTGGAAGTAATTTTACCATACCATCGCAATATAGCATCACCATACCGGCGAAATAGTAACAGGTCTGTACATGGTCGAATAAAAACAATGACCTAAAACACTAACTAAATATTTACAGAAACCAGAATCAGAATAGTTTGTTTATGCTGCGAACCTTTGAAAATACAGAAAGCGGAAGAAGTAAGGTCTTACTGAGGAATCGATTTGGTCGTACATTGCGTCAGTGATAAGACAGGACATCCTAAGTTCTCAATTCCAAATAATTTGAGGAAATGTGACGGAGTGGTTGAAAGCCAGTAAACTTTATGTGGATATCGTATAACGAAATCTTGTGATTTACAACGAATGAGAACGGATTATTAAAAATATTTTATTTAATAACAAAAATAACGAAATCTTTATATTTAACAAAAACAATCAAACTATAATAATTAAATTTTTCAAATTCAATAACTGGAAAATATTACTAAGAAATATTACAAGCAAAAAATAAAATACAAATTTTTAGAAAAATTCATTTATTTAAATGCCTAAAAGAAAATAGCAACACTGAGTGGATTGTTTAGCGATACAGCCCAGTTTTTGACAGTGTGGTACTATGGGTGTCGGATATATTAGCCATAAGTACAGAAGAGAGTCTGTTCTTTGTCTTGTATTACAGCCAGAGCTGTAAGTTTGATCTTGGAGCAGAGATAGTAACAATGACTGAAAGCGGTACGCATAAAAAAAAAAAAAAATTTCAGATTAGCAAAAAAGAAGTATTTTGCCATGACTGTTATTCAAGGATCCCATGACTAGAACCTTGAGTTTCAGAATATATATGAGGTTATGAGGTATATCTCCAAAACTCCAGGAGGAGTTCGATAATATATCAGTGTAACCCGGATATAAGAGAGTTGTCGGGACCGGAGACGAAGTCTCTTTTATCCGGGTTTGGTTTATTTCGTTTTATTAACACAGGCTCTAATTTGGGACCAGAGAAAATCTCTTATATCCAGGTTTCTCTTATATCCGGGTTACACTGTGTGTGTGTGTGTGTGTGTAGGGTAACCCGGATATAAGAGAGATTTTCTCTGGTCCCAAATTGGAGCCTGTGTTAATAAAACAAAATAGACCAAACCCGGATATAAGATACTTCGTCTCCGGTCCCGACAACTCTCTTATATCCGGGTTACACTGTGTATATATATGTATAAAAATAAATAAATTATTAGCATAACTAATAACACGAAAAGCTTAAAAATCATTACCTGGCCATTGCAAAGACATCTATCATGTAAGTGAATGTAAACGAACTCGACAGGAATTCGAACTCGGCTCACCGATTTCTTAATTTCTAAAGAATTAATGTGTATTTATTTTAATCCGGCATATTTTATTATGGAGGACACATTATGTTTCATTGAATGTGCAGGCCAGTAGACGAAATAAAACAATTTAAAAGACGGAATGTTCCACTCAAATACGGATACACACACACACACTAAAACTCTAATCTTATGTATGTTCCAGTGATACCGTGTAAACGATACGTAATACCCAAACCAATTTAGGAACATATTGTAACTTGAACCTTTCCTGAGTGCCAAATGCCATTAAAATTATTGAAAAGATAGCTGTTTTTCTGTTTTTTTAAGACTTTCTTAATAGGAAATTCGGTATTTTTTCGAAATCCAGTCTTTTATCAAATATATCAATCCGCGTATAACACTTGCATATTATTTTCCAACTATGTTTGAAAAATAACATTCCTGATACATAACATGAAATTTAAATATGAATAACACCATATATTTATACAATTCACTACACTATATTAGAACATTTTTTTATAAACAAGTACTTGAAAGGTGAAGAGGCTATACGTGTCACATGAATTGATGGTAAATAATTAGATGCACGTTGATTTGCTGCCGCTACTTATTTTGAAATAAATGCAATGAAGAAACAAGTATGCATAATAGAAATATGCTTATTTTGAAAAAGACTATATCTACTTTAAGCTATTACTTCAAATTTTCTAAGAAGCCTAGTGAAACAATAAACCTACTTTTACTGTCTTTAAATACAAATTAAAATGTGTAATTAATAACGAAATTGATAAGATTGTTACCTCAACATTTTGTATTATGAAATGTTTTTCAAAGAAACCTAAGTGAATTTATGGATAGTCTAGAATGTATTTAAAGACACACGCAAGTATTTTCGCTAGGACACCTGTAAGCTTATGATGGGAAAAATATTTATGCAGCAAATATTTATTCTTTAGTTTAATATAATCATCTTGTCAATGTATGTAATCCAACGATTCTCCATTAATAATATCGATCAAACATTATACAGTGAAACTTTCAGAAAAAAAGTCAGTTAATAACTAGAAACATAAGCCAAATATAAATGATTTTGTTATGCGTCATAAATGACACTCAACTGCAATTTTTGATTGTAGGTCATGGCTACATTTACTGCACTGGGTGCTTGCTTCGTCCCCACTCCCGCTTTTTCTCTGTGTGATTAAAGCCGAGAAAATCTTCCCGCTAAACGAATTAGAAAAAGAAAATCTTATAAGAGAGAAAACACGTTGATCGAGTTTATGAGAGTGAAATAATGCAAAAGAAAGATAGTAAAGAAAGAGTGGTGATAGTGAGGAGGAGAGAATAAAGATGTGTCAAGAGAAATAAATGACTAGTGTATGAGAGAGAGAGAGAGAAATATGCAAAGAGAGAAAACAAGTGAAAGAGAATGTGAAACAATTCGACAGGGTAGGACAAAATAAAGAGAGTTTAAGAGAGAATACGCACGCGCAATAAGACCAAACTTAAATAATCCACATTTCTAAAGAGGGGTTTGTGTGACGTGTGTCTTCAGAAGTTAGCAAGGCCAATCATCGTGGAAGCGGTCACATTCGGTACGCAAATTAAGGAAACTTAAAGTAATGCCTAAACTTTTATCGCATGAAGGAGACAGCAGGTAACGCCTGGAAATATTGTACGAAATTTCAAAAGAAATAATTGCAAGGAAAATATGAATGTGAAAAAATAAAAACCAACCACAAAAAATAAAGCCAACCCCACCAAAAAACAAACCAAAAACCAAACCTACCCCAAAAAAAACAAACAAAAAAACAAAAATACCCCCCTAAAACAAACCTCCAAAAAACAAAAATACCCCCCAAAAACAAACCCGAAAACAACCCCCCCAAACAAAAACAAACCAAAAAATAAAACAAACCCCCAAAAATAAAAGCAAACAAACCCAAAACAAAAAAACAAACCAAAAAAACAAAACCAAAAAAACAAAACAAAATCAAACAAACCTAAAAACAAACCTAAAACAAAAAACAGAAACAAAAACAAAAAACAAAAAACAAAGACCCCCCCAAAAAAAACCCCCAACTAAACAAAAAAATAACTAAACATATGCTGCTGTTTCTTTTTTACGGCTTCAACCTTTTGCAGTTTATTTAAAGCTAGAAAATATTTTGATTGTAAGAATTTTTTTGAAGATAATTATTTACTGATTTAAATCCTACTAATTAACCCTTAGCTGAAGAGGTGGATTCATATCTGTCCCAAGGGGATTTGCGCGTAAGTGAATATAACGAACCTGGCTGGAATTGGATCTCAGATATACAATTTACAATCCTGAGCCGTTATCCATTACATTACCTTGTATTCCCAAGCGATCCGCCATCTAAGTACTGATCAGGCTCGGCGGTACTTAACATACGGGATATGGCTGTATGCCCATGAGTTGCATAAAAAGATAAGAAATAAGATTAAAAAAAAACTGCTCATTGGCAGGTAAGAAAAATCTAGACAAGAAACAATCAGGATAGAGAAATGTACTTCAGGGATAGAATAAACACATCGGAAAGATCTATCATGACAATAGAAAAGAGAAACCTAAGCTGCATAAAAATAATATCTCAATCTATTAAAATCCGAGCTTAGATCAGCATTTCAAGAGGAATAGAAACAAAGCAACAGAACCAGATGAAATAATTGTAATCGAGATGCCGACAGGCTTAGACGATTTTGAGAGCGATAAGGTTACCGAAGTGTTAAATGAATTATACGACAGTGGTGAAATACCTGAAGAACTTAGATCAATCTCCGTGGCGCTACCAAAGTGTAAATGAATGCGAATTTCCCCGAATAATTAGCTATATAACTAAATTAACCATTTTAAGTTTAGAATTAAACTGGAAAAGATAAAACTTAAACAAGATCACGCTGTTCTTACTCTATGTAAGAACAACGTAATCTTGTTTAAGTCACTGGAACAGGAAATGAGATTTTTGTCTTCATAACGCTATAAGAGCAAGCAATAAAATGTATTGGATTATATATATATATATATATGGCGATAGACGGGGCTCTAGCTTTCAGTTGCAGTTAGTCTTGGAGAAAAAACTACTCTTAATCAAGAAGAGATAAGGCAGGGTGATACTGCTCCACTATCTTTCCCAAGAGTCCATGGCATTTTGAATTAAAATAAAGAAATAAAAATATATGGAGAGCCATGATTACTAACATCGTAAAAGGAATTGTTATAATGGATAATTTGATTTGCACAAATGCAATTAGTAAGATTTACTAATAAAAATAAACTTGCATGCGGATAGAGAACAAGAGTAGCACTGGAGTTCAGATCAGACGCCAGAGGTTCGTTCTCAGGGTGCAGCTTCTTCCAGTCGAACGCTTGTGGCTTAATGCATGGAAGATAATTGTTTGGCTGGATCGTTACCCACGAAATAAAATCATATATCGTGCTAATATTCTTTACAGAGGAAAAGGCTGGCTGGCTAAGATTGCAGCAGTCGGCAAAAGGCGAACGGTCTAATTCGTGTGTGCCTTCCTTTTTGGTCTGTTTTTAGGCTGCTAGGCACAACTGTCATACAGAATACAAGCGTTATTTGTATTGTTAGCTTTCATCTAAAAAGTCATTCATCAAGTCCGCTCCACTCAGTTGATCTTTTTTGTCAGGGTCGTTTGACATGATTTCTTGCGAGGTCTACTTCACTCAGCTAACCTTTTTCAAGGCGATAACTGTCAAAACAATTTCTGTATCATCTTTCAGATGTTTCCTTTAACAAGATATCAACCAACAACTGATATCGCTACACAAGCCTGGTAAAACAATAAAGAATAAGCTAAATAAAAAGAGAGGAGTGTGATAAAAAATCCGTTTTATTCCTGAAAAAACAAATAAAACCTATACAACTAGTTGATTCTAAGATGACACTCAGGGTTTATAATCGACAAGAGACTATAACATACACTACACAGATGACAGATTCGGAAAATGTTACGTTAAACTATTCGGACTAGCATGCTTATCTTGCTTTTATACGCGTAACATTTCGGCCGTTGTGCCTTCTGACCTTCTTCAGGTGTATTTTCATACTCGGTAACCTAGAGATTTCGAACTGAACCCTTTCTTCAATCGATAAGGGATGAGTTGTTCTCGTTTCGCTTTCCACCCCCCTCATCAAGTTCACTCATTTTCATGTTTATCAGTTTCTTCAATTGAAACAGAGCGACTTTTCTGCACAGCCAGACCCAGAGATTAAACTAATCACTGCCTGGGAATACAGACCTTTTAATTCACTACACCATGCGTAAGTTTTGTTAACACAATTATCCCGTTTAATGAAATGGACTCGCGTTTCTTTAATACGATCGTTACAAGTTTCTGAATTGTTCTTATACCTAGTTCCGGATTTACTTATAGGCTTAGCAGGTTCAATTCTAGGGTCTCAAAATCTAGGGGTCCTCCTACTAAGGTGTATAATATTTGACACTGTCATAAGCCTTTCTTACACATGCTGCCATAACGCATTGTAGACTCTTAATAAAGCTTAAGTAATTTTAAACATCCTTCATCATCCTCGGCTTTACTCAAATTGTTTAATTTAACACTCTTACATTTTTCTCTACTCGTGAGAATGGGGGATTCGGGGGTTGGAGACTCACAAGTGGAATAGCCTAGGGCCTCACTTCTAAATACGGGCCTGGTTATCCCCTTCCACCGTCGCGGAAACATCCCCATTTGTTTGGGAAGTGATAACCCTCCCTGATAAAAGTGGATTGTGCATCGGGCTGTCAACCCATAGTTCTCCACAGTTCTTTCCTAGTTTCATCCGACATTTTCAAGGCAATTATTTTTTCGTGCAGCTTTAAGTGGAGACTCACGAAAAAAAAATTCTTTACGGTTCAGGGCACATTTTTTTTTGTTTTATGGAGAGAATTTTAAATTTTACAATGTCTTTGGAGACCTTTCGGCTTTTATAAGCCATCATCAGAGCTTTTTTCAGTGGAGGCTGATAGGCTTGGTCTTTAGCAGATTGAATCCCCATTGAACATGTATGGCACATGTTGTGAACCTCAGTAAATTCCCAGAAGCCACATTCAACAAGTACTATTAAATTCTGGATAGCCACGAAACTATTAAAAAAATATGTGCTCCCCGGGGAGTGCATATTTTTCTTTAATAGCATTTCTCGAATATTCAAACCGGTAGACGAAAATAAATAAATAAATATACTGTTTAATAAATAAAAGGAGCGTCTACTGAAATATGAGTATCCATTAAAAATATATAACGTTTAAAATCATAAAAATCTGTCGGATGGAGAAATAAAATTTACTATCTTAGAAAATGAATTTACGTTTGGATATGAAACTGAAAAGATATGAACATTTCTCGGAATTTAATACTAGAAGGATTTCGCTTAAGGGCATGTTTCGAACTTTATTTGGTTGGCAAGGCTGCTTTGTGGACAAATCAGTAAAAGCACGACGGCTTCCTTCTGCCTAGAGGGAGGTATGTTCGAATCCTGCCGGAGAGCCCGTATTTTTTCTTTGATAGGATTTCTCGAATATTCAAGCCAGTAGACAAAAACAAATGGAACGTCTACTGAAATGAGTATACCCCCCCAAACAAAAACAAATAAAAATAACGTTTAAAGTGATAAAAACCTGTCGGGTTGATAAAGTCCATTACCTTAGAAAAAATATATGAAACATCGGTTCCGAGAAATAAGCGTTTATTAGGACCAATTATGCAAGCATATAATCAGACGTATGAAATATTAGGTCTTTTTACATGAACTGCTTTAGAATGAACATTCGATTTCTAGGCTCAAAGTTCGCTCCCGTTTAATATAATCAAACAAAGAAAGGGGACAAACAAAGAAAGGGGACAAACAAAGAAAGGGGACAAACAAAGAAAGGGGACAAACAAAGAAAGGGGACAAACAAAGAAAGGGGACAAACAAAGAAAGGGGACAAACAAAGAAAGGGGACAAACAAAGAAAGGGGACAAACAAAGAAAGGGGACAAACAAAGAAAGGGGACAAACAAAGAAAGGGGACAAACAAAGAAAGGGGACAAACAAAGAAAGGGGACAAACAAAGAAAGGGGACAAACAAAGAAAGGGGACAAACAAAGAAAGGGGACAAACAAAGAAAGGGGACAAACAAAGAAAGGGGACAAACAAAGAAAGGGGACAAACAAAGAAAGGGGACAAACAAAGAAAGGGGACAAACAAAGAAAGGGGACAAACAAAGAAAGGGGACAAACAAAGAAAGGGGACAAACAAAGAAAGGGGACAAACAAAGAAAGGGGACAAACAAAGAAAGGGGACAAACAAAGAAAGGGGACAAACAAAGAAAGGGGACAAACAAAGAAAGGGGACAAACAAAGAAAGGGGACAAACAAAGAAAGGGGACAAACAAAGAAAGGGGACAAACAAAGAAAGGGGACAAACAAAGAAAGGGGACAAACAAAGAAAGGGGACAAACAAAGAAAGGGGACAAACAAAGAAAGGGGACAAACAAAGAAAGGGGACAAACAAAGAAAGGGGACAAACAAAGAAAGGGGACAAACAAAGAAAGGGGACAAACAAAGAAAGGGGACAAACAAAGAAAGGGGACAAACAAAGAAAGGGGACAAACAAAGAAAGGGGACAAACAAAGAAAGGGGACAAACAAAGAAAGGGGACAAACAAAGAAAGGGGACAAACAAAGAAAGGGGACAAACAAAGAAAGGGGACAAACAAAGAAAGGGGACAAACAAAGAAAGGGGACAAACAAAGAAAGGGGACAAACAAAGAAAGGGGACAAACAAAGAAAGGGGACAAACAAAGAAAGGGGACAAACAAAGAAAGGGGACAAACAAAGAAAGGGGACAAACAAAGAAAGGGGACAAACAAAGAAAGGGGACAAACAAAGAAAGGGGACAAACAAAGAAAGGGGACAAACAAAGAAAGGGGACAAACAAAGAAAGGGGACAAACAAAGAAAGGGGACAAACAGAGAAAGGGGACAAACAGAGAAAGGGGACAAACAGAGAAAGGGGACAAACAGAGAAAGGGGACAAACAGAGAAAGGGGACAAACAGAGAAAGGGGACAAAGAGAGAATGAAAGAAAGGGGACAAAGAGAGAATGAAAGAAAGGGGACAAAGAAAGAAAGAAAGCGAGAAACAGGACACCGTCCGAAGCTGCTAGTGAAAAATAAAAAAAAATTAAAAACTCCCCAAGAAACCTCATTTTCCTAAGTGTCCAATAAACTAAACTAAAATTTCCAGGAAGAAATCGACCTAGAATAGAGCTGGAATCCAATTAAAAACATCAAATGCACAATATTTTACTCGAGTTTCACGTTATGAAAGGATCCTCAAACGTGCTTGATATTTTTGGATCGGCGGAACATGACAAGAGAAAAATTTCTCGAAATTATCTTACTTCACACACAAACGTTTAAAATTTACTCGCGCTATATATATATATATATATTCGTCTGACGAATGCAGAACGTATTAAACTTAGAGTTGTAAGATATGTATATTTCTTAAAATATTAAATAGCTCTTATTTCTTACACTATACAAGATATATATATATATATATATATATATATATATATATATATATAAGAACGTTTGCTCGTACATTTATGTTGTGTGTGTGTTTGTCCCAACCTGTAATTTCTTCCTTCGCCTAAATAATACCGACTATACAAAAGTGGCATGGAATTGACGTAGTTATATTACGTTAATTGAGCGTTATTGGAAACACATTTATCACTCGCACTCGATTGGAGGGTTTAGGTTATCTTTTTGGAACAGACAAACAAACATCATTTCATTTGCTTTCCTTATCTTTCTAGGATATTCATTCATTCATTCATTCAAACGGCTTTAGAATGTTTTTAATCGCGTTCGGAAATCTTTAGCTCACAAATTCCATGTTAAGGAATAACCGAAGAATATGCTATTAAAGTCAAGTGACAAACTTCTCGCACCAACATAGAAGCCAATTTCTATGACAGCAAAAACTAGTTTCAAATTTCAAAAGATGTTCACTTTGTAACCGCAAGATTTGGAAAATCAGTTTAGCGTAACTGTTAACGTTAGCGAGGAATCGGCAAGCAGACCTCGCCATTTACTTCGCGCCAATGTACAACAGTCTGCTGACATAATTCGGCCGTCTTCCAAAAGTGCTTGAAACGAGATTGGTTCGACCAGGCAACACGGTACCAGTTTTTTGCGGTTACATGCCGATCTTCTCCGGCCCTTTTGAAGTACAATAACCAAATCCATGTTGTCAATAGTGATACCCTTGTTAGTACCAATGTTTACAGTACAGGGCGTTGACTGATAGACTGAGAAGCACTAACATTGAATTGCTATACGGTTTGATGTAATATTCCCTTTCATTAGGTGGTTACCATCCTTGCTAGTTGCCGGCTCCCCCACCCCACCCCGGACTTTCGTCTCTTGTAGGCGGCCGCGGTATTCACGTGCAGCTGACGTGTCCGGAATTCACACCTTACTAATGTTGCCAGAGGAAACCCTAACGTATCGGCCACAGGAATCATTCTGCATTGTTAAACCCTGTCTGCGTCCCAAGACTAACTCGTTATCTATTACGTCACACTTACGTCATTCTGTTGAGTTAATTTCTACAATTTATGGTGAACTGAACTGACTTTTTTTCTTTATATATGTAGTTGTATACATTTTTAAAATCATTTCACCCCAAGCAAGACAAAGCTTCTAAAATGCAAGGGGTTACTCAGTGCTAGAGAATATGAGAAAAATACAATTAATGAGAGAGGAAAAAAAACAACAAAAAAAACAATTAAGAGAAGATAACGACTGACATTTCATTTAAATTTTTAAAGATAAAGGTTGACGGGGAAGCAAGAAGTTCCACATGCGATAAGTGCGACGGAAGAAACTGTTAGCATAGAACTTATGATTGCATCCAGCCATTTCAATTGTAAAATGATGAGACCTTGCCGCCAATCTAGTACTGCGCTTAAATTCAAAGTCTAGGTTGCATAGAGGAAAGTTTATCAGAATAATTATGAAAGTATTTATAGAAAAGCACAGGGAAGCTACGTTGCGAGAGTGGAAAAGGGACAGAAACCGAGATGTCAGGTCAGGTCCAATAAAACTGCAGAATCTTAGGATCTCTAAATATACAGCAGGATCACCTGATCAGAAATGGTAGCAATATTCAAAGCCTGAACAAATGGCAGATTTATAAATGTGTAGAGTTTAGCGAGAGAATATATGTAGCGCCACACAATGAACCAACCTTCCTGGCCGAGGACTTAGCAACTGATTCAATATAATCTTTCCATTTCAGACGTTAATGTAATAGAATGTGAAATATCAATTGCGTAGCGTAAATTGCCTAAACTAAATTCAAAGGATTCTGTCAGGATAACTTAAGTTCTTCCATGCCAATTTGTATGCACAGCGCTTGGCCGTAATTGGTAACATAACGCGTCAGTAAAGACTCATTTTGTAACATCCGCTAGTTTTCCTTTTCAGAATCGGAGAGAAGGCTAGTAATATTTTTTATACTTTCTTAGTATTTTTTAAAATATCAGGTCATCCCATAAGTTCTGTCCGAATTTTGAATAAAGAAAACAAGTGACCAAATGTTACATTTAATTACAGATTCAATCAACAATGTATTTTCCCTGATTATCTATGACTTCCTTCCATCTATTAACAAGCTTACTAATTCCATTACTGTAAAATTCTTTTGGCTTTGATTCGAAGAACTCACAAATGTCAGTTTTAACCTCTTCCTGTGTTACAAAAGCTGTTTCTTCCAAATGATTCTGTAAGCTACGAAACAAATGGTAGACTGAAGGAGCAAGGCCGGGAGAATAAGGTGGATGGGGAATTTTCTCCCAACCAAGTTCTTCGATCTTTTGTGACGTGATTCTTGCTGTGTGTGGTCGCGCATTGTCCTGATGAAACATCACCCGTTTTCGATCCACTAAAGCAGGTCTTTTTTTCCTCAAAGCTTGGTTCAAACGCGCTAATTGCTGACAGTATATTTGAGCATTAATTGTTGCATTAGGTGGTAAGAATTCAAAGTGGATTTTTCCTTGGCAATCCCACCAGATTGAAAGAAGAACCATTTGCCCATGAAGTTCCATTCTCGGCTGTGGCTGGGGTCCTTACCCTTTACCAAGCCACTGTCTACGACGCTTAACATTTCGATAAAAGACCCATTTTTCGTCGCCAGTCACAAGTCTATCCAAAAAAGGTGAAACAAGTTGGCGAGAATGGAGAGAAGAGCAGATGTCAACTCGGGATTTGAGGTTGTTTTCAGACAATTCATGAGGCACCCATTTTCCAAGTTTAGGAACTTTTCCAAGTTGAAGATGACGATGAACAGTTGTATGGTTTGAACTGAGAACCACTGCCAATTGCTCAACTGATAAAGCAGGGTTTTCTTAAAGGGCTGCTTCAAGAAGCTTTTCACCAAACTCAAGTAAACGTCCGGTTCGATCTCCATCTTCAAGGGTGAAATCTCCACCTCTGAATTTTGCAAACCATCTTCTGCAAGTTCTTTCATTCACACATTCCTCTCTTCATAAACTGAGTGAATGTTTCTAGCCGCTTCGGCTGTTGAGTTTCCTTTCTTGAACTCATAAAGCATTATGTGCCTCAAATGATTCTTGGGTACTTCCATGTTAGCAGGGTTTTAATCAAACAAAATTTAATTTTATTGTTCTCTGATATAAAATTTGCTCAGTTTAAATGCATCTAAACATAAAAATAATGTTCAGCTCCATTAGACATTATAAAATACTCTTTAAATTTCGTTCATTTTAACAAAAGTTAAAATTCGGACAAACTTATGGGATGACCTAATAAATTCTTTATCTAAGTTCTTCCCACTTCTCTTTAGCCGTCTTATTAACATTATGATGAATGTTTAGGTGATTATCTTTTCCGACACTAGATGCTACTCAAGGCCCGTCGAACATATTTGGTAACCCAACATCGTGATTCAGTCACAATTGAATCTATTGAGCCATAATCTATACTACAAAATAATGTTTGAATCGCCGACAAAAGGAAAAATCGTGTCTGTTAGCCTATCATGGAAAAACACAAGTAGCAGCGAAGATGTCCCTAGTGTCACTTACCTAACCCTAAAACAGTTGCAGGGGAAATGATCCATGAATATCTTTCTTTTATGTGCCGTGTCCCGTCAGGACGTAGGCGATCATGGCCCTTCACATTTTCCTGTCCTTTGTAGCTCTTAAGTTTTGTCTTTGTTATGTCTAAACCCTGTACTGCCATCCATTTGCTCAAGCCCATGAAGTATGTTACGCGCCGCTTTCCTGTTCCTCAATCTATCCCGTGAGTATCAGAATATCCAAGCCCCCACCTCCTCGTTACGCGCCCCAAGAATTTTCCTGATGTTAAGTATGAATTTCCTTTTTGTTTCCATTCTCTCCAAATCCTGGTCGTTGCTCATATGTTCGGATCATGGTCTCCTCACCATTATTCTGTAGAACTATATTCCTGTTGGTTCAAGTCTCAAACTTAGGCGAAAAAAAAAAAATTACCTCGTGTTTTTCAAGGTAGCCAGCCAGCCTTTTCCTCTGTAAAGAATATTGGCACGATATTTGCATGTTATGCCAAGTTACATTTTTAGAATATCTATAACTTAAGTCTGAATAACCTAAGTTGTCTGAATTCTTTCGGTTATTTATTTTTACTACTTAAATACCACTAGTTCATGTCATTGCAGAGTGAATAAATCAAAAGCTAGAATCAGTCGAGCTCGATGCATTTCAAGTTCAAGAGGTGCCAATGCAGTATCAGATATATGAGAAACGAGTTACTTTCTCTCTGCACTTAGTGTCTGACCAAAAAAATTTTAACCGAAAATAATATCCTCCTTCAAATTGCTTGTCAAATAAAAGAAATTAGTATAATTAAAGACACTGATAATATCAATTAAAATGTCACTTTCATTTAATAACCTTTTCTCCATTTTTTACTGCTTTTGCCTCATAATTAATATGAAAAAAATGTCACTAAAGTTTTTTTCTAACGTCTGATATTTCTTTAACGTGATTCGAAAGTTATTACACGAATCACGACTTCCGCCATCAAAGTGCGGTAAAGCGTCCTGGTTATGACGATAAACTACATCCGGCAGTAAGACCTCTGATCCAGAGGTTTTGAGAAGTGTGGAGCCGCATCTTAATTGCTGTTGTTTCCTATCCCGGGGTGGTAGCACCAGTTAGGGTCCCAAATATGGGAAAATAGTTCACCCCGCCGTCCAAACTTTAGTCAAAGCATTATGAAAATATAAAAATACATTTTCATAGTAAAAATACCAGCATTATATATATATATATATATATTAGTAATTTCTTTTACAAAAATGCATTGTTAGTTTTTATATATATATATATATAAAAACTAACAATGCATTTTTATAAAAGAAATTACTAATGCTCCAAAAAAAAAAAAAAAATTCAATTTTAGCATTAAATGAACCATAAGGAGTCGATATACCGTTAAACAAAGCGCGGTAAACGCTAAGATGAAACAGAATAATCGAATAAAAGAATTAGAAAACGAGGAATAGATGAAAGATTTGTTTTTAGCGTCTGCATGCAAGGACGAATGATATCGGTCTCTTCAGAGCTGCTTATAAAAAGAAGAAAAACAAACCTGCATTTACTTGCAACATCATTCTGACGGTTTACTTAACTGTGTTGTGGATTTTGCAGTAAAACAAAACGTCTAGCGTGGGTTGAAGTAATTTTTTGAGCTGAGCCATTAATAGATATTTTGATGGTCGGGATAGATTTGCCAAACGAAATGTTTTTCTAACCTTGTGTCTTATCCTTACGTAATTTGTCTTAAAAACAGAAAGATATGTATTCCCCTTTGCTATTAAAAAGGAAAAATGAAAAAAATGAAAAAAGAAAAATACCTCTGCTACTTTCCAAATGCAAGTAATTCTACATTGTCGACTGATGGGCCATAGTGTAATATAAAAGCTCGTCAGTCGATAACTAGCTTATTGTAATATGTCGTAAAGCAGTCACAGCACCAAATGAAATATAGTCGATTTGACAGAAATGGTCCATAACGTTTTATGTTCGGTTTAAAATGCAGAAAAGAAAGCTTTTTTTAAAAAAAAATCATTTTGCCCCAAGTAAGGCAATAAAGCCACTAAGACGCCACAGATTACTGAGTGTTAGAGAATATGAGGAAAATATACCATTAAGAAAGAGAAAACAATAAAAGAACAACAATTAAGACAGAAGATAACGATTGACATTGATCTTCAATAAATTTAAATACAAAGTTCTTTAAAAGCAAGAAGCCGGAAGAATTCCATAAGCGTGACGTGCGAAAGAAGAAACTTAGCATATAACTTACGGTTACATCTCGCCATTTTAACTGTAAAACTGTGCTTAAATTCCTAAAGTATAGGTACCAGAGAGAAAATTTCAAAGATTAATTCACTTTGGTTAGATCTTTTCTTTATTGTTATATGTTAATTATTATGCATAATTGAGAAAGGTAACTGAAGGGTTTCCCGTTACTTTCTCCACATCTTTGAATTCTGGAGTAGTCATTCTCCTAGACAGGACAGCACCCAAGGCTAAGAGAGCCTAAACTATTACTGCTATTGAATCCATAGCTGGGGAACGAGACAAGAAATAGGTCCATGCCTTTTCCAAGAGCATTTGTGCTAAGCGAACGTCAGAGTCTTGACTCAAACTTGAACTCGGGCCGCAGATTCTACTTTGCGCGCCGATAACAGTTACGCTAGCCGCACACCCTGGATAGTGACGGGAGTGCCGGATTATTGAAGAGTCAGTTTAGCTTGTGAAAATCCACTAGAGATTAGTGGTATGAAATGCATACAATTTAAAAAGAGAACCTGAAGCCATTAACGGCAGCCTATAAAAATTCTATAAAAATTAAGAAAGGCTGTTAGCCAAGATGCGACAAAATAATAGACACGACTGAGTGGGAACGGTGGTCCACTAGGAACTGCGCAAACGACAGGGATTTGACAAAACAAATCAATGAATTATACACAACGGAATATATCTTAGAGAATAGGGAAAGCAAACATTTCATATATTTTTTTTTTCTTTTTTCCAATCATTTCACGTTTTTTGTGATGTAGTGGATATCGGCTCAGAATGAGAAATCTTAGAACAGAGTTCAAATTGCAGTCGGATTCGTTATATTCACTTATGCGCAGATACCCTTGGGAAATGCATGAATCCATCTCTTCTGGCTATGGGTTAAATAGCAGGATAGAGTGGGTCCTATAGCCCTGGTTGGTCTACTGCAGAAAGAAACAGCAACCTCCAGCGGGGAAATCTTGTTTAGTCAGTCATTAAGCGAAAGAGACATGATCACCCAAGCGTATTTCACTGTCTTTTTTTTTGGGTGAAAATATTCAGTCAAAGGCCACTAGGAAGCAAAAGGTTACTGAGTGAAAGAAACAGCGAACAATAAAAGAAGAGAATTCAAGGAGATACATGACGATTTGCATTGCAAATTTAGATGATCATAAGTGACAGGAAAGCAGAAAGTCGACAAAGTTCCACAAGAATTCCTTCAATCCTGAAGAGTCTTGCAGAAAGGGTTTCCAGCCTAAGAAAATCACCCCCACAAAAAAAAAAAACAACCAACCAAGCAAAACATGCAAAAACAAAAACATGCAAAAACAAAACATGCAAAAACAAGCAAAAAAACAAAAACAAAAAACACAAAAAAAACGAAAACGAAAACAAAAACACAAAACACAAAACAAAAACACAAAACGAAAACACAAAACGAAAACACAAAACGAAAACACAAAACGAAAACACAAAACGAAAACACAAAACGAAAACACAAAACGAAAACACAAAACGAAAACACAAAACGAAAACACAAAACGAAAACACAAAACGAAAACACAAAACGAAAACACAAAACGAAAACACAAAACGAAAACACAAAACGAAAACACAAAACGAAAACACAAAACGAAAACACAAAACAAAAACACAAAAAAAAAAAAACAAAAAAAACAAAGGAACAAAAAACAAAAAACTTGCTGTCATTTGATCTCAAGTGAAAATCATCAGGAGTTATTCGTTTGAAAATCCAAGAATTGAAACAATAATACAGTACAAATTAAACACTAGCGGAAAATAAACTAATATTGATTGCTGCACTGATCCCTCCCATTCAAGCAAGGGGACCCCGTCGTAAACAAAGAAAACATCTAACAACGAACCACTGAATAAAAAAAAAGGAAAAAAATAAAATTGGAAAATTATCAAGTCCTAGCTCAGAAAATGGAAAAGTTGAGGAATATAAGTTAAGGTCATGCTCGTAATAATTAACTCACCTGGGGTAATGCCAAAAAACAAAATCAAAACAAACAAAAACAACCCCCCAACAACAACAACAAAAAACAAACAACACTGGAATGAAGATTGAACGAATGAGAATAATCTGAGTGTCCAGATAGGAGGCAGAGATGTTTTGAGACAGCTTTGTCATTCAATTTTCAGCGTTAACATCTAGACAGCTGATAGGAACAAGCTCTTGCATGATATATGGATAGTACAAAGATTTCGTTGCAGTCTGTGTCCGCAAAAGAACTTGTGGAAATATTTTTTTAGATCTTCAAAATATTAATTAAATAGAATGTGCGACGCTAACAGAATTCAAATTCCAGTCTAGTCTGTCTTGTTCAAAGACAGAGAGATAGAGAAAAGACAGAGAGATAGAGAAAAGACAGAGAGATAGAGAAAAGACAGAGAGATAGAGAAAAGACAGAGAGATAGAGAAAAGACAGAGAGATAGAGAAAAGACAGAGAGATAGAGAAAAGACAGAGAGATAGAGAAAAGAGAAAAGAGAGAGAAAAGAGAGAGAGAGAAAAGAGAGAGAAAAGAGAGAGAAAAGAGAGAAAAGAGAGAGAAAAGAGAGAGAGAGAAAAGAGAGAGAAAAGAGAGAGAGAGAAAAGAGAGAGAAATAAAGGAAAAAGATTATTTCTGATTGCACTATTGTGCAATAAGAAACACGCTTCTTTGGTTCCGATGTAACGTTGATGCATCTGTCGCACCCTTTTTATCACGCCGCTTCCATAGACCTTGTCGTAACATCTAGAGGGCAGTATCGCCCATTTTGGAACTGGCTCGTTTAAACCAATGAAAATATTGATGGTACTAACTTTTAATCACAATTTGAAGCTGACTCATATTGAAGACAAATATATAAAAACGCACGTTCTCTATATGACAATTACCAATCTCTCTCTCACACACACACATTTGCCTGAGCATGACCTCCCGGTCGAAATCCGGGTAGCAAGATAGACTGATTTTTAGTGTTTTCGTAAAAAGTTTTTCTGCATTTTTTATTTTGGATTTTTTGTATTGAGCACATTTTAGTATTTATACCTTTTAGGCGCGGCCGTTTTCAGCCTCCCATTACAATATATATATGTGTGTGTGTGTGTGTGTGTGTGTGTGTGTGTGTGTGTGTGTGTGTGTGTGCGCGCGCGCGCGAATGAATGAATGTACGAGTCATCAGTAATTACCGTTCTGGGGAACCAATTGTAATGACGAATCTCTCATCCGAACTGCTAATCCTACGTGGCAGTTAATAAATTTAGAGTACACAACTAATACCTTAGTTTTTGCATGGCAGTGATAGCGTAGACAGTAGATTAAAGTAGAAATATTGTTCTCCTTAACAACGCAAAGCGGCATGTAGAAAGAGCAACACAACGGCTGGTCTGATCTACCCCATCAGTCATTGCACGAATTGACTTCATTATTCCAATCGCTGCAAACATGTGGAAAAAAACATTCTCAAGTGAAAATCTGATTTGAGAGTTCGTTGAAAACTTTATTTTTATTTTATTTATTTTGTTAAAAATCAAACCCGGCGTAATTTTACTCAAAGGTTATCGAAGAGTGCCGAATGAGTTGGCCCAAATCGTTGCAAATAATGTTGAATAGGTGAATATTTAGGTACTACTATGAACTTCCTTGGAGAAAAAAAAAACGCATTTTAAATAATTCAAATACCTTTTTGGAAGTTATTTTAAATTATTCTGATGCTAAGAATTTTTGAATTATCTCAGTCTACCGACAGCAGAAAATATTTAAATCGTATATCATATTCGTCTCACAAAAATGAAAGAAAATGGTGGTACATGAAAATTACATTAAACTTTACATTTGATTTTTCAAATATGTCTTTAATAAATAAGATAAGAAAGAAAACACAAACAAAAGAGCAAATTTCAAAATTGCACTTAAAAATTACAAGTTATCTTTTTAAAACTAAATATTAAGTGTAGATTCATTTTCTGCTTAATCCAAAAGAAAATGAGTTTTAAATTATGCAAGCACCAACCAAAAAAAAAAAAAAAAAATTTCTGTTGAGTCTTCTCGTAACCTCATGCTTCTGTTTTTGGTCTGTTTCGGCGAACTGAAACCTAAAACAGCATAATCGAAAATAGTAATTCTGTGGGTCGTTTCGGAGATATGATTAAACGGCAACCCAAAGCAAATACTATTTTCTTCATACTTTTGATTGTGTGATGTTGCAATATATATTGTGACTAAAAATTACTTTACGACTGTTCATTTGCAATCAGCACGCAGAGACAGAACGGAGAAGATAAGCTTTTTGTGTCCAATCCCGCGTAAGCGGGGAGTGGATAAATTTTGAGATGAATTTTCGTATGTTCACACTTGACACTGCATAAATTTTTACTGAAGTAACATTTTCAGGGATTTCTTTATAACTAAAATATTTCGTTACCCCCACCAAAAAAAAATTAAAAAGCACACAAGCAATATATCCAAAAAGTGTTTTGTTTTTTTTTTATTTTAAAATAACCTATTCTGTATACAATTCACTCATTCATGAACAAATACTAAAAATTTCATTAGAATCGGATAATTCCTTGATTTTTTTTTTGTTTTCATTTCAGAAAAAAATGCATCCATTTTGATGGTACATAGGGAATATATTATTGAATTAAAAAATGCAGAATAAAAGGTGATGAAGACGGAAATTATTTACGACTCAACCTAATGTCTACTGAAACAACTGTCTGCATTTTTATTTTAACCTGAGTCATAGTATTGTATATTTTTAGACATAATTCAGTAACAGCTTGACCTTTTTTCGGTGTTCATTCACATGCAAATAACAATTACCCAAAGCGAGGAGCTTATATATCATTTATTGTGATCAGTTGAGGATGAAATCTTTCGTCCCAATTAGCAGCTGATAACATTAAACAAAAAAAATTAAAATTGTAACAGTGCATTGGACTTTAGGCTAGCTCCCGCGGAGAGCTTTTGAGTGTTCGGTCTTTTACCTTCAGCGTCGTACGTATGTAAAAGTTATAAGAATTTAGAAATAATAAAAATTATTTTATCTTTATTCGACACCTTAATTCGGCATAATCTTTCTTCATATACTTAACCGATCTCCGTAGTTTGTTTAGATTTATTTTGCGCGCAATTTTTATTTTCTTTTAAAAATCATCATTCTTTATGATCCCTTCACAGTCACTTTTAAAAGTCATGAGGGAACACAAAATATTACATATTTCGGATACGTCACAGTATGCGGGCTAGAAAAACAAACCATATGAGCAATGTACCATGTCCGCTTAAGTTTTAATTACGGTTTAATTAGACGATATCAATTGAAATTGCGACGAAAAACGAAAGTTAAACCTTTAATAAAGAATTGTTATTTTGTTTAAGCTTTCACTCTTCGATGTTTAAATTTAACTTTAAACGAGTTATTTAATTTTTAATCGCGTATAACTACAGTAGTAGTTACTACCTGTTACTTCAGGTTGTTTATAATTCGTCGAGATCGAAAAAAAAAAGGACGGACGGACGGACACACGTACACTGCGCTTTATTTTATAAAATATTTAGTATCGACGGCAATATCGACAATTAAACTAAAATACAGATTATATTATTTATACTGAATTTTTACATATACACGTTCTGATATTCCCTGACGAGTGGCATGGTAGATTGCTGGAGGGTCCATCTACGAATCTCTAGAGTCGGGATGGTGAAGGTAACACTAATCAGCTAAGCAACAAATTTTATATATAATATTGCACATCGAGTGCTGGAGTTAATAAAATAGTGCCCAACGTATGATAACAGAGCTACAATATATATTAATAAATATACATAGTTGTGCTATCAACGTGGAAAACAGTTTCTTTCACAGCTCATATCGTCAGGTGCTGACTGAAATTCATATATATATATATATATATATATATATATATATATATATATATATGAATTTCAGATAGAGTATATCTGTAAAAGGACAATATAAATAAAGTTAAAAAGGAAAACTTTATTAGTGGACGCATTTCGGACGCTGAGATACTTTATCAAGACGAATGTAAGGATTTTATTTTGTGTGACAAGTATTTATATACAAGAGCAAAAATGTTATTGGATTTTCAAAATGTTTTGGTATAGGAGTAGTCATGAATATTCATCAGGTTAGCAGAAAAGATACACACACACACACACACACTTTGGTTTATTAGGCATTGAATTGTATCACCTCACATCCATGAACTTGCTCGACATTTCTGCTAACCTGATGAATATTCATGAGCACTCCTATACCAAAACATTTTGAAAATCCAATAACATTTTTTCTCCTGTCTATAAATACTGGTCACAAAAAATCCTCACATTTGCCTTGATAAAGCGTCTCAATGGACGAAACGCGTCGACTAAGTTTTCCCTTTGCGTTTATTTATATATTATTAACTGCAGGATACATTCTCCAGTTATGAACGATATTTTTTATTTAATGTTAAATGTTTATCTTGTATAATAATAGCTTCTAGGTTTTGATTATTTGCATTGGGTGCTGTAGTGTATTTTGGTATTATCCACTAATAAATATTGCTCTTATGTTGATACTTGTATTTCAGTCGTTCATGAGGATATTCCTTTTATGGACGGGGGTTTTGTATATGCGAGTGTGCATGTACGCGTGAAGGTAAAATAAAATAGCTTATATTAATTTTCAAACATTTCATTCAGTCGGCATTTGTTTATTTACTAAATATACATAAAGGATTTGTAAGCAGATAAAATTCAAGCTGTCACGGAATCAATGTATTTGCAAAGACTGACACACTGATGCTTTTACAGTAAGCATTTTATATTTGATAACCAACAACAATGCACGAGCAATTATATGAACTAGTATACTCTCAGTGTCTGCTGATAAATATTTTTCTTTATTTTGATATTCTTTCAAACTCAGTACCCCACCTTGCGTCTTAGAGTGTATATATATATATATATAATCCAAAGACGGATATGCAAGGCGATAGGTTCTAACCTGGCATCTCGACTCCAGTCACTTTCTCACAGATGTGATGTGGCTTCCTTCTGTCTTTTCTATAAATATTTTCATGGCAACTATTCTGATGAGCTATTTTTACTGGTGTCCCAACTGCATGAATTTAAGCGTGCTACCAGGTTGGCATATCGGTCCCACCCTTTCGCTATCGAAACAGTTAAATATAACCGCCTCTTCTAATCCAACAGCTTCTCTCACTTCCCAACAGTTGAACTCCCTTCCTCTTACTTGCTTCCCTGATAGCTATAATCTTCAAATGGTCAAATGTAATGTCAATCAACATCTTCTAATGCCTTGATCTCCATCCTTCTCTTTATCCTTTCCTCAAACACCCCTCTTTACTCTTACCTTCACACGCTGTAACCCCTTGCGTGCTAGTGGCACTCCCACCTTGCCTGTGGTTAAATGCTTTATATATCTTCCCTACAAACATTGTCATAGCAACGTTCTGATTAGCTTTTTTTCCTGGTGCCCGACTCCGTGAATTTAAGCGTGCTACTAGATTGGAATCTAGATCCTACACTTTTACTGTTGAATTAATTGAATGTAACCACCACTTCTACTCCAACAGTTTCTTTTCTTGCCCTTCCCGCCTGTGAAACTTCCCTCCGTTTCCTTGCTTCCCTGATAAATACAACTTCAAAAATTTAAATGTAACGTCAATAGCCATCTTGAATCTCGTTCATCTTTTATCCTTTCTTCAATCCCCAGTCTTTCCTCTCGCTTCCACTCTGTAACCCCTTGCGTACTAGTTGTATTTCCGCCGTGTGTGTGTGTGTGTGTGTGCATATATATATATATATATATATATATAATGTAATGGAATAACCTGTCACCCCCGTGAGTGACTACACTAAAGGTAGTAGCAACCTATAAGTATCTGTAAGTAAACGCTAGCTGGGATCTGTTCCAGCTAAACAGTCGAGAGGAACCCAGACGAGGCTCCGCCGAAGTGCAGAGTCTCGTTCGGGTAGGTAGACTGACCCTGAACCCGTTTATACGGGTTCAAAAGGGAATATTTTTGGCCGAGCCTACGGGCTCGGAAAACCCACATTAAACCCGGCCTTGTGACACATGCAACCCTCGTGGGGGGGGGGGGGGGGCTAGGATCTGTTGAGTACGACTCAGACTTACGCAGAAACTACCAACCTTCCAATAGTAGCACTC
Organism: Acanthosepion esculentum; assembly: GCA_964036315.1. Taxonomy (NCBI): domain Eukaryota; kingdom Metazoa; phylum Mollusca; class Cephalopoda; order Sepiida; family Sepiidae; genus Acanthosepion; species Acanthosepion esculentum. The sequence goes on along the minus strand of OZ038485.1, from coordinate 32,447,188 downwards.
ACTACTGGATTGACTTGCGATGACCTTGTGCATAACTGTTACCTTTGTTCTTATTGTACTGGTTTTTTGCAATAAACCTTTACTTATTTTATCCACCTTGTTTTCCAAGTATATATTCCTATCAGCACGGAATATAAGAATATATATAAAGAAAATAAATGGCAAAGTGGAAATGTTTTTTTTTTCGTGACGCGATTCGTCATTTAGGACTTCATCGGAAAACGTGATGTTTAAGCTGATGCGACTACACATCAACGTAGACATTATTTTAGTTCGATCAAGTCCTAAAGGACGAAATGCGTCTCACGAAAATAATTTTCACAACTTTGTCTTTGTTCTGGTATCTAAAAATTTATAGATCTTTTCCCCATATACATTACTAATATAGATACAGGTGTGTGTGTGTGTGTGTGTGTGTGTGTGTGTGTGTGTGTGTGTAGATCTATCTTTCTGCAAATTTGTCACCCAGATGAAGCCACTAGATGAACGCGAATGAAAAAAAAAAAAAAAAAGCAAAAAACTTTAGAATGAACCAGAAACCCATTCCTAAATAGGAGACAAGAGAGAAACTTCTACTCCTGTTCAAAAACCAGGGAGAAGTGTGAACCGAACGATAGGGGAATCTTTCAAAATAATATTTAATGCAATTTAGAGTCGGATTCCTAATCTGATAGAAAAATATAAAGTTCTATCGTGCGGAAAATGTAGCCATAAAGCAAATAAAAAGAATCTCTTTCAAGATACTGATTCCGAGATAAAAGATAAATATTTAAAACAACACTTATCTATTGATTTATAAATTGTATTGGAGGCCATCTCATAACGGATAATGGTCCGTAATATGTTCGAAAAGCTTATATATAGGTTGTAGTCTGTTTGTTATCGAACTCCTCTTAGGGTTTTGGAAATAGACCCCTCCCCACCAATAAACATATATATTCTGAAACTACATTATCCAGGGTACTTTCTTTTTGATCAAATGGTGTCTCCGGGTGGCACAAACCCCACACTGAAACTTTTTTTCCTTTGATATAAATTAAATTTACATTTGAACAAAGGAATGACTTACCCAAAATATAGAAGAAAGCCAGAAGATGGAGGTCACATTGGCAAGGCGCGGGTAATTCAGCTAGTTTTTAAATAATTTAATTACTAATTTTACACGCGCGTGGACACTGAACCCGACACTAAAGTGATGAATATTACTTCAAATGTTGTTATTAGTGGAAACCCGTATTTGAGTAGAGGCCCTGTTGTTTTTATTTTCATCTTAAACGATATTTATTTTGTTTACAAGCGAGAATATCTTAACAGGATTCGTGCCTAGAATTCAAAAACGAATAAAAGCTTACTTGATTGTGAGGTTTTTCGTAGCCTAACGGTTAAGCACGTCGGGTTAGATGATGGTTTGCTTTTCTTCCGCAAAGGAGGACGCAGGTTCAAATCTTGTTGGAGAACACGTTGAGTGTACAGACCGGTAGACGAAATACTGCTTACTTAAATTCGGGTATCAACTAAAAATAACGTTTGAATTAATATACATCTTCAAACGTTATTTTATATAATGTGTGTGTATAAGCGTATAAATATAGACATGTGCATACAAATTCAAACAATAAATAAAAATTTAATTATAAACATAACCTCCTACAGTTGATACCAACAAATTAAATAAAAAGAAATAATGGCCAATATTTACTTTAAGCGTTAAAATTATGTAAAAAAAAAAAAAAAAAAATGAAAAGCAATTTTTCTAAGTTAAGCAAAGACAAGAACGCTCAAACATTAACGACAGCCTGTCTAGAAAAACCGAAAGTAGAATGGCAGCAATACAAAGAAAAAGTAAAAAGGAGAAAAACATAAGGTGTGAGTGTAAAAGTTGTATGTGGGGGGGGGGGAGTTTAGACAAATAATGACATTTTACACGTACGCGCAGCTGCACATACACTAAAAAGAAATGCACCAATGCATATTATATATATATATATATATATATATATATATATATATATATATATATTATATTATATATATATATTATATATATATATATATATTATATATATATATATATTATATATATATATATATATTATATATATATATATATATTATATATATATATATATTATATATATATATATATATTATATATATATATATATTATATATATATATATATATATTATATATATATATATTATATATATATATATATATATTATATATATATATATTATATATATATATTATATATATATATAAAAATAAGTAGAGAATTATAAGCAGTCAATTGCTGATACCACCTGGCGAATAGCCGAAACTCTGGAGTCGAGATTCTGAAGGTAACATCAACCAGCTAAGTAACAAATCTCTTTCTCTCTCACACACACACATATATATATATATATATATATATATATATATATATATATATATATATATATATATATCCTTTATTTCGTCCACCGATTGTTCTAGTTTCACGTGCCGTTCTGTTTCCGGGTGTCTCCCTTTAACTCAACTGTTCACCACTGTAGTAAGCAGGTACTGAACTCACAACTCTTTGGGTCAAGTAACTGGATCTACCCAACGCTTTGTCAGGTGTTCTTGTGTACACCAGAGTATGGATTTTTGTGACTTATAGACTTAATGTCTCAGTTTTCATTTTTTTTTTTTTTTTTACCATAGCTCACATTGCAATTTTGTTCTCTATTGAGGGAGGTTACTGCGAAGTGTCGAACCACTTTTGAAGATCGTCCTGATGTTACATAAACCACAGATTTTTTTCCCTATTTACTACGATAATCCCTTCACATAGACCGAAGCTGCTTTTCTGGTGTTGTCACCCTCTTGTACCCTTCTCTATCCCAGTTTGCCGGAGCTGCTGCCATGTACCCAGGGTAGTTACGCTGTAGAGTACTGCTTATTTTGCTTATGTTGTAAGCAGCGGACGATCTCTGAGAGTTTGTTTTATCCAACGGTTGTACTGGATTCTTTCTCGGACAAGGGTGTGTTTCGCCTTTTCTGCGACCAGACGAGCTTTCCTTGAATTGACGGGAAGTCTTGGTGCCAAGCCTGAAGGGATGAGTCGTAAGTCTCTACAACGGTGTAGGTATGTTTGATGGTTCGATATCCGTGCAAGCTTCTGGTGGGGCTTTTCTAATTGTTTCTATATTTTTTGTATATCGGGTCAGTACCGATCCTTCCATTTCTGACTATATTCCCGAGATGAGGTCTTGTAATTATTGACATTGTTCGGTCTGTTGTCATCTTTGTCATATTCACGATGTTTCGGCCGTTGTACGCTCCGGCCTTCTTCAGGTGCTTGGAATTTCGAACTGAATCCTTTATTTCGTCCTCAGGTGTAGACTGTTCTTGTTCCACTTGCCAAGAAGCCCCTTAAAGGAGAACATGACTAAGGACCATGTTTACGTCATTCCGTACAGCTGTAGAAAGAATTATATGGGCACATGGTCGAGTGGTTAGAACGTTCGCATTCTGACCATGAGACCCGGGTTCGAATCTTACCAGGGTCGATTTGTCAGTAAGGAGAAAGCGCCTGAAAACCAAACTAGGACCCAAGCGTTGTGAGTGAAATTGGATAGACGGAAACCTTGGGTGCCGTCGATAGCTGTGCTAGCACGAAGTCACAGGTCATCGTGGTAGAGGGGTTGAGCATGCTGGCCTTGTTCAAATTGTTGATCACGCTAGATAAAACGCTCTTTCCCAGAAATTGTAACTAAGGTCTGCTCAGCATAGTGGCAGTATAAATCACGGGTGGGCTCTGTGGGTGTTGAACACAAATGCGCCTGAGAAAGCATCTGCAATAGGGATCGGCTAGCTGCCCTAGTAGACAGGTAGCCTCGAATACGAGTAGCCAGCTATACTACTACTACTAGTAAGAAATATAAAGGAGAAACGGACCGCTCCCTTAAGGTGAGACTTCAAGAACAACGTAAAGCTGTTACACGAGATGGAGGGAAAAGAGAAACCACTGTTCCTGTGGAATGAGGTTGAAATAAAAAAAAATAGAGCATCATTGGAAAATGTGAAAACTTAAGGAATCAGCAACACAAAAATCTAAGCCGACCAATCATAGAAATGAATACAATATGGGAACCAGTAATACGGAGTGCTACAGAAAAACAAAGTTGCAATATGAGTCATAGTAAAAAAAAAAAGTGTTTAGAGACATTAAATTTTTAAGTCCCAAAAATGTCCGAGGACACATGACCTAGTGGATAAAAGCGTTGGTTGGATCTAGTGACTTAACCCAAAGAGTTGCGAGTTCAATTGTGAACAAAAACTTGGAGGGTTTGAGTTAAATGGGACACCCGGAAGAGGCATGGCACGTGGAACTAGAACAATCTACCCCGGTGGACGAAATAAAGGATTGTTCGAAATTCCAGTCACAGTCCGAAATGTCGTGAATATGGCAGTAAAGTTGAGAACGACAGTCCGAAAATGTAAATAATTACTCATCTTAGAAATTATATATATATATATATATATATATATATATAAATATATATATATAAATAAGAGAGAGAGAGAGAGAGAGAGAGAGAGAAAAGATATAAGTATCAACACTACATGCGGTAACTTTATGTAATCTTTATTGAAACATGAGAATTAAGATTATAAACGCACTATTTCTGACATTCGGTCATCTTCCCATGTGTGCGCGTGCGCACGCGCGTATACACACACACAAAGAGAGAATATTGATTACGCATAAAAGTTATAAGCATGACAACATAACTTAATTATTGAACTATTAAACTATCATTAGGTTTATATTAAAAACATGAAATAAGGCTCAAGCATGACCAAACTGAGCTACAATTAACTGATGGAAATAGCTTATAAGATGCACAAAAATATCACACGACCAATCAAGTTTCAATAACCTGCGAAAATAATAGTTCGTATTATTAATTTGCGAAAATATCTTTCTAGTTTATCGAGATATCTCTGCGCATGCGCACGTGTGTGTGGCGTTCATTTGTTGAATACCTTTGTAGAAATAAAGAAACTGCGATATAAAAGTAACAACCTTCATACCGGCTGGAGTACATTAAACTGTCAGATCATTCGCTAGTCACATCGTTGAATTAACATGCAACATTACAATTCTCTTTTTTTTTTTTAATGAAAAACTCCTACAATGCAAATAGGGCAGCGAACTTCCACTGAACTCTTCAATCTCTACTATTGGCAATGTGGAATTTGTGGACCATAATTATTTAGCCCACCTGGAATTGTTACCTAGATGCAAAAAAAAAAAAAAAAAAAAAATCTGGCACAAGAACTGAATAAAATCAGTGCTTACTTTCATATACCACAATCTGCTCGGTTCTCTGGCAAGGTTGAAGAAAACGGATAGAGGAACTGGAAATATTGGGAAAAGTCAGGACAATTCAGACGACGGCAATTATTGAAAAATAAGAATAATGCTGGAGAAAAATTGCTGTCTTTTTATCTCTAGTGAAAATATGTTACTATTGGTGTAAAAACAAAGAGGTCAGAAAATATAAAGACTGAACATTCATTTTAATTAACAGTTTTTCGCATCCTAACTCAGTGAGTGGAGGCACGGTGGAGCGACTCGGATTGGGGAATCGGAGAGCCAAGTTCGAATTCTAGTCAAATCCATTACATTCACTTACGTGCCTGGGAAAGGTATAGATCCTCTTCTCCCTCCCAAGCTATGGATAAATAATAGGGCAGACCGGGTTCTATAGCCTTAGATGGCAACTGGCCTACCGCAGAAAGTAATGGCAATCTACTGCGGGAAAAAATTGCCTCATCAGTCATGTATCGAAAGATACATGATCGCCTAAGCGTGTATCACGCATGGCACATAACTGACTGAATTCAGTCAAAGTTGTCATCACATAAAAACCTTAGAAAGCAAACCCAAATCCTTAAAAAATAAACAAACCAAATCCTTAAAATAAATCAAACCCCTTAAAAACAAACCCCTTAATATTAAACTAATCAAACCATTAAAAACAAAAATCAAATCAAAACAAATAAAAAATAAAGTTAAAAATATAAGTAAAATTAAAATAAGAAAATGTTAAATATAAATAGTCTATTAATTTAATTCATAAAAGTACAGATAAAAATCATTCAGTTTTTATAAACAGGAAAAACAAATTTCATTTAATCAAATACAATGTATTTAGGGAAAAATGTAATAAAATAAAAATCACTGCAATATTTGTTAATGTTCATTTTAAAAAGAAAAAAAAAAAAAGAAGAAAACGAAACCTTTCATTCCATTTTCATTTTGGCCTTCACAGATCGAAGTGTGAGCAAAAAATCAGAAATAATATCCTGTAAGATACAAAGGATACACCAGGCCGGTGCATATTCCAATGTGATAAGTCCCATGAAGTTATAATCATAATGTGAATAATCCCACGAACAGGCCCCCAACTGTCGCAAGAGTAAACCACTTGTTAATTCCCAGGTATACAACACCACAAGATAAATTGGAATCCTTATATATACAGGTACACCGTACTTATAATAAAGTCGAATGTACATCCGTTCGACGAAGAAGCTGCAACTGGCATAGATGAAGAACGAAAATAAAGTAGAATATCCGAGGAGTTGGCGATTGCTTTTCTTAGCATGGTACACATCGTAGAGAGCCGTGAAGAAAACTTCATCAAATACTCCGTGCAGTCCGTACACATAGAATCGCAACCACGCGGGCAGTGGTCTGGAAATGTCCGATCTATTCGGACAGTCCGGTTTGCATTCTGTGATTGGAAATATTGAAGTTGCAACGGCAGGCGTTGAAGAATAATTGTTAGTCTTCAGGTTTGTAGTCGTACTGCTTGTTCTGCAGTTGTTAACAGTGGAGAAAGCGCTTGTAATAATGCCTCTTTTTGTTGAATCAGTTCCAGGTGTGGAAGAAGTATGTTGTTGAACCATACTGGAGAATAAATGTATATTCCGAAAGTGAAATATAATGTAAAAGATTGTTAAATGTTAATTATATTTAAATACCTACCTGTTTACGTTGAAAGTAACACTTTTCAAGTTTGTTTACTGCTTCTTACTTCAGTGGGTAACTGCTGAGGTGGAACAATTAAGAATTCGTTAAATATTTTTTCTGTCTATTGTGAAATTTATATATTTTCCCCCGATGTCTTTGCTTAAAAGATGAACTCATCCAGTTGTAGAATTAAAAAAAAAAATGACTTTCTTTTTGATAATAATGAAAGAAATCCACTGTAGTTTAAAAACTCCTTTTGGTTTCATTCGATAAACAGCTTCGGATCGCTCGGTGATTTGTGTTGACTATAAAAATTCTTATCAGGGTTTATATAGCGACTAAACACTATAGTAACCGTTTTGATAAATCGTTACTGTTTGAAATTATATAAATCATTTCAATGTGAAAAGCAAGAAGCTTAACACCTGTACGTTTTTTTTTCTTTTTTAATAAATTAGCTTTTTAAAAGTACTGTGAAGTAAAAATAAGAAACGTGTGCGTGTGTGTGATTTTGAAAGCGTGCACTGTTCACTGACAAATCAACAAGGGTTTTTGACGAAAGCAAGCAGGCAAGCAAACGAAAACATCTCTTTTCTCTTTCTTTCTTTCATCGCTGACATTCGGCAATCTTAGTTTGTGATTATTATTGTTGTTATTATTTCTAAATTCAAAACGTTGAGTGTCGATGTAACGCCCCGTTATTTTATCAGTTTAAGGTGAATGGATGTTTTTTTTTTTTACTTTTTTTTTTTTTTTATAAATTCTTTTGTTTTGCTTTTTTTGATTTTCCTTACTCCAAGTTGCGCTGCGTGCGGCACAAAATGTCTGTCGGGTCGTTTGTGAAACGGGTCTCGCTAACTCCGATGGGCTTTACACACACGATACATTAAAACGGTATCAGCAGCAGCAATGATAGCTTTTTACACTGAGCAATTGTGGACAGTGCTGTATTTTTGTATGTTTTTAGTTCTCCGGAAACTGGTAGTGAGGCAAATCGGTGAGATAAGGTGGTGTATAAGCAAGTAAAAGAAATGAACGCAGTCATCTTGACACGAGCTTCTATTTATATATCTTTCTTCGCCTCAAAGAATAATTCGTTTAATTGACAAGCTAACAGACGTCTTCTGTGTATGTTAAATTCTATTTCCTTGTGTACATTCGTTCAAAAGACTGCCATGACATTGGATTATTAAAAAAATAAATAAATCTGGAATCAATCAAAATAGCAGAAATGGAAACGGTCAATTTTTAAAGGACAATGAAGTTTTTCTTCTTTTTGTCCAAAACAGTTAGTTTTAATGGCTTTACAGAACTTCCTACCTTGTTACTCTAAGTAGCTAGATTCTTTGTCCTTATTTTGCTATCACTTAATTCAAACACATCAAGTAGGTTTACTCGCAGTTTCCCCTGCTTCTTTTGCTTTCGCTATGTTAAGGGTGTTAAATTCCACATGTTTATTCACATGTCCCAGAAAATCCAGTTATAACTTTCTCATATATGGTAATAATCATAATCTATTTGCTATTTAAACCATACATGGATTTAGCCGAAGAGCGAATGTAGGAAAGGAGAGAAAGAAAGAAAAAAATGACCCAAAGATTGTATTGCCTCCTTCCCGAACGTACCTTAGTTTCAAAAATTCCCAATTTTCTAGTTAGTATTTTTTTAATCTTTTTTTTTTTTTAAGTAACAACCACCCCATCATTTGAAGACTTCCAACATTAGCAACATCAATCAAGTTGAGTCATAAATAATTTCCATTTCTGTTAATCAACTTTATTCTTCAAAAAATAAAGTACAATTGCATTTTATTCATTATTTGAAATGACTTGTAGCCACTTATCAAGCAGCAAATTTTTTTCGAAGAATTCTGAATTTGGCTTTAATTTGAGAAAGCTTTCACCATCAAAGCGTTCTGCAGTGATTGAAAAGGGGAATAATTGGCCAGGCGAATATGGCGACTGGGTTAGAACATACAAAGTTCCAAAGGTCCCCGTCTTGCTGTCTTGGAAAAGAACAATAGTTTCACTTAATCCACCGTGTACGCTGCCACTGCTGTGCAAAACCTAAGGTATGTTAGTGTAATCCAAATTTATTAACTACCATTTATTAGTAGGAGTTAGGATTATACATTCATCATTACAGTTGGGTCCCAAAACGGAATTTACTTATGATTCAACCAAATAAAAGGAATAGCACCTGTAAGTAGGGGTGGGGAATACTGATATAATCAAGATGGTAACTTTCCACCCGGCATTAAATGAATAGTTAGGATGGAAACATTTATTATACCAGATGGTAATATAAAGTAACTTTTAACATTGTTATCAAAATTCAGACCAGGGGTTCGGCTTGACGGTATTCTAAAAGATATGTTACTTGGCAAAAAGTAGGTCATGGATATATAAAGGAGATGACAAGATAGGCGAAGTATGTTTATAAAACGTTCTCTCACTTGCCGTTACTGTTTATATTGCTAACGAACCCACAAACAAGTCCGGATAGACAAGAATACAGTACTAGAACAGTATTATGAAATACTATTAGAATAATCTTCTTGCTGAAAGATCATCAACCAGGCTACACAGAAAGATTAATAATTCTCTACTCTTTATGTACTATAAAATTCTTTTTCTCATTAAATCTGTTGTTGGTTATCAACAGAGTTTGAGTTGTGCACTGAAATTGGTTTTCAGTGAAGACAAAGTTACCACGGCCATAAAAATTTTACACCGGAAATCCCAGCGAATACTGGGCAAAAAGTGACGACGCTAAGAATACTCCGTTTTTCATAGCTCTGGGACCGGAAACGACGGATCAACGAGACGAGAGCGGAAGCGGAGGTTATTATGCCTTCAAAACTAGAAAGAGCGATAAAACTGTTCGGTCAATAGTGTGTGCAAACTATTATAGGCACTTTTGTGGTTCCCGAGCATGATCCTACTATTTTTCTCAATTATTTGCTCTCTTTCAATTGTTCCCTGCGGTTCGCTGGCCCGGCTACGTCCATTATATGGAGTGCAATCTTCTCGCCTGGATGAGGTGATCGGTCTGATATTCATTTTCTTTTTGACGAAAGTCACCGATTGGTACTGATGATAAATGTTGAGATTAGCCGTTTCCTTACAAGGAAACATTCGCCAGCCATTGATCGGACAGTTAGCGTTATTGTCTGTTGAATTTTATGAAAAAAATATTTTCAGTTTTTCAGGAAAATAGATTTTTCAAGTACACTGTTATGGCTCATCGACTTTTTGACAATCGATGGTTCAGTATACTTTTTAATCTGGATATTTTACTTTCTCCTTGCCAATACTCCATAAATAACAGGCTATTCAGTTTTGATCACGTGGAAGGACATGCCAGAAACGCTGTTTGCTTTGAAGTGAAGAAGAAAGCAAGCAAAGAAATAACACTGCCGTGTTAAACGTCCGATTTAGTGAAATAGAAAAACTTGCCAATTTCAACTCTGCATTTATATCCACTTAGCAAAATATGAGGATGCAGGTCATTAGGTAAGTTTATAAACTCATATATTTAACGAGGCGACAGTGGAATTTCCATGAGTATTTTATAGTTGTCGAACTAGCAAGGATCTTTTTCAATCATTAACTTAAGATTCAAAAGAAAATTCAAATAGGAAGACCATGAACTTTTTCACGGTTAAATATAACTGACTTGCATTTGACGATATAAACAAAATGTTATGAGCACAACTTAAAAGCTGTTGTGGAAAATAATATGAAATACATTCTTGTACTTACACATTCAAATCGATCACTTCAGTCAAGGGGACATTAAAGTCACAGTAGTGCTCATAATTATTAGCACACTTGGAATGGGCACAAAGAAAGAAAGAGGGGCGGAGAGGAGTGAAAGAAGCGAAGAAAAAAAAAGAGAGATAGAGAAAAAGGTAGATATTTGTAAGCATTTATTTTTTTACTCAAATATTTATTTTCCAACATTTTTTTCGTCAGTATGGCTGTGAACATTAAACTTATTCACTCTGACTAGTGTCCTTATCATCATCAGGTTTTGGTCGTTGTAACCTTTGGCTTTCGTCAGGTGTTTGAGTTGGTAACATTCTGAGGATTTCGACCCGATCCCTTGAATAAGCTATGAGATATCTGAAGAAGACCAGAGAGTGCAATGGTTGTAACGTAGAGATTGTAACAACTAAGATAAGTATACTAGTCCAATTAAACCAGTGTCTAATAATAATTCTTCATTTTAGACGTTCGGACAAAAATTAAACCGAGATCGAACATTATACACTGAACATTTCAGATTAAAAATTCAGTTAATTAATATCTATGAACTTATCGACCCGGCCTTGTATGACATATACGAATGGAATATGAATATAGAATGGAATGCATCCATTAAGAATGATTAAAGAAAGGAGCCTATTCACTAAATAAGATATAGCAGACCTAGTCATCCTGTGAATACACATTTTACAATTAATAATTCATTATTCTTCTACCATTTAACTCATTTTATTTAAGGGACGGCGGGAATTTAATGGGGGTAGCTAGAATTAATACCTGTTAATTTCCGTCTAAATTTGGGGGATGAGTTATTTACGCAAGTTATATGCGGACTATTGTCCTCGTCGTCGTTGTTGTTATGACTGCTGCTGTTGCTGCTTGTCAGGCTTGACTGCAAAAGAAAATTCAAGCATGGCAAGCTTCAGCAGCAGGCAGGATATGTATAAGACTAAGATCTCCACAGAGAATTGTCCCACGGGACAATAGCCTAGTGGATGAAAGCGTTGATTCGTGGATTTGGTGTAATTGTGAGATCAATCCCCTCAGCCGGGCTGTGTGTATTTGGACTCAGTGAAAATAGAGCGAACAATAATATAACTGGGCAGGACTAAAAATAAGAATATAAGATAACCCTAGACATTGATAGTGGAACGAGAAAAGTCTACCTTCGCAGACTAAATAAAAGGTTCAGTACTGTAGGTTATCCGGATCGACATACAACTGATGAAGGCCGGAGGGTACAACGATCGAAACGTTGTGCTAATAAAGAGAGGGCAATAATTCACATATAAATATTGTAAATAATAATAATAATGGTTATTTTTTAAAACCTATAATTAATGCCAGGTTTATAATTAATACATAATTAATACATTTATAATATACAATATCTATAATTAATACCTAATTAATACCTGGTTTTTATAGTGACATTAATAGCTTCGCTATCGCCAAACGGCTAAGCCTAATGTTATGTGTAGCGTCTACATTTTTCTTAATATTTAGGTAGACTGTAGTCAAATATGAGTAAGATAAAAATAAACTAATAGCTGAAGGTAATTGAATATAAACTAGCATAGACTATAAACCTGATGAAAACCAAGTGTTATTAATTGAAACGTTTACATTTATAAATGTAAAATAAAATGCTCAGCTCGAAATTCCAATCACCTGAAGAAGGCCGGAGCGTAAACGGCTGAAACGTCGTGAATATGACAAATATGAGGACCTGAACAATGTAAAAAATATCCACATACGTTTCGGACAGACTGTGGTGAAACTGGCGTTGTAAATTCTAATCTCAGTCCAACTAGTCCTATGAAGAGATCTATGGTTTTTAGTTATCTATATCCATAGAATGCAAAAATAAAATCTTTGTTATTGTGACATGATATTCCATCAGGATTGCTTAATGGCTGAGTTAGTTGCATATTTTCAACCAATACTTGTAGATGTTAGAGTTTTTTGTCTTGAATTTTGTTTTGTATACAAGCCCTCCCAATTTAGATGAATGATGCAATCTTCCTATTCGTCGTTTTGTCTGCCGCTGAAGACAACCATAATACTCTGATGTGCCTAACACAAAGGGTCTCTTAATAATTGGGGAGGGAAGGAATTTTCCCAGTATGCAAGAAACGAGGCATGGATTTTCTGCTAAATTGCCAGTGGCTATCACAGAAACAATTGCATGAACGATCATCTGGCCGTAATTTAACTCTTCATGGTTATGAAAACAATGAAAAACTGAAAGAATACTAAATTAAACTATAATCATACATAATCTATTTTAAAAAAAATGGATGTGTTTCTTATGCGCATGTTCAAAACAAAACGAAACATGAGCTATCATTAAGAGATATTGAATTTAAAAAAAAAATAATACACAAACGAATGAGAGCAATCCATTTTTATTGTATTGACGTGCTAAAAACGAACACACTTTATAGTATTGACTATAAAGGGCGTTTCAGTTTCTTAAAAATTCAATAGGACATCGACGCCAGTTACTTTTGATTCCTTTCCTGTATTTGAATTAAAAATAGCATCAGATATTTATAGACACTGTCACTGTCGGGATGAGATGTTTGCCAAATATTGTGTCTATAATGTTAACCAAATCCAGCACAGACTATAAATGACGATGCACCAAACATATTGCCATCTTTCATTCAGTGTACCTCTTTCCTTCCAAACAGTACGAATAATCATTTTTCTCTCTCGGTAGAGAGTTGGGCAAAATGCCTGGTTTTCATGTGCGTATCAAACTGACACTTCATTAATGTGGCCAAAAGACAAATTCTCATTATGTCTGTTTTAATATACTCATTAGATAGAGTAAAAACGTACAACTGCATATCTTTTGCATTTATGCACGTATTAGTTTCATCTTATTTATAAGAAACAGGGTCGTACCGTATCAAATCAACAAGGATTTGACCATCAGTTTTTTTTTTTCAAATGTTAGGAAACATTTGGATTTATCACTTTTTTAGATCCAAACAATTTTTTAACAGATCGCAACAGCTATTAGAGAGATGTGATTAAATATACTTTAATGTTAAAAAAAATTATTATTATTGTTGTTGTTGTTTAGGCAATAAGCATTATAACATAGCACAAATAGCTATATTGTAGAAAAAGGAATTTTCGACTATATACGCATTTTTTACATATTTACGGTTATTTTTGTAACTTAAGGACATTCTCGTACGTCTAGTAATGGATAATATTATACATTAATTACTAATTTTTTAATTATTAGCTGTTTGTGATCAGTTGTTGACATTAATAGCTATCCGCTGATGTATTAAAATTTGGGAATAATGCAATAATAAAAATTTAATCTTTGATATTTGTTGCATATTTCCATATTTTATGTTATCTTAACATTAATTCATGACATTTTAAATAATTATTTTCATTACGCCACTTTTACATATAAAAAATCTATTTTTTGTATAGCAGTTAACCACAAATACTCTTGATTTTTATGATAATGTGAATCAGCATTCAAAGAGCTTTCTAAAGATATACAACTTTGCCATATTGGGAGATATGAAAATGTTAGCATATAGTGGCAAATACCAAAATCCACTATTTTGAATTTGGCCCAACTCAGTAAAACCCTTGTAACTCAGACCACAGTTAAAAGATCACAAAAAATTTGTACTGTTGTCAAATTTAAAGATACGTTTTTTTTTTGAGAAATTAAAGGTCAATAATTAAGGTCAAAGTCAAATTATTTTATTTGACCTTTAAACGAAAAAAATAAACATTACCTTTTAGGTCTATCCAATTACTTTAAAAATGGTATATAATTTAGATTTGTGGGTTAAAGGAAACCTGAGATAATGATATTTAAACTGTGTGACTATTTTCCAAAATTTACATTTTGGCAAAGGTCAAAGGATCATATATCGAGAACCCGTTGACCTAGATTTCTGTCATGAAGCTTTGCAAGTGTACCACATTTGAAACAAGATCTGTGTCGGTGATGGTCAGTCACTTGTTGATTTGAATGACTGAACTATTTCATGGTGCGAAGGTGCAGCCTGTGCAATGAATAGCGGCTCGGATGGAGAAATCGTCACATTAAGTTCGTGACATTGACTTTTGCGCAAATAAGCTTCAGAAAATTTGAACCTTAGCCATGGGTTAAATAGTAATACCGACGGATATCTGAATCTAGTTACTGCATACCGTCAAAACAAATATAACGGCAGTAATGGCTAGCGTGCTGAGGCTCTATATAAAGAAAAGAAAAAAGCAGAGAGAAAAGAAAAGAAGAAAAGAAAAAAGCAGAGAGAAAAGAAGAAAAGAAAAGAAAAAAGCAGAGAGAAAAGAAGAAAAGAAAAGAAAAAAGCAGAGAGAAAAGAAGAAAAGAAAAGAAAAAAGCAGAGAGAAAAGAAGAAAAGAAAAGAAAAAAGCAGAGAGAAAAGAAGAAAAGAAAAGAAAAAAGCAGAGAGAAAAGAAGAAAAGAAAAGAAAAAAGCAGAGAGAAAAGAAGAAAAGAAAAGAAAAAAGCAGAGAGAAAAGAAGAAAAGAAAAGAAAAAAGCAGAGAGAAAAGAAGAAAAGAAAAGAAAAAAGCAGAGAGAAAAGAAGAAAAGAAAAGAAAAAAGCAGAAAAGAAGAAAGCAGAGCGAAAAGAAGAAAAGAAGAAAGCAGAGCGAAAAGAAGAAAAGAAAAAAGCAGAGCGAAAAGAAGAAAGCAGAGCGAAAAGAAAAAAGCAGAGCGAAAAGAAAAAAGCAGAGCGAAAAGAAAAAAGCAGAGCGAAAAGAAAAAAGCAGAGAGAAAAGAAAAAAGCAGAGAGAAAAGAAGAAAGCAGAGAGAAAAGAAGAAAGCAGAGAGAAAAGAAGAAAGCAGAGAGAAAAGAAAAAAGCAGAGCGAAAAGAAGAAAGCAGAGAGAAAAGAAGAAAGCAGAGAGAAAAGAAGAAAGCAGAGAGAAAAGAAGAAAGCAGAGAGAAAAGAAGAAAGCAGAGAGAAAAGAAGAAAGCAGAGAGAAAAGAAGAAAGCAGAGAGAAAAGAAGAAAGCAGAGAGAAAAGAAGAAAGCAGAGAGAAAAGAAGAAAGCAGAGAGAAAAGAAGAAAGCAGGGAGAAAAGAAGAAAGCAGAGAGAAAAGAAAAAAGCAGAGAGAAAAGAAAAAAGCAGAGAGAAAAGAAGAAAAGAAAAAAGCAGAGAGAAAAGAAGAAAAGAAAAAAGCAGAGAGAAAAGAAGAAAAGAAGAAAGCAGAGCGAAAAGAAGAAAAGAAGAAAGCAGAGCGAAAAGAAGAAAGCAGAGCGAAAAGAAGAAAAGAAGAAAGCAGAGCGAAAAGAAGAAAAGAAAAAAGCAGAGCGAAAAGAAGAAAGCAGAGAGAAAAGAAGAAAGCAGAGAGAAAAGAAAAAAGCAGAGAGAAAAGAAAAAAGCAGAGAGAAAAGAAAAAAGCAGAGAGAAAAGAAAAAAGCAGAGAGAAAAGAAAAAAGCAGAGAGAAAAGAAAAAAGCAGAGAGAAAAGAAGAAAAGAAAAAAGCAGAGAGAAAAGAAGAAAAGAAAAAAGCAGAGAGAAAAGAAGAAAAGAAAAAAGCAGAGAGAAAAGAAGAAAAGAAAAAAGCAGAGAGAAAAGAAGAAAAGAAAAAAGCAGAGAGAAAAGAAGAAAAGAAAAAAGCAGAGAGAAAAGAAGAAAAGAAAAAAGCAGAGAGAAAAGAAGAAAAGAAAAAAGCAGAGAGAAAAGAAGAAAAGAAAAAAGCAGAGAGAAAAGAAGAAAAGAAAAAAGCAGAGAGAAAAGAAAAAAAGAAAAAAGCAGAGAGAAAAGAAGAAAAGAAAAAAGCAGAGAGAAAAGAAGAAAAGAAAAAAGCAGAGAGAAAAGAAGAAAAGAAAAAAGCAGAGAGAAAAGAAGAAAAGAAAAAAGCAGAGAGAAAAGAAGAAAAGAAAAAAGCAGAGAGAAAAGAAAAAAAGAAAAAAGCAGAGAGAAAAGAAGAAAAGAAAAAAGCAGAGAGAAAAGAAGAAAAGAAAAAAGCAGAGAGAAAAGAAGAAAAGAAAAAAGCAGAGAGAAAAGAAGAAAAGAAAAAAGCAGAGAGAAAAGAAGAAAAGAAAAAAGCAGAGAGAAAAGAAGAAAAGAAAAAAGCAGAGAGAAAAGAAGAAAAGAAAAAAGCAGAGAGAAAAGAAGAAAAGAAAAAAGCAGAGAGAAAAGAAGAAAAGAAAAAAGCAGAGAGAAAAGAAGAAAAGAAAAAAGCAGAGAGAAAAGAAGAAAAGAAAAAAGCAGAGAGAAAAGAAGAAAAGAAAAAAGCAGAGAGAAAAGAAGAAAAGAAAAAAGCAGAGAGAAAAGAAGAAAAGAAAAAAGCAGAGAGAAAAGAAGAAAAGAAAAAAGCAGAGAGAAAAGAAGAAAAGAAAAAAGCAGAGAGAAAAGAAGAAAAGAAAAAAGCAGAGAGAAAAGAAGAAAAGAAAAAAGCAGAGAGAAAAGAAGAAAAGAAAAAAGCAGAGAGAAAAGAAGAAAAGAAAAAAGCAGAGAGAAAAGAAGAAAAGAAAAAAGCAGAGAGAAAAGAAGAAAAGAAAAAAGCAGAGAGAAAAGAAGAAAAGAAAAAAGCAGAGAGAAAAGAAGAAAAGAAAAAAGCAGAGAGAAAAGAAAAAAAGAAAACAGCAGAGAGAAAAAAGAAAACAGCAGAGAGAAAAAAAAACAGCAGAGAGAAAAAAAAAACAGCAGAGAGAAAAAAAAAGAAACGAAAACAGCAGAGAGAAAAAAAAAACAGCAGAGAGAAAAAAAAAAAGCAGAGAGAAAAGAAGAAAAGAAAAAAGCAGAGAGAAAAGAAGAAAAGAAAAAAGCAGAGAGAAAAGAAGAAAAGAAAAAAGCAGAGAGAAAAGAAGAAAAGAAAAAAGCAGAGAGAAAAGAAGAAAAGAAAAAAGCAGAGAGAAAAGAAGAAAAGAAAAAAGCAGAGAGAAAAGAAGAAAAGAAAAAAGCAGAGAGAAAAGAAGAAAAGAAAAAAGCAGAGAGAAAAGAAAAAAAGAAAAAAGCAGAGAGAAAAGAAGAAAAGAAAAAAGCAGAGAGAAAAGAAGAAAAGAAAAAAGCAGAGAGAAAAGAAGAAAAGAAAAAAGCAGAGAGAAAAGAAGAAAAGAAAAAAGCAGAGAGAAAAGAAGAAAAGAAAAAAGCAGAGAGAAAAGAAGAAAAGAAAAAAGCAGAGAGAAAAGAAGAAAAGAAAAAAGCAGAGAGAAAAGAAGAAAAGAAAAAAGCAGAGAGAAAAGAAGAAAAGAAAAAAGCAGAGAGAAAAGAAAAAAAGAAAAAAGCAGAGAGAAAAGAAGAAAAGAAAAAAGCAGAGAGAAAAGAAGAAAAGAAAAAAGCAGAGAGAAAAGAAGAAAAGAAAAAAGCAGAGAGAAAAGAAGAAAAGAAAAAAGCAGAGAGAAAAGAAAAAAAGAAAACAGCAGAGAGAAAAAAGAAAACAGCAGAGAGAAAAAAAAACAGCAGAGAGAAAAAAAAAACAGCAGAGAGAAAAAAAAAGAAACGAAAACAGCAGAGAGAAAAAAAAAACAGCAGAGAGAAAAAAAAAAACAGCAGAGAGAAACAAAAAGAAACGAAAACAGCAGAGAGAAAAAAAAACAGCAGAGAGAAAAAAAAAACACCAGAGAGAAAAAAAAAAAACACCAGAGAGAAAAAAAAACAGCAGAGAGAAAAAAAAAACAGAGAGAAAAAAAAACAGCAGAGAGAAAAAAAAACAGAGAGAAAAAAAAACAGCAGAGAGAAAAAAAAAAGAAACGAAAACAGCAGAGAAAAAAAAACAGCAGAGAGAAAAAAAAAACAGAGAGAAAAAAAAACAGCAGAGAGAAAAAAAAAAGAAACGAAAACAGCAGAGAAAAAAAAACAGCAGAGAGAAAAAAAAAACAGCAGAGAGGAAAAAAAAACAGCAGAGAGGAAAAAAAAAACAGCAGAGAGGAAAAAAAAAACAGCAGAGAGGAAAAAAAAAACAGCAGAGAGAAAAAAAAAGAAACGAAAACAGCAGAGAGAAAAAAAAAGAAACGAAAACAGCAGAGAGAAAAAAAAAGAAACGAAAACAGCAGAGAGAAAAAAAAAGAAACGAAAACAGCAGAGAGAAAAAAAAAGAAACGAAAACAGCAGAGAGAAAAAAAAAGAAACGAAAACAGCAGAGAGAAAAAAAAAGAAACGAAAACAGCAGAGAGAAAAAAAAGAAACGAAAACAGCAGAGAGAAAAAAAAAGAAACGAAAACAGCAGAGAGAAAAAAAAAAGAAACGAAAACAGCAGAGAGAAAAAAAAAAGAAACGAAAACAGCAGAGAGAAAAAAGAAAACAGCAGAGAGGAAAAAGAAAACAGCAGAGAGGAAAAAGAAAACAGCAGAGAGGAAAAAGAAAGAAACGAAAACAGCAGAGAGAAAAAAGAAAACAGCAGAGAGAAAAAAAAGAAACGAAAACAGCAGAGAGAAAAAAAAAACAGCAGAGAGAAAAAAAAGAAACGAAAACAGCAGAGAGAAAAAAAAAACAGCAGAGAGAAAAAAAAAAACAGCAGAGAGAAAAAAAAAAACAGCAGAGAGAAAAAAAAAAACAGCAGAGAGAAAAAAAAAAACAGCAGAGAGAAAAAAAAACAGCAGAGAGAAAAAAAAAGAAACCGAAAACAGCAGAGAGAAAAAAAAAGAAACCGAAAACAGCAGAGAGAAAAAAAAAGAAACCGAAAACAGCAGAGAGAAAAAAAAAGAAACCGAAAACAGCAGAGAGAAAAAAAAAGAAACCGAAAACAGCAGAGAGAAAAAAAAAGAAACCGAAAACAGCAGAGAGAAAAAAAAAGAAACCGAAAACAGCAGAGAGAAAAAAAAAGAAACCGAAAACAGCAGAGAGAAAAAAAAAGAAACCGAAAACAGCAGAGAGAAAAAAAAAGAAACCGAAAACAGCAGAGAGAAAAAAAAAGAAACCGAAAACAGCAGAGAGAAAAAAAAAGAAACCGAAAACAGCAGAGAGAAAAAAAAAGAAACCGAAAACAGCAGAGAGAAAAAAAAAGAAACCGAAAACAGCAGAGAGAAAAAAAAAGAAACCGAAAACAGCAGAGAGAAAAAAAAAGAAACCGAAAACAGCAGAGAGAAAAAAAAGAAACCGAAAACAGCAGAGAGAAAAAAAAAGAAACCGAAAACAGCAGAGAGAAAAAAAAAGAAACCGAAAACAGCAGAGAGAAAAAAAAAGAAACCGAAAACAGCAGAGAGAAAAAAAAAGAAACCGAAAACAGCAGAGAGAAAAAAAAAGAAACCGAAAACAGCAGAGAGAAAAAAAAAGAAACCGAAAACAGCAGAGAGAAAAAAAAAGAAACCGAAAACAGCAGAGAGAAAAAAAAAGAAACCGAAAACAGCAGAGAGAAAAAAAAAGAAACCGAAAACAGCAGAGTGAAAAAAAAAGAAACCGAAAACAGCAGAGAGAAAAAAAAAGAAACCGAAAACAGCAGAGAGAAAAAAAAAAGAAACCGAAAACAGCAGAGAGAAAAAAAAAGAAACCGAAAACAGCAGAGAGAAAAAAAAAGAAACCGAAAACAGCAGAGAGAAAAAAAAAGAAACGAAAACAGCAGAGAGAAAAAAAAAGAAACGAAAACAGCAGAGAGAAAAAAAAAGAAACAAAAACAGAGAGAAAAAAAAGAAAAAAAAAGCAGAGAGAAAAAAGAAAAAAAAAAGCAGAGAGAAAAAACCAGAAAAAAGAAACGAGAAAAATCCTCACCTTTGAACTATGAAAACCGCCATGAAGCAAAACACACTTTGATATCTTCTGTTGAATTTGACTTAGAATGGCGAGACAAAGATCGATTTTGGTCTATATTTTTTTAAAGAAATTATTATTATTATAATTATACATAGAGTTTCTTAAACTGGAGCACTTGTATTGTTTGTCACTCGTAAATTAGAGTACCAGGAAAATCCAGACAAAAATTATCAGAACTGTCCTCGGGCACAATTTGATAATAGACGGCGAGAAAAAGCTTCACTAGAAACAGGCAGGAAGTTCAAAGCATCTAACGTTCGCCTAGAAATGTAGAGAACTGGGCTTTAAAAAATTAACGGGTACAACTCAGATAAAGTTAAGAGTTCGAGTAAATCCGTGTAGCATAATATTATATATATATATATATATGAGAGAAGTCCGGCTCTCGTTCAGTCGCCAGAGAGGAGTCCGGCTCTCGTTCAGTTGCCAGAGAGGAGTCCGGCTCTCGTTCAAAAGCACGCCTGTTGCAGATCAATGATTAACGACATTCTCACAAGTCATTCACTAATCTAAAGACGCCCCCAACTATGATCATAAGGGAAATTAAATTTTAAACATCTGTTCAGTGTGTGCTCTCCTTAAAAAAATTTTGAAAAATTTTCACCTACCTAATCTCACATAAAACTGTGTCCATGCGTCCTCTCGAAAACATGAAAATTAAAAATTAATTTTATGACGAAAAAATAACAACAATAATAAGTGCTCTCGCACCGAGTGAGGTCAACTACATTACCTAAGCATTGCCTTCCAACTTAGGGTACACCCGGAGTTAAGTTATCAACTAAGCTCATAACAGGACGAGACAAATTTACTAGCCATCGCCCTACGGTAAGCTCTTTCTTTGAAAATCGGCATTTCAAATCTGTTTTTACCTGGACTCGAAAACCAATTACTGGCGCTAGCATAAACTGCACAACTAGCTCGGTCACAAAGCAAGAATTTAATTCGTTTGATATTGCTTTGCGATGTAAAAGTGATGGCGTCATAAAATACGAGCAATTTTAATTTAACATGTACAAAAACAAAAAGAGTGGAGGTATTTGACGGGTGTTCTGAATTAAAAATATATATAATGGTCACGAGCATTGGCTGTGTCCTCAGAATATGGACATTACACTCAGTTCTGCCACTTACAAAACTGATATTTCTTTGTGACGACATTTACTGATGTCAATTGATAAATACGAACGATAACGGCCAACGATTTAAGGTCGAATCTAGAGTTCACCAAACAGTAGCTTATTGACTTTGTGCTAGAGATACGCTTAGCAAAAACAGTCGCCTAACCGATTGATGGTTAGTAAGATTGTCTCGCAAAGCATTGTTCAGAAGTTCAATTGTCACTCGCTGCTCTATTGCAACATTCTGTTAGACTAAGCCAAGTTTTCTAAGCGCTACGAACAACGAAAAGCTGTCTATAGCAGGTTTGCACAATAAAAAAAATATGAAGGCCCGCATTGTTCGTAGAAAATTAGCCGTGGACCGTTAGAGTAAGTTATTGTGAGAATAACATGGAGCAAATGCACTAATGTATCCCGCAGTAGGGATGTCTTAATCTAAGGAAAATATTGAGCATCTTTTTTTGGTAATGGTTAAAGAGGAGTCAGTCTTTTCTTGGTGAGAGAGAAGAAAGGTTTAAATTTATTATACTTTACACGCTTCCTTAGCTTGGGTCCCTGGTTATGCTTTTTGGGGGGGGATGGGTTTACGGCATATCAACCTCAATGGATTATTTAATGCCGACAAGATTTTTTTTATCGCTGGTAACTTATTTCTTTATTTTCAAAAATGTATTACTGGTAATATTTTTTCCCTTCAAAAATGTATTGCTGGTTTGGTTTGTTTTGTGGCATATCAAGCGCAATGGGTTATTTAATGCCGACAAAATGTTTATTTCTGGTATTTATTTTTTTTACGAAATAGTTTTGGTATTAAAACCTATTGGTACCATGAAAGTAATGGTGAATTTAGCAGTTTCAATAAGGAAGACAGTCAGCAGCCATTGAGAGAGTTTGCGTTACTATCGATTGAACATGGCTGATGCTAACCCCCAAGAAAGTGACCCATTAAGCCTTCTCGGGCTAACGTTCTCGGTTGCACGAAGTGGAAAGATCATATTGAATCCATTGCTAGATCAGCTGTTAAGAAAGTTGGTTCACTGTGTCGTACCAGACAATTTTTCTCTCCTGAATATATGTTGCATCTCTACAAGTCTACCATTTGTCCAAGCTTAGGATATTACTGCCATCGATGGCCCGATGTCTCTGCTATTTATCTTGAGCTCCTTGATAAGATCCAAAGAAGAATCATCAATAATATTGATCCTGATCTGGCAGCTCGGCTTCAGCCACTTGCCCACAATCGTAAGTTTGCCTCCCTGTCTCGGTTTGGTTTGTTTTACGGCGTATCAACCTAAATGGGTTATTTAACGCCGACAAGATTTTTTATTGCTGGTAATAATTCTTTCAAAAATGTATTGCTGCTAATATATTTTTTCCCCAAAAATTTATTGCTGACAATATTTTTTCTTCAAAAGTATACGGTTAGCAATATTTTTCCTTCAAAAATGTATTGCTGGTAATATTTTTCCCCAAAAATGTATTGCTGGTAATATTTTTTTCAAGAAAATGTATTGCTGGTAATATTTTTTCCTTCAAAAATACACTGCTAGTAATAACTGACAAAAAAGTATTGCTAGTATTAAAACCTATTTTTACACTTTCATAGTGTTTTGACCCCAGTTTAGGGGTGGGGGCTAACTATTTGCTCATACCTGGAACCCTAACAGGTGCTACCACCCCGGGTCAGGATGTACTTGGGAACAAGAGCAATTAAGAGGAGGTTCCACGCTCCTCAAAAACATCCAGATCCAGATGTTGGATTTTGCTTATCGTCTTGCCCAGGACGCGGATGTAGTTTATCGTCATACCCAGGGCGCCTTCCTGTCTCTTTTCTATAAATACTTTCATGGCAATTGTTCTGATCAGTTCTTCACTATGGTACCTAGACTTTATGAATTTAAGCGCAGTACTAGACTGACGGCGAGATCTCATCAATTTACACTTTAGCTGGCTAGATGTGGCCGTAAGTTCTATGCTTGCAGTTTCTTTTCTCGCTTGTGGAACTCTTTCGGTTCCATGCTTTCCGGCCAACTATAATCTGCAAAAATTTAAATGCAATGTCAACAGCTATCTACTGTCCTCCTGATTATTATTTTCTCTTCCTGCCCATTACTAATGTTTATGTTCTTAATTCATTCGCGCACTGTAACCCCTTGCGTTTTATTGGTTGTACTGCCTTATTTGGGGTGACACTGATTTAAAAAAAATCTTCACTAAAACAGTTTTTCAGGAAATTAGACTTCAAGTTTCACTTTAGTATGATGGAAGTTTCTTTCCAAACCTTTTGTTTGGGTAATGCGGAAAGCTAACATCATTCCATTGTTTTCTTTTCTAGTTACATGTACTTCCCACTTTTCTTGATTTTTCTTTTAAAAGTTCATCCCTCATATCTACTTATAACCATACATCATGAGATTACTTTCATTTTTAATGTGAATTTACCTGGCGCGGGTAGAATATAATACAGGGCGCCAGTAGTAGCTTTTCATCGTAAGTCCTCCACTATTCTGACCTTGTGTCAGAGTAGAATGTAGTATTGCCTAATCCCAGATCATGCCAATACGCAATTTGAACTCGGTGTGTCAGCAGAGAAACCAGGGGGAAGATTTGACCCGAGGTGACCTCCCAGCCGCCGAGTGCAGGTTCACGTGGGAGAGAATCGTACCCCTGTGTGTTTATATAAACACCCACCCCAGTGAGGAGAAAGTCTTTCTTGGACGAGAATATAAGGTCAACGTTTCGGGCGAGGAGACCAATACATTTGCCGTACACTGACTGACAGTAACCAGGAGGTGAATCAAATCTAATGTTGATATGAGGAAAGTATCGTGTGTCAGCATTAGTAGGCATTTAGATAACGGAGTTAAAATAAATGCCCACTTTCATCCTCTTGTCGTTTTAAAATATGACAGAAACTGAAGAAAGAGAAAAGAGAAGCTTCCGTAAAGTGTTATCAAGCGTGGCAAGTAACAGCACTCAAACGGGCAGGTTAAGTTGAAAGCTCGAAGGTAACCACTCATTGTCCCACGGGACTGTAAACTAAGTTTGCGAATTTTGTAACATAGTAATTTGAGTTCTATCCTTGGAAAGAGAAAGGAGAAATTCCCTGAAGCTTATCCGGGTCAAGAAACACCTGATGAAGGTCAGAGGGCCCAACTACCGAAACGTTGTGATAAAGATTAGGATAATAGTCAACATGTATCAGGTCATCCCATAAGTTCTGTCCGAATTTTGAATAAAGAAAACAAGTGACCAAATGTTACATTTAATTACAGATTCAATCAACAATGTATTTTCCCTGATTATCTATTAACAAGCTTACTAATTCCATTACTGTAAAATTCTTTTGGCTTTGATTCGAAGAACTCACAAATGTCAGTTTTAACCTCTTCCTGTGTTACAAAAGCTGTTTCTTCCAAATGATTCTGTAAGCTATGAAACAAATGGTAGTCTGAAGGAGCAAGGTTGGGAGAATAAGGTAGATGAGGAATTTTCTCCCAACCAAGTTTTTCGATCTTTTGTGACGTGTTTCTTGTGTGTGGTTGCGCATTGTCCTGATGAAACATCACCTGTTTTCGATTCACGAGAGCAGGTCTTTTTTTCCTCAAAGCTTGGTTCAAACGCGCTAATTGCTGACAGTATATTTGAGCATTAATTGTTGCATTAGGTGGTAAGAATTCAAAGTGGATTTTCCCTTAGCAATCCCACCAGATTGAAAGAAGAACCATTTGCCCATGAAGTTCCCTTCTCGGCTGTGGCTGGGGTCCTTCCCCTTTACCGAGCCACTGTCTACGACGCTTAACATTTCGATAAAAGATCCATTTTTCGTCACCAGTCACAAGTCTATCCAAAAAAGGTGAAACAAGTTGGCGAGAATGGAGAGAAGAGCAGATGTCTCGGGATTTGAGGTTGTTTTCAGACAATTCATGAGGCACCCATTTTCCAAGTTTAGGAACTTTTCCAAGTTGAAGATGACGATGAACAGTTGTATGGTTTGAACTGAGAACCACTGCCAATTCCTCAACTGATAAAGCAGGATTTTCTTCAAGGGCTGCTTCAAGAAGCTTTTCACCAAACTCAAGTAAACGCCCGGTTCGATCTCCATCTTCAAGGGTGAAATCTCCACCTCTGAATTTTGCAAACCATCTTCTGCAAGTTCTTTCATTCACACATTCCTCTCCATAAACTGAGTGAATATTTCTAGCCGCTTCGACTGTTGAGTTTCCTTTCTTGAACTCATAAAGCATTATGTGCCTCAAATGATTCTTGGGTACTTCCATGTTAGCAGGGTTTTAATCAAACAAAATTTAATTTTATTGTTCTCTGAAATAAAATTTGATCAGTTTAAATGCATCTAAACATAAAAATAATGTTCAGCTCCATTAGACATTATAAAATACTCTTTAAATTTCGTTCATTTTAACAAAAAGTTAAAATTCGGACAGAACTTATAGGATGACCTAATAAATTATGTAAAGAATGATAAAAACTATAACAATGTGTTGCCTAGTATAACACAAAGCTAAATCCGTAGAAAGATTGTCTTGCGCCATTTATCTATTTTTCTCTTTCTCGATAGGGAATACGCAACAAGTACAGTCATAAGGCAAGCCATTCAGTTATATATGTATCTCAAATATGTGGTGCAGTTCAATCTATATTACAATGAATCATCCATCCAAAAAGTAAATTAGTAAAGTTAATGATATAAAATGGCGAAATCCCTTTGCTAACAAAATATAGATGCATTAACCTACCAATCACTCGATGAATGTTATGATCCTTGTTTTTTAAAATTAGGAATTTTATTAGGTATTTAAGCAATTTAAGGTATTTAAGAAAGACCTAATTGTAATATATATATATATATATATATATATATATATATATATATATATATATATATATATATATATCAGCTCTATACTTCTAACGATTGTTCATTCCTAAGCTAATATAAATCCACACAGTAACCATCTACCTTTAGTGGCTCTCGAGGCTTTTATTGGGTGATCATTAGTGTGTGTGTGTGTGTGTGTGTGTGTGTGTATAAGCTATGTTAACGGGTGAAAAACCAGCTGAGAATAAGCTCGCTAACCACTGCGCCACCGTGTCGTGACCAGGGACTTGAAGTTGTAACCTTGGACGTGATCATTCAATGTGTCATTATCACTTGTGAGTAGAGACACTACATAGATATGAAATAGTTTACGTCATTATGAGGTAAGTAAATAGAGAAGGAGATATGTCATTGGGTGCGCGTAAGTTTATATATAATTTAGCAGAAAACCAAAGATCTGAAAGAGTAAAAGTCACGGAAAGAACGCAAGATAACTTTACACCATTTTAGTTGATGAACTACTAAAGTTTTTCGTACCTATTCCTACCAACCAAAGTGTGTAGAGTAAGAACTATCATAGACAATGGTCCTTCCAAAGAAAACGGAAAGGACAGTGCGCTGGAAGAGCAATATTATTAATTTCACCCCAAGCAAGGCGATAATGCTGCTATGACGCACTGGGTTACTGAGAGTGAAAGAAAATAAGTCTTTAGTAAGGAGAAAGGACACGATTCAGGAAAACAGAAGGTTGCGATTGGCGATGCATTTAAACTTTTGAAGATTGTAGGTGGCTGGAAAGTAAGAAATCTGGACCTCCACAGGCGAGTAAAGATATTAGATTAGAACACAGTTGCATCTAGGTAGCTCAACAGTAAAATAGTGAGACCTAGTTGCCAATCTAGTAGCACGCTTAAATTCATGCAACTGATACGAAATGGAAAGACTTACTGAATCCATTGCTAGGTCAACAGTTAAAGTTGGCTCACTGTGTCGTGCAAGACAATTTTTATCTCTTGAATCTATCTTACATATCTAAGTCTATCATTCGTCCATGCTTAGAATATTGCTGCTGTATACAGTCTTGGCTCCTGAATATAGATCACTGATAAAATCCAAAGAAGAATCAGCAATATCATCGGTCCTGATCTGGCATCCCAACTTCAGTCACTTTCCCAACGCCGTATACTTGCCTTCCTGT
This sequence comes from Acanthosepion esculentum, assembly GCA_964036315.1. Classification (NCBI taxonomy): domain Eukaryota; kingdom Metazoa; phylum Mollusca; class Cephalopoda; order Sepiida; family Sepiidae; genus Acanthosepion; species Acanthosepion esculentum. The sequence continues at coordinate 32,419,531 of OZ038485.1, read as the reverse complement.
GTCTCTTCTATAAATACTTCCATGCCAACTGTTCGGATGCGCTGTTCGCTATGGTACCTAGAATTTAAGCACAGTACCAGACTAACGAAGAGGTTTCACCAATATACAGTTGAGCTGGCGAGATGTAACCGTCAGTTCTATTCTAACAGTTTCTTTTCTCGCACTTCTAACTTGTTGAACACTCTTCCGTTTTCATGCTATCCAGCCAACTTTGATCTTCAGAAATTGACAATCGCTTTCTACTGCACTCATAATTACTAAGGAGCAAAAAAACAAGAGAGTAATATTTTTGTTTTCTAATTTTTCAACACCCAGTAACCCCTTGTGTCATAGAGGCTTCACTGTCTCGCTTGGGTTGAAAAAGCTTGAAAAAGGTGAGGCATCAAGGAGGACAGCACATCAGAACACATGACATACGGACGTGATAGAAAGATCTTTTATATATTGTGCCCTTTCAGCACGAAATTGATCATGGTTCTCCACAACATCCTGTCTTTTGTTGCTCTAAATAACTTACTCCTTTGCCACCTTTGTGGTCTTTATTCTATCAACTTTTTACTCAGACTCGTTTTCAACGACTCCGCTTGCTTTTAATATGCCCTCTGAGTGTTAAACTCTCCAAACCTTCTTCCCTCATCGCATAACGGATTTGTCCGTTTAACGGTATATCAACTTCTTATGGTCATTTAATGCCGAAATTTTATTTTCTTTACCCAAAAAGACAAACGAATCGGCTAGAGATCAAATGATCACTGACTAGTGTCATTTAATGTTTGACCTTCATTTTATTCCATAACCTGGGATCAAGGATATTTGTGACGCTATGATTGGAACACCCGCATAGAAAAGGAAGGTGCAATTTTTATGGCCGGCTGATAAAGGTTTTGAATCTGACCACTTGACCGTAAGGAAACAAACAAATGAATGAATGAATAAAAGAAAGCTTTTTAGGTCAAGTGACAACAAAACAGGACGTTGATGATCGTTGGTCGATATTAATAGTCACAGTTGGGAAAGAGGAAGTTAATTTTGATCTCCTCGGATAATTCTGATACTGCCCATTCCTGTTGCCTGCCACACACCGATATGTTGAGACGGGCAGAGTGTTGGCAGGAGGGAAGAGCTGAACCGTTGTCCCAAGTGTCACCTATCTAACCACCCAGACCGAGCAAATGAAATCCCGAATAAAATAAGTATCTTATACTATTGGAAACCGGTTTCAAGTTCTCATTTTTCTCGCTTTGTTTTCAATCTTTCGTTTTCTTATGAACGTGCAACGGGCTTTCCCCAGTTTTTTTGCACGTGAGAACGAAAATGGAGACGCAAACTTGGGCAGTTATTGGTAGGTTGGTGCGCACTGACGAACATACCTGTATTTCCATGAACTTTTCAAATAAGACTTTACTATAAAAAGACACCCAAGAAAAGTTTGTTGTAAATTGTAACTTTCAATATTAGTACAATTATTGGAAGTTTATTTCATATATTAATTGTAAAACCGATATACAATGTTGTGTTGGCTTTCCAATTTCAGTTAGCGTTACCAGGCCTTCTGACTGTACTTTCACTTTCTGACTGGTATGACGTCATTTTCATCATACAGTCACCAAGATGCCAGTCTGTTGCCTTATCGCCAAATATGACCAAGATTACACACACTCCAAGTGAACGGCACCGCCGACGTAGACTTCTTTGTCTTGCGTCGTTACTCTGAAGTTTGGAAATCAGGAACTTTGATATCATTGATTAAAACTACTTCCGGCTTCACTTTCCAGTCGTGTGTCGTCTAACAGGCACCGACGAGTTAGGAAACATTTGTTAAGTGTGTTTGTGCTAAGGTATTTCCAAAAACTTGACGGAGAGGAGAGTTTCCAATGAGAGAGTACGACTTCTATGTGTCAAACAATTATCTAAATTACATTAAATGATTTGCATCTATTAAAATAACGTATAAACAAAACATTAAATAATTGCCGGACTTGATCAATTTCATATGTTAATGTTTACGTTAACGTACGTTTCGTGAGCAGATATGATCGTTCGGGAAAGATTGAAGCTTTGCTTATAAACATTAATTTGAACTTTTCTAACCAGACAATTCTCTGTAGCTGAGTGGTATAGCACGTCAGATCAATTGACAGTTTCATATAGGACACAGGTTCGATTCCTGTCAGAGAACGCATATTTTATACGAAATTTCTCGAATATTGAGGCCGGGAAATGTAATTTAAAAAACAGCATTTACTTAAACTGTATTAAGGTAACGTATAAACAGAAAATATATTAAATAATTATCGGACTTAATCCATTTTATATATATTTACTTATTTATTTGCAAGAAATTCGTTTTTAGTTTTCAACTTTTAAATAAAGCAGTAATTTGTTTTCATGTCTGCATTTTGAAATAAGTTCTTATTTATTAATTTGGATTAGTCTGGAAATTTGATTATAGCAATTTTCTCCTCGAGATAAAGCTTACACGTTTTAAGATATTGTTGTAGGCTGGTGACATTTTCCTTATTTTCCATAATATTTTTTTGCATATTTTGGCTTTCGTTTTTATATTCTAATGTTTGGAAAGAGTTGTACTGTTCGCGTATTTATCGTAGTTACCCGCAATGCTCCTAGTATATACAAATAGTTGAGCTATCATGCAACCCACATAGCCTGAAGGTTGGAGTCAAGCATGAAAAACTGTAGCCCCTTGTTGACCTCAATGCTCCAACATATACTACAGCTAATAATACATATATTTATCTAAGTTACTGTTGTTCTGTGTAATATATATCATTAACAATATAATCATTTACTTATAAGGATCACAAAAGACCATAAAGGCAATGGATAGCAAAATAGTTATTTTTTTTTTAATAAAAGTTTATCTCTATTAAGCAAAAACTACCGAGCAAAATATATACTGGTCGACATAAATGATAAAACTTATTTTATTAATAGTTTTTTTTTTGTTACGCGCAGCTCTACGGGGCTGTAACCACGGGCAATTCTTTTATTACATGAAAAGCGGTGTGGTCAAGGTCAGTGCTTCAGGTCTGACGTGACAATGAGTACCAAGTGAGTTAGCGATTTTTGTTATCAATTCCATGTACGTGTCTATTCCTACTTTAAATTCAGCCATGCTTTCAATGTGGAGCGTGAGTGTCAATTTCAGTGAGTATACAACGAAACAGCATTCATGTGATGTCAAAGTTTTACGTAATATTTGCATACACAAAATTTATACAATTCAATTTTCACTGTTTCAAGCCCACAGACAAATTCTGAGCTTTGTATATTAGATTCATAAAACAGAATTTTCTTTGACCTCCAAACATATACAAATTATACGATATGATCTACACACTGTAAAAAGTATGGAGACCGTTGGTCTACCCGTTTCAAACTTGATTTGACACCTCCCCACGTTTTGTGGCAAATATAAAGCCATAATAAATGTATTACGTCTAATAACATCTTTCTATTATGTTTCCTGACAGTTACTTCTGAATTAAATATTTTCTCCTCGATTTACAAAAATCACTTGGATTATACGTGGTCTTCCATAAATACTCCATTAAAATCGTTCGCTTGAGTCCAAGAGAATTCTTTCTCGACACAATTTCACTTAAAATACCGGAATTCGAACGATATCACAGATCGTCTGAATTTTATCAGGCGAGTTGTTTTAATCATTGTGGGTTGCTTCGGGAAAGAACAGTAGTTTGAAGGAACCCGAACATGCATGATGCTGAGATAATTCGACAAAATATAAACATTAACAGATTTTAAGAGCTATCACTAGGGGGTAAATGCGATTAATTTAGGGTTCAAGATGCATCGCCTGTGAGATGGAAAATACTGGCGAAGATCAACAGGTTCACTGAAAGGTTACCAGACTAGAGAACACGGGCATTAAAGTATACGAGAGAAGAGGCGTATGCCATATCCAAAGATGATTCAGCACATCAGAACACAACAGACAATCGATGATGACGTTGATAAAATAAAAAATTAATCTGAACCAATCTCAAACGGATTTAAAATCAAATTTCCTAAACTTTACTATATCACATCTAAACTATTTTCCCATCCACAATGCTGCATTACTATTAATCTTTCCTCTTCGCCTTTACTACTCTGGTTAAATTGCTTCTCTTACCTTGGCTTAGTTTAGACGAGAGTTTGAATCAATAGGTTGTATATTCATTTTACTGGTATAGTTTACCTATTTTGGTTTTTCATGCCTTACACGAAAATCAATGTGTTTGCAGTGAACACAGAACAAAATGACAATGTTATAAAGGAAAAAATACAAGCACCACACATTCAAGGATGGCTAAACAGATTTAGCTCCTCCATTTCTCCTGCCAACTCTCATGTAAATAACTGTCATGACGCAGAAATATAAAGTAGCCAAGCAAAAAACTAACACTCCTCATAAGAATAAATTAAACAGATTACGACAGAAAAGCAATCAAGACACAGCATTAAGAATTACTGTGTGAACCCAAAATAAAAAGGACATATCAGACTACAAGCCTTTTTTCCACTTCTGAGTTGACTTTTACGAACGGCTCCCGATTAGATCCTAGTTTCATCAGGAGATGAACGACATGCATGTTAGTAAAATTAATGTTTCTACTTTTCGGGAGCAGCAGCTGGAGTCAACTACCGCTGAGAGAGACCAATATGCCTATTAACCACATGTAAGCGGAACCGACCCTCCCACTACAACTTCCTTTATGTGCCATGTCTTTTCCGGACGTAGGCGATCATGGCTCTCCACCTCCCTCCATCCCTTGCAGCTACCAACAAGTTCCTTCCCTCTGCTTCCTTCCACAGACCACGTTCTATCATCCACTTGCTTAAGCCCGCCAGGTATGTCACGCCTTGTTTTCCCTTGTCTCTCTTTCCCTCTATTCGATCTGTGAGTATCAGATTCTCCAGGCCCTCCTTCCTCATTGTGTCCCAGAAACTTCTTCCTGATAAGTATAAGCCTTCTCCTTGTTTGCATCCTCTCTATGACCTCATCCTTGCTCACACGATCGGTCCATGATATCCTTAGCATCCTTCTGTAGAACCATATCTCCGTCGCCTCGAGTCTCTTCTTCATCTTTGAGGAAATCGTTCAACATTCGCTGCCGTAAAGGAGGACAGATGTCACGTAACATCTCGGTATTCTTTTCTTTGTTAACAAAGAAATCCTCCTGTCTCGCAATACCATGCCCAGCTTTTGGAATGCGTCCTTGCCTATACCAATACGTCTACGGATCTGTGTCGCGTTTACAGTCCTCAACTCCCACTACAACTACGAAAACATCACCATGCGAAGCTGCTGTTCACAGAAACAAAACCGCTATATTTGGCCAGCCACATATATTGCCGCTCCCAATTCCAACAATTGAGTCAACTCGTATTATAATTTTCAGGCTGATATTACCAAGAAGTCACCTCTGTAACTAATTGACTATAGCGAAATTCGAACCAGAGTCTCAGCACAGGGACGCTAACACTAATCACGACCACTGTAATATCTTCTGTTTCTTTCTAAAACTCATCTGTCATATATCCAATAGTTACACCGGTTATAAGACAAGGGAGGGAATTATTTTGAAATTATCTGAACGGGGCACAACATGTATGGATAGAAATTTGGGGTGCAGGAGACAATGAATATTTAAAAATAGGACGGCATGTTGCAATCTAATTTTTAGGTTTTCATTAATTGAGTCCGAAACATCGTCAATTCCATGACAGGGTGCGATCATAGGTTTGCTGGTAGGTATCTTAGGCAAAGCAGACCCGGCAGATTCAATTGTTGGAAGTGGGTAGACGAAACTGTTTGAAATCTGCCGATGGTTGTGTTAGTACGTCGAGACTTAATTGGCAGGTCAAACCTAAAATCAGTTCAGATTATCATTTGTGTGCGCCTTAAACAGTTGCGTTTCGTGCCCCGGTTCACTTCAGTTCCGAACCTAACATCTCATGTAGACTTTATTAACATTAGACGATTTCTTTTTCATATTCGCTTTATTACCCAAGTGAGATGTGGTAGCATCAATTCGATGACAGCGGCATGAAGATGATCAGGAGAACGCACGCCGACTCCTTGGCTCAGGATTTCGCCATGCATTGGTGTAATTACGAGTAGGCGGATTATAAAGTCTTCATATTCTCTAGATTCCGTTCTTTTGTCTTCACCCTGGGGTTTGCAATTCTAGTTAAATTCGTTACTTTCATTTACACGCAAATAGCTGAGGTGGTTGTAAGGAGGTGGTTGTAAGAGCGCGCATGGAGAGAGAAGTGCATAGTATGAGGGTATGTAGGATAAATAACGGTTGACCATAGACTTTTAGTGACCGGAGAGTCATCCTTTCTGAAGTACAGTGTAACCCGGATATAAGAGAAACCCGGATATAAGATATTCTCTGGTCCCAAATTAGAGCCTGTGTTAATGTATATAAATTAGACCCGGATATAAGAGACTCGGGTATAAGAGAGATTTTCTCTGGTCCCGTCCTCCCCGATATAAGAGAGTTCGTTTTGAGTGACAGTGTGATGTCGTAAATCGGTCAAACAGAGGTCAGTTAGAGAGAGAATGAAGTTCAATGACTTAATCTTGACTAGTCTAGAGACTCGGTGTGTCCAATTTGTTTGTTAATTTTGCCACTGAAAACCGTTTGCTTGCGATCATTGCGATTAGTGATGTCGGCGTCTCAACGAAAAACTGAGCATTTCTGAACAGTTGGAGCTCATCGACGTATTTCAAAAGGTAACAGTTCTGGGGGGAAGAAAGTGACTGGGACTTCCTCCTTACCAATGGAATACGAAAAGAATGAGTCGACATTGCGTACGTGGCATAGTGGCTTCGCGTTTTGAAGGTCTGGACATGATCGAACTAAAATCGTTAGCGCAATTCCCAATAGATGACTGTTTTTTAATGTCACCTATATTTTTGTATTCCATTTGTGACAGTCATTTCATGAGGTTGTTTAGTCACGTATCCCAAAATTAATTGTCCGAGATTTGTCTACTTTTGCCTAGACATGATAGGTTTGGTTGGTTTTACGGCATATTCACTTCAATAGGTTAGTTAATGGCGACAAGAGTTTTATTGCAAGTAATATTTTTCCCCCGCAAAATGTATTGTTGGTAATAATTTTTTCCTCAAAAATTTATTGCTGGTAATTTTTTTTTACAAAGTATTTCTGATATTAAAACCTACTTTTACACTTTCATGGTGCTTTGACCCCAGTTTGGGTGTTAACTATTTGCTCATAGCTAGGACCCTAACAGGTGCTTCCACCCCGGGTCAGGGTGGACCTGGGAACACCATCAATTAAGTGGTTCCACGCTCCTCAAAACCCCCTGATTAGAGTTCTTGATATTGGATGTAGTTTATCGTCATACCCAGAACAGGCTTTCGTTTGGTTGATTGTGTGACATAACACTAATTGGGTTATTTAATGTTGAATTTTTCTAATGTTGACCAAAATCAGTAAACCAGATTAACTTCACTTAAGAGCTGAGAAACAGGGAAATTATTTTACTTTAAGAATGCATTGGAAAGGTTCGGTTGGTTGTATAACCAGACCCCTGACCGTAATCACGAGATATAACCAGTACTCGTGCTGATCACCAAATACAGCCCACCTGTCTAGGTTTCGAATATCGTATTCCGGATTTGGTGGCGTGGGGTGCTGGGAACTACACTCCCGTGAATGTGGCTTGCATTCAGTGTAATAGTAATCCATTTCATTGGTTCCTTTCCTTCACCGGGATTCCTGCTGTCTATAGTGAATTTTGTTAGTTGTGTACCTGCTAGAAAATGACAGAACGTGGCTTTGTTGATCTGGGCGAGATTTCAATCGTACTGTTTCTTCAACGTCGGACGATCCTGACGAAAAAGGTGTGAACATACCGACAAAAAATCTAACGCTGTTAAAAAATTATCAACAATTAAAAAGGTCAAGTGTAGAACAGTTATGGGTTTGTTTCGTCCCAATCATTCCTAATCTACCCTTGAGGCACGGAGAGAAGTCTGTTAAGTAATGCGGGAGTACTAACGTCATAGCAGCGAATAACTTCTATGGCGGATTTTCTTTAACGCACGATGAATATAGGCTGACGGGTTTCACTTTCGAGGCACGCGATCTGAAGATCTCTGGGTAGCTCGAATTTTAAAAACCTTTCTGCGCGTAAGCAATCCGTTTATATAGACTTCGGTCCAGCAATAGACATTATTACTTGGCTTCTCAAACAAAGAAACTGTTATATAATCTAGATGACCGTACCATGAAGTACTTTTCAATTTTGGCCTGGATTTCTAAGTTCACAAAATTTCCATTGAAATTAACGTGAAAGTGCCCGATAGTTTGTTAAAAATAAGCAAAAAAAAGCAAGCAAGCAAAAAAAAAACCCCAAAACAAAAAAACAAAAAAACAAAAAAACAAGCAAGCACCCCCCCTAAAAAAAACAAGCAAGCAAAAAAAACAAACAAAAAACAAGCAAGCAAAAAAAACAAACAAAAAACAAGCAAGCAAAAAAAACAAAAACAAAAAACAAGCAAGCAAAAAAAACAAAAACAAAAAACAAGCAAGCAAAAAACAAACAAACAAAAAACAAGCAAAAAAAAACAAAAAAACAAGCAACAACACCCCCCCAAAACAACCAACCAAAAAAAAAAAAGAAAATAACCAAGCAAAAAAAAAGAACAGAGAAGCTAACAACTCTCTCATATTTTTTACCCTAAAATCTCTTTCGCTCAGAATTATTAAGTCTCAATACCACTTTCAATGCACTAGTATGACTCAATTAGGGGAACTGCACTGTTACAGGTGATTTTTACATATCAAACTTTGCTTGGTTATTTTATGTAGAATTTTGTATGGGAACGAACTCACTCACTCACTAGTTATGGTCAACTAGTTTAGCTTTAGGTGATGGTTACTGACGCTAAGGCACCTTGATTGGTTCTATGTTAATATTTGGTCTGCAATGATACAAAATTTTTTTTTTTCCATGTGTCGACTGTATAACAGCTTTTTTAGCTGATGATAGTTCGTGTCTTAATAACTAGTTTAAAAGCTGCACTTTTAAGAGCCCCCTCCCTGGCCCAGAACTAAAAAGGACTTCAGGTCCAGCTTAGAAAATAGCAAAGATAATTTTGAAGAAATAACTGAAAGTCCCAACTCGCTCCATGGAACTTAAAAACCTCACTTTAACTGATTCCGACCAAAAGACCGATTCGAAGCAAAAGTTGAGTTCTTCCAGTTACAAACTCCGCGGAACTTGAAAATCTCACTTCAGGAAAGCTCTTTAAATTTAATTTGTTGGCATTTTGAAGAAATAAAATTGATTTCTTCAATTCAAAGTTTTAGAGATATATTGAACTGAATTTAAAACAAATTAAATTCAAAGTTTGTGTGTTACTTTAAACTCAAATTAAGAACTTAAAAATCACTAATTTTTTTCAGTTATTTTAATTTAAATTGTTAACTGTTCCTTCTTCATCTGGATACAAATCGCAATGCTGGATGTTCAAGCATCAGATAAAGGGCAGATTTTCAATCCCGGGATCACCCCGATTCCAAAATGTATAATATGTCTATGTAGAACATGTTGGGATCGAGTTACAAGGCTTTTAGACACACGGACGGACAGACAGAAGTTGCTGTTTATTTATTTAGAAAATAGATTAGATAGAAGATATTACAAATCGATTCTGAATTGTGAAATACAACCAGTTTCTTTGTGGAAATAAACAGGTTGTATGTCACGACCCAGAAAAGTTGCTTCATCATAGCAAGTTGGCATGAAGTAATTTTGACAGTATTAAGGTCATCTAGCAGGACACGAAATCAACTGGAATTTATCTTGTGTCATTAATGCTTTTGTCAGGGCAGGGTGACAAGTATCGTCGTGATACGGAAAACTGAATACCAAACCACGCATGACGAAGTACAAAACTGTTCATTGAATTATCACCAGAACATAGGAAATGATGAAGCTACTTTTGTCGACTTACATAACTGGCGTAAGTAAAGTGATTTGTGTCGATTGTTAATAAAATGTTTTGAAAAATCACCGCCACCAAGAAGTAATGAAAAGTACTAAACACACACACACGTGTGTGTGTGTATATATATATATATATATATATATATATATATATATATATATATATATGTGTGTGTGTATGTAAATAAAATCTCAACTATAGCCTAATCACGAAAAAAGAAATCAATTTTACTCTACAAATATTTTTCAAGATACTATATCAATGGACTAATCTAATTCAGATAACTACTTGTCAGAGACAGCCCAGTGTGTGTGTATATATTCATTCAAAAATACGCTTTTAAGTAGGCGCCCGAGGGGGTCGTCAGTGATGTTTTGACTTGGTTCATCAGGGAGTTTCGGGTCTTTCAACATCATACTCCCCATCACCAAATCGACCCAATCAGGGGAGATCTAACCCTGATTCCCCCTCACTTTTAAAACGCTAACAGTTACTCTGGCCTTTTTAAAGAGTTCTACGAAGAAAGACCACGTATTCCGCACATCCGATTGGCTGTTTGTACAACCAATCAGCTGCGCAAACTATTTTTAAATGGCCCGCAGTGGGGACTAGCTTTTTTTTTTTTTTTGGTGGATAGCAGCTTCAATGGATAACCGAGGAGGTAATCTTTAATATTCCTAAGTTTAATCCCTTCCCTAAGTGTTGCATCGTTTAAATATTGCCGGTTGTATTTTATTTGTTTTTTGGGGGGAATTAAACTCAACCCTACTATTACATTTATCGTTTAGCCCGATTCTTAAAAAAAAAAAAAAAAAAAAATTGTTACAGGTTAACTTTAACTGGATTGGTTTTATTCGCCATATTTAAATAATTGTCCATGAACATAGTCTACTTCTTTACACACAATAATAAAATTAGAAAGAAAATCGATAAAGTAAAGTAAGCAACATAATATTCCTTACCATTAAACTATTTACAAATTTAAGGTCGTTTAAATACAGTAGACTACGAAATGCTCCTGGAATAATTATTATACTTCACATTATAAAACTACACACACACACACACACATTATAAATACACACACACACACATTATAAATACACACACACACATTATAAATACACACACACACACACATTATAAATACACACACACACGTATACATATATGAATCGCTTAAAAGTAAACCCTATAAACTAATATAGAATAGAAATAATATACAAACGATTTAAAACAAAAATCGAGAGAACAAAAACTCTATAAATACATTATGTACGTGTTATAATTCCGATTAAAAAAAACAAAAAACGCTTAAGGTAAATAGTAATTTAAACTACCGCTTATAAAAAGGGTTTAACATGAAAATATATTTACAAATAACACAATTTACCAATTGACATATATTCGTTGACTGTATCTGTACAAATAAAGTCATGTATTTAAATAAATATATATATATATATATATATATATATATGAAAACGCTGTCAATATTATGTTACTATTATATAATAATTATTTACAGATTTAACTGGCTTAATAATTTTACTTTGTAGTCCAAGAGCTATCACGCTTAATCCATAACCATTTTGCTGTCCTTTCTGCTGTATTAGTTATGGTCCGAATGGCCTTTCTTTTGTTAGCACCTGCTAAGCCAATATCAGTTAGGGCTTTGCAAAGCGACCTTGCAGCAAAACCCCTTACACCCACCTCGATTGGTAAACAGCTTGATTTCCATCCATTGTTTTTACAACTCGTTTTTAATTCGTCGTATTTTAACATCTTCCGTTCGTGGGCTTCTTCTGCATGCTCTTCCCATGGCACTGTCAGTTCCCACATTATTACTTTCTTAATATTGTTAGAGAAAAATACTAAATCTGGGCGTAAAGATGTTTGCACGATGTGGTCGGGGAATTTTAATCTTTTCCCTAAGTCGACCCTTAATTCCCAGTCCGTTGCTGGTGACAGGATATTTGCTATGTTCTTGTTCTTTTTGGGGGGTTTCTCACCAGCTCTATGAAACTCTATGGCTCTTTTATCTAGGTGTAAGGTATTATTGCTGATGGCCGTACTAACTATCTTTGCTATATCCTTTAATATTTCATCATGCCTCCATCTATACCGGCCTTCCGTTAGGGCTCTCTTACAGCTACTTAGAATATGCTTTAGAGTTCCATGACGCGAACACAATTGGCATAGTGGCGATTCTGTTTCATACCATAGGTGGAGGTTGGTAGGACTGGGAAGGATGTCATATACAGTCTTAATAAGGAATTTTATGTTGGTATCATTATTCCATATGTCCGACCATTTTATTTTCCTGTAAATAATAGATTCCCAATTAGTCCACGCACCTTGTTGCCTTAGTGCTACCATCTTTGCTACCCTTTTCTCCTCCTCACCTTTGCGTACTTCTTCTTGTATTAAAAGGTTCTTTTCTTTACCTTTAGCTCTATCCACCCGAATGGTAGGAAAAAACCCTAAGCCTGCTCGTCCCGTAGCCACAGCGCCTAATATGGCCTTTTCGCGGAGCCTTTCTTTCGCGACACGCAATTCGTTCTCTACTCTCCATTTCCTTCCTGAGTGGATTTCAATGCCTGCTCCAGCCACCTTTGGGTCTTTGGATAACTTGTACTGCATTATTGTTCTGATTTTGGTGACTTTGAACTCCTCTACTAGACTTCTAAAAGGAAGTTGCAGAGCATTGGTATTACCGTATAGAGCAGCACTAGTTAAACTCTTCGGTAAACCTAACCATCTTCGGAGTCGCATGTTAATCCTTTTTTCTAACTGTTCTATATGAGATGTTGTAAACTCATAGATAGACAATGGCCATAGGATTTTGGGAAGAATGGCATGCTGATAAATCCAAGCTTTAAATCGGCCTGGTAAACCGGACTTATCAACCCTGATTAACCAAGTCTCTAGTTTGTCTTTTGTTTCTTGGATTGCTGTTGTGTCTTTTAGAGAGTGATCTATTCGTTTTCCCAGGCTTTTTACGGGCTTTTCCCTAATTGTTGGTATGTCTCCCCCGGATAGTCTGAATCGCTCCTTATCTAATACGTTCCCTTTCCTTAAAACGAGTGATCTCGATTTCACGGGGTTGAAACTCATTCGGGCCCATGTGATATGCTTTTCAATCCCCTTTAGCAGCCATCTCGCGCCAATAACGGATGTAGTTGTTATCGTCATATCATCCATATAGGCTCTTATAGGAGGTTGCCTTAGTCCCGACCTAGTGACCGGCCCTTTACATTCTGTTTCTGCCGCTTTAATTAGCATGTTCATGGCTAAACAGAAGAGGGTCGCTGAGATTGTACATCCCGTTATGATGCCTTTCTCCAATTTATGCCATGCCGACGCAGTATTTTCTGATAATGTTCTCAATTGGAAATTGTTGTAGTAATCAGAAATTAATTCAGTTATTTTACTTGGTACATAATGGCGGTGGAGAGCGGCTTCCACTAGTTTATGTGGTATTGATCCGTAGGCGTTTTTAAGATCTAACCACACGATTGCTATATCGCCCCTATTTCTCTTCGCTTCTTTTAATAGTTGCGACACAACCCCTATATGCACCATACATCCCGGCATTCCTGGTACTCCACCTTTTTGTACAGAGGTATCTATGTATTCATTTTTAAGAAGGAAATCTACCAAGCGTCGGTTTAAGATGCTGAAAAATATTTTACTCTCCGTGTTCAACAGGGAGATGCATCTGAATTGCTCTATCTTTCTGGATTTCTCCTCTTTAGGGATCCAAATGCCTTCAGAGTGTCTCCATTGTCCTGTTATTTTCCCTCCTCTCCAAATAACTTTCAGTAACTTCCATAACATTCGACGGAGTTTTGGACAACGTTTGTAAACTGTGTAAGGCACTCCGTTTGGACCTGGTGTTGATGCCGTTCTGGCTGCTGTAATGACTGAATTAATTTCCATCCAAGTTGGTTCTTTCAAGTCAAAAGGCGTTGATGGTGTATTAGGATTTATCAGGGACGTATTTTCTACAAGATCTAGCTGTCTGTTTGGATCACTCAGAGTTTCTTGGAGGAAAGCATTAATTTCACTGGGGGTACTCTCCAAGTGTCCACTTCGATTTTCCCCTAACAGCTTCTTTGTAAAATTGAATGGATTAGAAAGAAATGCCATCCGTTTCTTCGCCCTTTCTTTCCTCCTTCGTCTATGCCATTCTGCTCTACGTAACGACTTCATATTTAAACGAATTAGGTCTCGAAGCTCCCGTAACGGTTGTCTTTCTTCGGGTTTCGCGATTTTGTATTGTTTCCGAAGAGTTTTGAGTTCCGACCTAAATTGTTTAATTTTTAATTCCCTCCTATTTTCTTTGCTAATACCTTTCTTTTCCTTCCGATCCTCATATCCAAATTTTCCTGCTGCATAACTAATGATGATTTTGGACATTGTTTTAAAAGGGTTTTAAAAGGTTCAAATTAATTAACCACCCCTCATAAGGGGAAACGCTGTTACATAAGCCGCAATGACCAATCAAAATACTTTGAACCGGTTTCCGTACGATCACCGAGTGTAAGCAACGTCAGATACCTAGATAATCTTATACACAGTAAAAAATCCATAATGACCTCATTTGGGTATAGAACAATTTCAACAAGCGCTAAGTTGGTCTTATTCAACCCTGGTGAAATGGACTGATCGACTTGGAAGATTTAGAAATTAACTTAAAAACCTTTGGAAGTATAATTCGGTAATTTCTAGTAGGAACCTAAAAATAAATTTTATATATATATATATGTGTGTGTGTGTGTGTTTTTGTGTGTGTGTGTGTGTGTGTGTGTGTTTTTTCGACCCTCCTTTAGTCTCAATCCAACACCTCATTCTTCATACAATCCCCAACTTAGGGTTGTAAGTTTAATATGCGGGTTGAATCGGATGAGCCTCTTCCCTTTTCAGACAGATAATTTCCGTTCTCCCTTTACCACCGACTTGGACATTTTGTCTGGCCGAGGCATCGATTCGGGTAGGTTTGGTACCAATTTCTCGACTGCTGTCTAAGTTAAATTCTAAATCTGATTCCGAGACGATCATAGTCCATTTCACCACAGTTGAATAAGACCAACGTACTTAGCGCTGGTTGAAATAGATCTATACCCAAATGAGGTAATTTTAGATTTTTTGCCGTGTAATTTATATGCTCTGTTATAAATACATTGAGCTCTCTTTGTGAATCAGTTTTAACATTACTAGGATTCACGTCTCTTATATATATATATATATATATATATATATATATAAATCTTAAGAGGCCGGAAAAAATACCGCAAAATGGACATATCAAAAAGTGCTTGATGCAGCTGCCTGGAAAAAAGACACGCAGAGCAAGTAAATATAATAATGAGGTAAAAACACCTCATTTAACCGCACAGAACCTTGGTAACGACCGTCAGGTCCCTGCCACCTCAAGAGACCTACTTACTGATCCACTCTGTGTATGTGTGTGTATATATATATATATATATATATAATGAAAGTGTGCTAAATTGCGACGACAGAGACTTGAAGAAAAGGCACTGTCTGAAGACCGTATTGGAGTGTAAAACAGTTACCATGCGATAGTGATTCCTGCTTTTATATACATGATAAAATAGTTTTAAAGGTATGCTATATTTATGGGTTAAATTCCTCAATATCAGGGATAGAACGTACGTAAATATGAAAGTTGGCAGTGAGGTCACCACCCAGTGGCGACGGTGTGTTTCATGCTTAAATGCAATCTTCAGGCCCGAACATCACGTTTAAGCATGAAACTATAGCGGAAATTAAATGCAGACTGAGCTGCCAACTGCGACTGATAACGGTACTCGCACCCGTCGGTAAAAGCGGTTATGATTCATATTTCATCATTCTAGAAATCAATATCTAAAATCACGATAAAAAAAAAACTTTTCCACCACAGAGTGGCAGTAGTAGTAAAAAGTATGGACGTATTTTCTTCGCTCCGTGAAAATTCAGAGTTGCTTTCAAAAGCTTCACTTAACCACGAAATTCTCGGGACAAGTAAACTTTCAAGAAACAAAAAAGAGACTAACACTGAGAACATTTACTACGCACAAAGACAATATTGTGAATAACATCACGAAAAGAAAAATACACATTTATCATTAATTTCAACACGTGTCTCAAAGTCTTATTGTTTGTTATTATTTTGCGTTTTATTAATTTCATTTTCAGTATAAAAAAATAAAGAAAAAGAATCCTCTATCAACTAATACATACAGGGGTTGGACAAAATAATTGAAACACTTGTTAAATTAAAAAAAAATATTTAATATAGAGTTGGCCCTCCTTTAGCCTCACATACAGCTTTAATACGTCTAGGAATGGAATCATACAGCTTCCTGACTTCATCCAAAGGAATTTTCAGCCATTCTTCCATTAACACCCGCTCCAGCTCTTTAAGACACGCTGGTGGAGGATAGCGGCTCCTAACTTGTTGCTCCAAAATGCACCACAAATGTTCAATAATATTGATATCTGGAGATTGGGGAGGCCACTCCATGTGTTCTAGCTCACTTTCATGCTCTTCATACCAATTCTTAATCACTCGAGCGGTATGTATTGGAGCATTATCGTCTTGGAAGATGCAGTCACCATCAGGGAATAAAGTCTGGGCCATTGGATAAATATGATTTCCCAAAATGTTCAGGTAATCTTTGCTGTTGATTCTACCATGCAGGGCAACTATTGGACTGGGACATTTCCATGATATGGCGGCCCAAACTATCACTGATCCACCACCATGCTTCACTGTTAGAAGAAGGCAGTCAGGGTTGTAAGCTTCTTTGGGATGCCTCCACACAAATTCGCCCTGAAGTTGGGAAAAGAGAAAAACTGAACTCGTCTGAGAATATGACTTGCTTCCATTGGTCTGCAGGCCAGGCATTGTGATCT
Source organism: Acanthosepion esculentum (assembly GCA_964036315.1). Classification (NCBI taxonomy): domain Eukaryota; kingdom Metazoa; phylum Mollusca; class Cephalopoda; order Sepiida; family Sepiidae; genus Acanthosepion; species Acanthosepion esculentum. The sequence goes on along the minus strand of OZ038485.1, from coordinate 32,402,586 downwards.
CTGCACCACTTCAACCTCTTTTGAATGTTGCGAGTGGAGAGGAGAACGTTTCCTTACGGCGGCTCTTCCATGATATCCAGCCTTATGGATCTAACGATGAACAGTTTAGCTAGAAACTGGACAATTCAGATGATTATTCAACTCAGCAGTCACTTTGGCCACAGTCGTCTGATGATTTTTTGCCACATTGTGTTTCAATGAACGTTGGTCCATGAAAGTAAGTTTGCAAGTCTGGCTCGAATTACTACAGTTGCTAGAGGTTTTGCCCTGTTTCTTGAATTGCGTCATAGTTCTTGATATGTTAGCTCTTGAAAAACCAAACAGTTTAGCAACCTTAGTGATCGAGGCTCCTGCCAGGCGAGCTCCAACAATTTGCCCATTTTCGAACTCTGAGAGGTCATGCATTTAGCTTAAATTTTACTAAATTCTAAAAATAAAGACAAAGAGTAAATTAGATAAATAAACGTATTTACAATAGATATAACCTGCAATTACGAAGTTTTATTTAAAATTCTTAATATAATAGGTCTTTGAAATATAGGAGTGGAATTTGCACCTGTTGCAATTATTTTGTCCAACCCCTGTATAACATGGGATAATTTACATTAACACAACATTCGACCCAATTATAGAGACGACGTCTAGTGTGCTGTCTCTGCAAAAGGAAGGCTCATGGCTGCTCTGCCAGAACAGCCGGTGCAACCAAGAGACGTCTGCTTATGAAGAAAAGTGTCTACCAGCTACCCAATGAAATAGGACGGTGAGCCAACTGCTATTTTTTTTTTTAAGCAGATACATTTTCCGAAAAGAGGCGGTGTGTGGAGAGGTGACTGCCGTGCGTTACCAAGGATTTCTGCCGTGTTGCCCAACGTCGTTTGAAATTCGTCCGTCCTTGTTTGTGCTTCCGGTGTTTCCGCTGCGTTCGTTCTGTACGTGTGGTGTTCTCGTGTGGAAGTGTTAATCGTGCCCTGCTCCTCGGTATCGTGTTCGGCGCCTGTAGTGAACGCATAAATGAACGCCCTCGAAAACGAACCCGCGTCATGTGCGCCGTTTTCCAAGGAAGGGAAAGTGCAAACAAACCAGAAAAAGAATACAACAATAAATTTTTACCAGAGTAAACGCTCTGTGTTGGCCTGTCCAAAAGAAAAGAAAAACTTGTCAGCGTGAGTCCCGAAAGATATGTAAATTCAGAATGAGATTCGCTTTGTGCTATGCAAATTAGGTTCTATAAAACTGGTAACTTCACTGGAGTTAGAGTTTGTCTACGAGTCGTTAATTTGCGTGGAGGACGAGTTCTTGAGACGTGCAACTGCTGGATTGAATTTTTACCCCCACCCCAATAAAATTCTGCTACAAGTGCTTGATGATTTTCCGTCCCTCTTCATTGGCAGATGAACAACCAATAAATAAATAAAAATACTGTCGGGGATGTGTGCGTGTGTGTGTGTGTATATATATATATATATATATATATATATATATATATATATATATATATATATTATATTTATATATTATATAGTTAGTTGATTACTAAGATAATGAGTTTTCCCAGAACTGCAAAGTTCGCTCATTATAATTGCAGTTATAACCATAGATTGGCTCCACAAGTTTCGAGCAAACAATACATGCCTGAGCAGGTGTCTGCAACAGGGACTCGCAAGCAGATAGGTATACGCGGATACGAGCGACCAGAATGCTTAAAACTAATGTATCCTACCAAGAAGGCCATCTCAAAAAGATTCCAGTGTTTATCAGCTTTAAGGATGTGGATCGACCCAAGATAATTTCAGCACACACACTCCGATATAAGAAAGTGAATCAATAAGTAATTGAAGAAACTTGAAGCAACAGAAATGTGGTCCTACAGAAGGATGCTGATGATAGCATGGACCGAACATGTGAACAACGAAGTTTTACAGAAAATTGAAACAAAAAGGAAATATTTAACATCAGGAAGAGACGTTTAAAGTTTCTCGGGCACATAATGAGCAAAGATGGCTTGCCAAATCTGATAATCACAGGAAAGATTGACGGTAAGAGGGACAGAGGAGAACAACGCATGACATGTACTGAGCTTGTGTCAAGGGATGACAGAACCAGGTTTGTGAGAATTTTTTTTTTATTAAGAGCTACGAAGAACATGAAATTGTGGAGAGCTGTGTTTTAAGCGAGTTGGCACAAAGAATATTCGCCACTGAATTACATTATAGACTTAAAAACGAAGAGAAAATCCTTTAGCAAATCTGTGAAAAGAATCAAACATTAAAACCAAATAAATCTTTAATAAATCACTACTTAAAGAAAAGTGATCACTTGTACAAACGCCATTTTATCGTTGGTCTGTCCAAATGAATAATGAGGACAACAGACTCCCAGGGCAGGTAAAAAGTTTAGTTGATAGTGATTAGTCTAAGTGGTCCCTTAAGCATATTTTTCTATCAACCTTTGTGGCATGCCAGTAACGAGTTTTTTGTTAAGATGACCGACAGTAAAACTGCACAAGTAGCTGATTCATGCCTTTCTTGCGGGGAGTATTAATATTTGAACATTTCCAGCTATGGTCGAAATTCGAACGTGGTCGCCAATTTTGTGCATAAATGCTATATCTTCTCTCCGACAAGACTACCTAGTACACAGTATACAAATACCATAGCTTGTCTACAGACATCTTAATCATCAAAGAGCTCTTTTGAAATGGAAGTCTCAACGTCTTCAGAAGTTTTTTCCCGTGTTGATAATCGATTAAATGAAAATGAAAGCTCGTCTGATATCAGAACATGTCTTAAAATATGCTCCACTCGCGGAACAATGAGCCTAAAAGATTAAAAACGTGTAATTACGGAAAAGGACATTTCTCTCATATATATTACACACTTACATCTTTTTATATTTTGATTTGATACAGCAATAAAATGTTAAATGTACATAATTGGTTGTATTGTAATTGCTATCTCCTTTTCGAGAAAACAAGTGCATCCGAAATGCTATTACCGAAAATGCTATCATACCGTCTAAGAAAAAAAAAGCTTTCCACAACAAGCGGTAATCCCGCTTTACGGCAAACACATTCAATTTATAATTTACCTTCAAGTTACTGTAATTTTAAAATATAACTATACAAATCGATCCAGTTATATTTGAGATCCTTGTTTAAACTTAGGATGACGCATGACCACAAATCTTTGATACCTCACTTTCGTGAATCGAACTGGCCTGTAAAATGAGGTCGTTAACCATCAATGAGATGGTAGGCGCTCTAACAATCGGACATACATTGCAAGACGTCTATGGTTTTCATTCTTTGGTATCAGTTGCAAGCCGCTACTTGAAGATGGAGGAAAAAAACGTATTCAATGTTAAAAAGAAATAAAAGGAAAAAAAAGAAATAAAAGGAAAAAAAAGAAATAAAAGGAAAAAAAAGAAATAAAAGGAAAAAAAAGAAATAAAAGGAAAAAAAAAGAAATAAAAGGAAAAAAAAAGAAATAAAAGGAAAAAAAAAAGAAATAAAAGGAAAAAAAAAGAAATAAAAGGAAAAAAAAAAGAAATAAAAGGAAAAAAAAAGAAATAAAAGGAAAAAAAAAGAAATAAAAGGAAAAAAAAAGAAATAAAAGGAAAAAAAAGAAATAAAAGGAAAAAAGGAAAAAAGAAATAAAAGGAAAAAAGAAATAAAAGGAAAAAAAAGAAAAAAGAAATAAAAGGAAACAAAGAAATAAAAGGAAAAAGGAAACAAAGAAATAAAAGGAAACAAAGAAATAAAAGGAAAAAGGAAACAAAGAAATAAAAGGAAACAAAGAAATAAAAGGAAACAAAGAAATAAAAGGAAACAAAGAAATAAAAGGAAAAAAGGAAAAAAAAAATAAAAGGAAAAAAGGAAAAGGAAAAAAAGAAATAAAAGGAAAAAAAGGAAAAAAATAAAAGTAAAAAAAGGAAAAAAAAATCAATAAAATTGACCCGGATTAGGAACACATATTCAATATTCATTCGATTACAAAGCAGTGAAGTGAAAGACTGCCACTGTCGATTATTGTTTTTGTAGTTCTTTAGTGAAGTCTTTCTTTTGATCAGAGTTATAGATTCTCAGCCAGACTGCTGCCAAACAGTATCAAAATCCATTTGAATACCTGTTAAACCAGTTCATAAATTTTTTATTGACTATCATTGTTCACTTCTGCACGGTTTCTGCAATTAGGCGGGGAAACTTGAAATCATATTTGTGATACACTCTCATACAGTTCGGTAGCTATTATGAAAAAGAAAAGAGAATGGTGAGGAAAGATTGTCTTTTTTAGCGCGAGGAATTGTCTATAGAGTTTGACTTATTCGAACCACTTTTTCTCATCTTTGTCGCCATATTCGCGATGTTTCGATATCAAACGATTTTGTCATTTCTCTGTTGGGTTCTGTCAGCCTCTCCAGTTTTGTGATGTTTGACTTGATCGGCTTGGCTTTCTCCAGTATCTGTCTCGCTTTCCATCTTAGCTCATCTGCCTGAGCCTCGGGAGATGTTCAAGGCTATTTTCTCGATTCAGGCAATTTCCAAGTATGGTATCTATTTCATGGTTGCAGCGAAGTTGAGACCCTTTTTCAGAACTGAATCCTCAGAGGCACTCAGCTGGTGTTGACTGATGATGATTACTGCCTTCACGGAGGCAGGAGTGGGATGGACCTTGTGCGTCACTTTCTGATCTTTCAATCTAATTAAATTTTAATTAATTTTTGTACTTAACGGGACCCGACTGCATCGAATTCGGGTCAAAGATTTATCCAGGTCTTGCTGGATGCTCTTACGGTCTTCGTCGATAATTCTATTAAAGAAGACCTCGAGCCCCTGAGAGATATCTGATTGCAGTTTCCGTATTATCCAACGGTTGTAGCGGGTTCTTTCTCTGACAAGGATGTGTCCCGCCTTTCCGGCGACCAGACGGGTTCTCCTTGTATTGACGGAAAGACTTGATGCCAAACCTGAAGAGATGAGTTCGAAGTCTCTTCATCGGCTTAGGAATGTTAGATGGTTCTAGATTCGTGCCAGCTTCAAATAGAACTTTTCTAATATTTCTCCGTATTTTCGGTATATTGGGTTTGTACTGATCATTCAATATCGGTCTATATTTTCGAGATGAGGTATTTTAATTATTAACATCGTTTACATTGTCCATCTTTGTTGCCATATTCACGGCGTTTCGGTTGTTGTACACTTCGGCCTTCTTCTAGAGAATACGTGCAATTCTTTATAAGCGTGTCCCATCAGGACGTTGGCGATCATGGCTCTCCACAACTTCCTCTACCTTGAATCTTATCTCTCCTAAATCCTGTTCTGCCATCCATTTACTCAAGCTCACTGTTATGCGTTTTTCCTGTTTCTTGCATTCAATCTGTTCTGCGAGTATCAGATTTTCCAAGCCCTCTTTCCTCATTATGCGGCCTAGAAACATCAACTGTCTCTTCCTGATGTTGGGTAGGTTCCTCCGTTTCCATTTTCTCTAAAACTTCGACGTTGCTCATATGTTCGGCCATGGTATCCTCAGCATCTTTCTGTAGAACCACATTTATGTTGCTTCCAATCTCTTCTTCATTTTGAGATCGTCCAGCACTCACTGCCGGAGGACAAATATTACGTAACAGTTTAGTACTAATTTCCTCGTTTCCAGCAAAGTTTTTTTTCTATTAGTACTCTGCTTAGCTTTTAAAATGAATTTTCGGCCATTCCAATACTCCTTCCAATTTTTAGAGTCAGTTTCCTCCGTTAATACAATTTAACAGTTTGTCTCTCCCTTTCCGCCTCAGCAGCTGCGATTTCTTACAAGAATGCACGAATATAGAACATCTTTATATTTAACCACAAGTTTTCTATTGGATTAATATCAGGAGATGCTAGACACCATATTTATTTAGTATTTGAAAGCTTTTTTTGGCAAAGTGGGCCAAAGTTAGTTTTGCAGGAACCTAGTCTTGCTGGGGATGTTCTCTTTAGCTTAAAAGAGCTTCTTGGTCCGTACTAAACGAAAAATATATTGATCAAGATCTTAATTCTCTAAGATTCTTTCATATAGTAATACTTTGCGTCTTGGTGGCTTTATCACCTTGCTAGAGGTGAAATCATTTAAAATATTTGTATTTATCTTGCTAACTTTAAAAGGGACCCAGAATTTTACTGTCTCTAACAGGAGCCCAAAACATCAATATATTCTTTGTTCTGACCTGTGGCAATCAAAAATGGTCCAATGTTTAGTTTGGAAAATGACACACCCGGTATAGTTCCCACATTTCTACTGTATATGGGATCCCCTCAAAACACAGTTTTATATATTAGTTCTATATATTTGAAATTGCAGTAATAAACTTCTTAAACTGCTTAAGTAGATTAACAAGAGAACACTTTTACAAAGACAACACATTATTACAAGACGACATATAGCTTTTCTAATTCAGAATTACAGCCATCGAGAGAGGTTGCCATCCTGAAACAAGGAAAATAGTACTAAACTGCTACATAATATCTGGGGGAAGAAGAGGATTCATGCCTTTCCCAAGGGTATTAGTACATAAAATAATGTAATGGATGTGACTGGAATTTAAACTGCTCTCAGATTCCTTAATCCAAGCCGCTATCCATTACCCCACTGTGCCTCCTTTGTAAACTGGCTCTCAATTTCAGTCAAGATTGTTTTAGGTGTTGCCATAGGATATGACTGCATAACCAAGAAATTCAAATTCAACTTGCATTGGCAAAATTAAGATTTTGCTTAGTGCTAAAGATTAATTCTTCCCAATGTTGCAACACCTAGGCCATTAATCTGAATAAAATAAAATTGAGAAATTTGAATATTATAATGCTATCAGCATAAAGAACAATAGTAGTAGTATAGCTGGTCACTCGTATTCGAGGATATCCGTCTACTAAGGCGGTTAGCTAATCCCTATTGCAGACGCTTACTCAGGCTCATTTGAGTTTGTTCAACACCCACAGAGCCCACCTGTGGTTTATACTGCAACTATGCTGAGCAAACCTTAGTTACAGTTTCTGAGCATGTTATCTAGTGTAATCAAAAATTTGAACAAGGCTAGCACGCTCAAATCCTCGGTCACGATGACTTGTGACTTCGTGCTAGCACAGCTATCGATGGCACACAAAAGTTCCGTCTACCCAATTTCACTCACAAAGCTTGGGTTAACCCGTGGTATGGTTTTAGGGTACTTTCCAAAAAGGTGCTGCACACTGGGATCGGCCCCTCCAGTCCGATATCAGGAAGTCTCCTTACTGACAAATCGACCATGGTAATATTCGAACCCGGGTCTCATGGTCAGAATGTGAACGTTCTAACCACTTGGCCACGGTAGAAATACAGTGAAAGACACTAATAAAAATAGTTTTGACTATGATTGGTACAGTCATCGAGAAGAGGAAAGTTTGTTTAATTCAATTTCAAGTGTTTCTATTTTAAATGGTCAGTGGATAGGAATTTTTCAAGTCAGGTCTTGTAGGTGGCACCCATTCGACTGAAGTGGAACAAGAGAATAAATATGCAAAGGAAATCATTTCAGCTCAGGCAACAACAAACTGGACATTGATTATTTCTCATAGCTGGTCTATATCAAGTCATACTTAGGAATGGGGTGGTGAAGCAGTTCTGGTCTGCTCCTAGCGAGGGACTGACTGTCTTTTGCATAGTTCCAATGCTGCCTGTTCATAATGCCAGCCACACACTGTGAGGTAGATGATCAAAGAGTTGGTAGAAGTGAAGAGCTGTGCTGTTAGACTGACATAGCAGGATCCACTAACCTACCCAAACTGAGCAATCAAAGTCCTGAATAAAAAAACCTAAATATATTAGAAACGGGGTTTGAGTTGTTTCTCATAGTGGCATAGTTTTCACCTTTAATTTCCTTGTGAACGTGCAGCAGTCCTTTCCCAGTTTTCAGTGCGTATTGATGTGAATGAGGATGGAGGCTCAATGTGGGGTAGTCATTGGCTGGTTGTTGGAAAGCTGGATGATGGCTCTGTTTCTTAAACCCAAGAATAAAATTCAAAGTTACCTTGTATCTTATAAGCTGGAGATTACCATTTTTATAGACTATTAAAAAAAGATTTTGGAACCAAGTGGCAGCAAAGCTGGACTGATTTCCAACTGCTGGTCTATATTAACAGTCACAGTTGGGATTGTAGAAATTGGTACTTGTCTGTTCTTGTCAGGAGACAGACTGTCTCTCGTGTAGTTCTGATGCCACCCATATTACCACCTACATGTCATATGTAGATGGTCAGAGAGTTCGTAGTTGGGAAGAGCTGTGCTGTTAGGCAAACATAGCTGAAGTTGTCCCAAGTATCACCTACCTGCCCACTGAAAGCAAGCAAGCAAAACCCTGAATAAAAGACCTAGTTATATTAGAAACAGTGTTCGAGTTCTTTCTCACAGTGGCATTTGTTTTCCCGTTCTTTTGTGAACGTGCTGCAATCATTTCCCAGTTTTCAGTGCACATGAATGAGAACGCGGGTTCATTGTAGGGTCATTGGCCAGTTGGTGGAAAAGCTGGATAACAATAGTGTTGACTGTATATCGTAAATGAAAATTTGCTAATTCAAAAGGCATATCTCATACTACGAGTGAAATAAAGTGTAATAGAAATCAGATGAAAAAAAATACTAATAAATTAATACATCTAAAAGAAAATCTGATATATTATTCAATTTTTTAAAAAAAGATTTTATTTCCAAACACTGCTACTTATTAGAAAATGATAATCTGAGAGTTGATTAGTGCTTTCCGAGTTTGTAGAATTATGACCCATGATAAAACCAAATGAAATTAAGGTGAAAGAAATAAAAAAAAATAATTGACTGCTTTCTATGACATTTAATACTAGTATAAAATCAACAAAATGAAGTGCACATTGGAAAGAAAAAATACTTTTCTATCTTTGAATAAAATTTGAAGATTTGTGGCTCAATTGGTAAAGCAAAGTCACAGTAAGACGAGTTCCCAAGTTTTCTAGGTTAAATCTTGCCAGATGTTTTTTCCTGATTCCTGCTGCCAATTTAATGGTTAATCTGAGAATTCTAATAAAAAGCAATGAATCAAATTGAAGAATATCCCCACAAAACAAATAGTCAAAAGACATAGAAAAATAAAATTTCGCATTAATCTTTTATGTGCAGTGCCCCTTCAGGACGTAGGCGATCATGGCCCTCCACAATTTCCTGTCCTTTGTAGTTCATAAGTTTTGTCTTATTTCTCCTAAACCCTGTTTTACCAACCATTTGCTCAAGCCCATCAACTTTCATATAAAATATCTCGCTTAACTATGATATAGAGCCCTGTACCTTACATGCTCTGTGGGTGTTGAACAAACAAATCAGCCTGAGAGAGCATGTGCAATAAAGATAGCCACTTTAATAGATGAGTATCCTTGAATACGAGTGGCCAACTATTATAATTATTATATATATATATATATATATATATATATATATATATATGTGTGTGTGTGTGTAAAAGGTTTGCTTTCCAAACATGAATCCAAGGTTCCTCTCTTACCATAGTTGATTTGTCAGGAAGGTGACTTCTTGATGTTATTGGCCTGGGGAGACGATCTCAGTGTGTGAATGTAATGTTAACCCAGTATTTCAAATCATTTCACTGCTAGATCAACACAATTTGTGCTTGCTTTAAATACAGTGTAGAACGTACCTTTTAATAATAATGCACAAGTACATTTTTGGGAGGTGTCGAATTTGATGTGCAGGTGTGGCTGGTGTAAGTGAAACATCACTGAAAATGGAATTGGCAAACAGTTCAAACTCCAGCAGAGTCAGATTGTACTCCCTTTAGACAGATGCTCTACTACTGTATTGGCTATGGGTAAAAATCACTGGACAACTACTGGAACATGTTCAGCTCATTGTACCATGCCAGGAAGTGCCTGATCCCCCTCCCGCACACAACGCCATGCCTCACTTTGATATGAATCAGATGAGACCCCAAAATTAGCATTGCTGCTAAATACACTTTCCAGCATTGACAGTATTCAAGAGCATTTATGTGGCCTTGTGGGTGATAAAGTATTTTCAACCAAACAACCTCTTCCCCACTGATAAATCTTTGCAAGTCTATTGCTGCTCTTTCGTTATTTCCATGGCAAATGTTCATATGAACTACATTCCTTAGTTCCACCAGTCCACACCTTTACAATCAAGATATGTCCAAAGGGTTGAATCATCCTCATTCTCCATGTATTCCATTGATAAAAGAGAAGTTCGACTTAGACATCATCTCACAAGCTGCTACTGTGAAGAACATACTATAGCTATGCTTCCCCAAACACTACTTTTTCAAATCTAGAGTCAGTCAATTATCTTTGATATCAATCTTCACTCCCTACTTCCTCTTTCATTCATATCGCATACCTCATTCACTAATCCTTTACCTAGAGTGGCTCTTGAGTCTTGTATTGGGTGAACTACATTAACATCTTGCTTCTGTAAAAATGGTTATGCAGCTTAATGCTTCATAAAAAGCTTTCAGAAGAAATGAACAAAAATTTGCTTTCAAAGGTGTGTACTAGATGTCAGGAAATATAGTGTCTAGCTCTCTGTCAGAATACAGTTAGTAAGTAACTTTTTTGCAAATTAAACAATGTGTGTCAGTTACAAACTCAAACTGGATGGATTTCAACCAAACTTGATATACAGGTAAGCTATGACCCAAGGATTTTTTTTTTACCGCTTATCAATCTTTTGCAGGTTATTTAAAGCCAGAAAATAATTTTTAGTTTGTAAGAATTATTTGGGAGATAATGATTTATCAATACAATTCTTACTCTTATTCTTAGTTTTTTGTTCTTTTTGGTTTGTTTTACGGCATATCAAAACCCCAATGGGTCATTTAATGCCGATAAAATTTTCATTGCTGGTAATATTTTGTTTTGTCAAAAATCTATTTCTGGTAATAATTTTTTTTTCCAAAAATGTATTGCTGTAATAATTTTCAAAAACTATTGCTGGTAATATTTTTTCCTCAAATTTATTGCTTGGCGGACCTGGGAACTCCAGAAACGAAGAGGTGGTTCCACGCTCTTCAAAACCTCCTGATCAGAGGCCTTGCTGCTGGATGTAGTTTATCATCTTACCCAGGATGGGAGGGTGAAAAGGTGGATTCATACCTTTCCCAAGGGTATATGTGAGTGAATATAAACGTCTGTAATTGGAACTCTGCTCTCAGATTTCCAATTCCAAGCCATTATCTCTTATGCCACCTGCACAGCCATGCTTACAGCAACCTGTCTATTTGGTTACCCATCTAGGTACTAACTGGGATCAACGTTAACTTTGGTGATTGCGCAAGAACTGATGTTTCAATGTAAACTGGCCATAATCCTGATGACACAAGGAGTATCATAGGCTGCGTAAATTTGAACAAGGTCAACCATCAAGGTTAAAGGGTAAAAAATAAGGCAAGAAATCCAGACAAACATGGACTTTGGCACCTGTAAAGAACAAAGTATCAAAAGTTCCCCGCCACCCATAACACTTATTTTAACTACTCATCGGCAATTTTTGTTTAAAAAGTGATGATTAGAATTGTAATAAAACATGATAGTGAATTTAAGCTTTTTTTTTGAGAATTTACAGCAAAAATATTATTTACAAGAATAATTTCATATATTTACAACATTCCAAAAACTAATAAAATTGGGTTAAGTCTAATGCGATGCCATGTTTATCATAACCAGTTTAAAGAAATATGAAAAGTTTTATTCATAAATTTGTAAATATTTACTAAATTAAAATATTTGAACCAACTATAAGGAAATCTTTATTTACCATTTTATAAAGTTCAAACCAATTGGCAATTAGCCAAGGTTTTGCCAGACATTCCAATAATCTAATGTTTATTATGAATTATCAATTCTGAAGAACAAAGAAAATATATAAATTCTTTCATGTGTTTAGGTTTTATTACAATACTAATAATCAATTAAAAAACAAAACAAACATTGCTGAAGAATGAAGGCAGTTAAAATGAAAGTGATGTAAACAAACAAACAAAAGTACTTTTAACAGTTTTTTTTTTGCAGCGTGGGGGGAAGGGCAAAAGTCCAGGTTTGCCAAAACCCATTTATCATCCCAACACCGGGAAAAGAAATAAAATAACTGATATTAAATTATTGCTTAGTTATTTCAATACACTATAGAAAATATCTCTGGTTCCACCAGGTTTGACCTTCACAGCAAGAACACACAATTTCACTTACATATTAGCAAACCCCTCACATTCCCTCTATATTCCATTGGTGAGAAGTAAGCTTCACTGTCAGCTTCTTCCTGTGAACCGCTGCCCTGTGGAACCAACTCCCAAGAGGATGTTTCCTCGATCACTACAATCTCCCCATTCACGGCTAGGGTTAACCATTATCTTCCACTCCAATCCACACAAATGGCCTCCAAATGTAACCCTCTACCTTAAGTGGCCTCTGAGCCTTGTATAAGGTGAAGTCAAACAAAATTAGTTCCTGAGCAATACCAGATATCTCTGCTAGTTGTTTATTAACCTAGTTTTTAATAAATCAATAAAAATTGATTTCCAGGCAATCGGTTTGATACTAATTTCCTCGCCTCCATTGTGAACCAAATATATTGTCAATGATACCGATACCAATGATTTACTGAGAAAAATAATGCCAGTTTTAATGTAGACTTTTGCAGAAAGCATTAAAATAATTTTTGATATTAATCCTCATCTCTGAAAAGTTCTTTGAAATGATTCATCTTTCATATTTTTCTCTAAAATTTATATCTGAAAATCAGTTCCCTGCTGCTATTGTTACTCATAGCGATAGTTTAAATTTTCTATCAATCCTTTTCTTCATTTAAACGTAAGACATCAATTACTACAGGGAAAAAAAAGAGTCTTAAAAACCAGCATATTTTATTATACAAAACAACTCAATTATTTTGTCAATAAATGGTTCCAAATTATATCTCCCAGGTTTTATATCTGAAGCAGAGTTATCTGGAAGGTTAATTTTGTTTAGCTAGATACTGTAGACGAACAGATTTTGAACCTAAATGTCTTGTATAACACCAAAAAAACAAAAAACAAAAAAAACAAGCCTCTTCAGAATAGTGGCAATCATGGCTCACCACAGATCCATTTATTTTTTTTATATTGACCAGTGTTTGCACTTCACTATTTTGCGAAACTGGCTCCTGCATAGATGTTCCCCTGAACACTACAATCTTAACATCAAGTTTAGGCTCAATCATTATCTGTCCCCCATATCCTCATAATTCACACTTCCTATTTCTTTTTTACATTTATGTAACACCTTATCGAGTAACCTTCAATCTTGAGGGGCTCTTGAGCCTTGGAATGGGTAAAAAAGAAAGGCCCCAATTTGAACTTGGCTTCCTAGTGCCACTTTTTGCACTGATAGTCATTAAATTACAAATGGATCCTTTCCTTAATTGTTTATATAAGGAGTGGACACAAAGCTAAACACAGAGTGGCAACTATTTCAGGCTTGAATGCAATCTTGAGACCTGAGGATTGCATTCAAGCATGAAAGACTGTCGTTACTGTGTTGACCTCAACTGTGTTACATACGCTATCTAATACTGAGCACTTTTGCCCA
>OZ038485.1:32323954-32383954 GCA_964036315.1 Acanthosepion esculentum | reverse complement strand
TTTGGTCCTTATTTCATTGTGTAATTTTCTGTATTCCGTTCCGTATTTTGGCCGAGTTTGCCATCTTCTTTCCATCATGTCGAGAATCTCGTCAGTCATCTATTTGTTTTTCCTTCATCGTCCTGTCTCCTATGGGATGACATCGTTTGCTGATGTCACTAAAGCGTCTCTTGGTGCGTCCCATTTCGAGTTTCCATTGTGTGTCTCGTATCTTTTCACATTTATGTATTTTTCTTTTAGGTTGGGAACGCTTAGGAGTTTGTTGTATTGTAGCTTGGGTGCTGCCTTAGGCTTCTCCAATTTCCGAAGTCGACGCTCATTCTTGCACACCTTGGTTCTTTTACTTTTTTTGTCTGTTTCCAAATTACTAATTTAGTTAAGTATTAATCTGTTCTTTCGTTTTTATATAACTGAGTAAAAAGAGAAAAATACAAAAGTATGCATGTAAAAAGATACTGAAAGTTACGAAGTGTGTGCAAAAGTGTAATCACTAAATGGAAAGATATTCCCATGCTTGGAGACAAAGTCCCATTGGCATTACTGCATACGAGAAGGAAAAAAAAGTAAAGAACGAAGACAAGTGTCCCATTTTTACAGATCCATTTTTGACAGCGCTATCTAATGACTTCTTGGCAAAACTGGTGTCGGACTTAACTCCTCCTCTGTTTCCTTAATCCTTCAACAGGGGTCTCTCTCCCCTGGCTACAAATACTGACTGACCCATCTATCTTTTCCCCGACTCACATTGGGGTTACGTTTAATAAATTTTTAAATTGTTATTTTATTCCCCCCCCCCCCAAACTATAAATTGTACATATGGGATCTAGTTAGTATTTTCATAGAGTCATTGAGGTATTATGGTGGGTGTGGTAAGAAAGGTAAGTAAGAATGTGTTGTTTTGGTGCAATAAATATTGTTAGTATGATTGGGTCAGCGTTTGTGGCTAGCTAAGTTTAAAAGTTAAGACAGAAGACCGACCTTTCCCCATTCCCCACTTCGGCCTTGTGACACATTTTCTGTGAATACAGAAATAAATAATCTTTTTCCCGACTCGGGTCTTGGGCCGCCATCTCGCGTGAAGATGAGGTAAAAACTCTTTTTCCACTTACACCAATATGTGACCTCTCACAGATACAGCGTTTCCCAAATTCTGGGAACACGCTAAGAACAATACACGCACGTACGGACAACACACACACATGACACAACACAACACACACACATGACACAACACAACACACACACATGACACAACACAACACACACACATGACACAACACAACACACACACATGACACAACACAACACACAACACAACACACAACACAACACACACACATGACACAACACACACACATGACACAACACAACACACACACATGACACAACACAACACACACACATGACCTCTCCATACAAACACTATGTAACTTTTCATGTCTTTGTGTATTAATATATTTGTTTACCCATGTATATCGGTCTTGTTTGTTTTCTTTGGACTTAATTATAGTCCAACATTCCTATGTAGCTGGACCGGCTAGCATGAAATCTTAACCCAGAGATATCTCTTCACATTTCACCCCCACGGTCCGCTACATTGGCAAAGCTATGTGCAGATAACCCACAATACCAAACACTCGTGTTTAATATTTAGGTAGATAAAAAAAAAATGGGTATTATAATTGGCCAAATCGGGCAATTTCATTTAGTCTTAAAACTTTATTTGCAATGACAAATCCTAAAAGTTTGTGCGTCCTGATAAGTCATTAGCATAAGAGACCCACCTGAAAAGGGTATTATTCAAAAACACATTCTGTAAAATTTTGAACAGAGACTAAAAAAATATATATTCATTTGGACATTCATTAAAATCCAATAATTAGATGAATTTCGGGAGATTTTAAATTGAACATGTTTTACCCTACCACTCAAAAGGTAATATTTTTGTGACAAGGTTCACAAAGTAAACGTTTTTAAAGTCAAATTTCCGATTCTACTTGGAATCTAAGAATAGTTCATTTTTTTCTATCCTTCAGCTTTCGATTAGTAGAAAAAAAGAAAAAAAACGACCATAAAATTAAGATTTATATATAGATTTTTTTTTTCTTTTACTCAAGAGTCAAATTTTCCGCCATGATATCTACCAAAAATGATAAAATTCCAAGTGATTTCAGTCACAAACTTTGATCTGTTGGTTGATGAATCACTTTAATTTGTATCTTTACCCCCTACAGTTTCTATGCGATTTACGGATACAGGGAGGAAAAATATCACAGTTTAGTCTTCGCAGATTTAATTTTTAATAGTAAAATAAAGACTAAAGTTAATTATGTCAATTTTTAAAAATTCAAATTTTCTAACAATACTTTCCTTATAAAACAAGATTTAACGTTTGAAAAAACAAAAAACAAAGAAAACAAAATATTTTTACAATTGTCTTTTCTGTGGGAAAAAGTAATACAATTTAGAGAAAAACCTGTATAAAAAATGTTGCAAATTTACATTATGATCAAAACAATTTTGAAAGTTCAAAACCTAATTTTTTTTTCAATCTTAACTAATTTCATTAAATTATTTTTTCATAAAAAAATATTTGTTAGTTAATACAATAAAGATTTTAAGCAATAAGGTTTTCACGTCTTTCGTGTCAGTGGCGTATAATTGGCTATCTGGTGAGTTTTCATCTCATTAAAATAGCCACTAATAATCTAAAACAGGATTACAAACTGTGGCTCTACGGCAAGAAACAGACATTTAAATAAATCTCAAGAGTACAAGGGAAGTAACTCTTGTAACTTAGCTTCAAGGGAAAGAAATGTTTTCTAACCTCAATGGTTAACAATTATGACAATTTAAATTTAGGAGGAAGACCATCGCTACTGGGAACTACTTAAATAGACTGGTCCACTTGGAGGGTAATTTCTTCGTAGATTACCATTCTTTTCGACCTACATCAAGCTGCAATATTTGTCAAAATCGAAAAATATTGATTTTAACGATTTAGATGGGGAGGGTTATGATCAAAACGACTTTTTACAGTTATATATCTGTACTTAGGGTA
Source organism: Acanthosepion esculentum (assembly GCA_964036315.1). Taxonomy (NCBI): domain Eukaryota; kingdom Metazoa; phylum Mollusca; class Cephalopoda; order Sepiida; family Sepiidae; genus Acanthosepion; species Acanthosepion esculentum. The sequence goes on along the minus strand of OZ038485.1, from coordinate 32,380,893 downwards.
TGTCATTGATATTTGCATATTTTATAAGTTTTTTTTTATTAATTTATGTAATTTTTTTTTAATTTGTCGGAAAAAGAATAACGAACTTACCTTCACGAGTACCGTTAGAGGAAGAAGGTTGAGAAGAAAAGAAAAAAAAACTGCTTTCATTGTGATCGTTTTTATTTTACTGATCATGCAAATTTGAGGGCATCATGTGACTTACGAGGGTCGCATGACACATTTTACTATCTTAATTAAAAGCAGCCTTTTTGTTGCAGTTTTTTGTGCTTTTTCCATTGGAGTCACTACTTCTACCTATGCCGTGGTTTTTCTAGAAATCCTACCCTAGGTCGCAACTGGCAATCTTTATAATCTCTGAACCTTTGAGGTAGAGTAATTTTTTTCTCCCTCATGATTGCCGTTGTTGGGCCGAAGTAATAGGTTCTTGCATCTTGGGTTTCGTTACTCCTTTATCTACTAAGGTCTTCTTATTCCTTTAACCACTCTTAGCATTCCCCACTGAAGGATTTCGCTAAAATAAGTCCTTAAAAGTTTTTTAATTAAATAATGTCTTAGTTTTCACTATTTACATTATTCGGACTATTCAATTGTCCGCATCTTTGTCGCCATATTTACTACAACGTTTCGGCCGTTGTACGCTCTGGCCTTCGTCAGATGTCTTAGTTTTAAAATTGGGTTTGTATTTCACAAATCAGAGTTAAAGTTTGGGTAGAAACAATCCTCGATTTACAAAAAAAAATTGATTTATATTTTCACAGTCTTCATTTAATTAAAAAATTACGGAGATGCACAGTCAAGTTTTCATAAAATTAAGTGGGGGGAAATATTTTTATCTAAAAAAAAATTCTAAAATAATTTTTCATTTTTGAATAAGTTCTAGAAGTTTCATTAAAATCCGATTATTTGATTTTTGCAAGAGTTTCCAAATTAATGTGTTTTTCAACTGAAAAAAAGCGCTGATAAAACTAAAACTAAATATTACGCGACCGATGACGTAAAAAAAAAAATTTCAACCAAAATTTCAAAACATGCTAGGAAGGAATAAAAATTTAAAAAAAATAATTAAAAATACTTTGGTCTTTCCTCTTATTAATAAACTTTTTCACGATAAAACTGTTTTAATTAAGTTTGGGGCCTTTTTTCATCCTGCTATGCTGTTTTTTGGACGAATTCTGTTATAATACTATCGGTACCTGACTTTTTAAAGTTATGTACTTAAGGTTTTATTTATGCCTTTGATATTTGCATATCAGTCTTTTTATTAATTTATGTAAATTTGTTTTTAATTTAAAAACAATGTCACTTTAATGATGAAAATATTTTTGTAAAATCATGAAAAGACTATTTTGCCAAACAATTGCTAGTTTCAGATGTTTTCTAAAAAAAGTTTATTTAAACGAAATCATTCTGTAAATTTAAAAATACGATTTTCGTACGCAGATATCAATGACGTAAGCACGGTTTCAAATTTGGCATTTGTAACATCAAAGTCCCGATGACTGTAAAAAGTCATGTCTATTTTACATTATATCAATATTATAAACGGGACTCCATCCACAATTAACAAATCAATATTTTTCTATTCCGTTATTTTTATTTAACAGGCAGTACGTTTAAAATGTGATCAAAAATTTCGTTCAATTTACTAAGTAAAAATTAACAAAAAAATTGATTCCTTTGTAATGACTAGAATCCCTACATGTACGAAAATCTTAATACCAAAGTAATTAGAAACCAAAAAACGGAGAGGGGTGTAATAAGTTAAGGTCTTTTAATGTTCTTTGAGACAATATGGGCTCTGATTTGCATGGAGCATAATTATATCTACGAGGAAATAAACAGTTGGATACTTAACTTAGTTTTCATTCTATTTATCAACCGAGATAACTGGTGGTAATGAAAGAAATAAAGAAACCGTGTTGCAATAAATAAGTTTCTTTTTTTTTTCCAATATTGAAACATATCACAATGTTCCAGAATATTTTGTTTTTTGTTCAAAGAAAACGTGAAAGAGGAACACAAGAGAAAAGGAAAGAATACTTACGCATGAAAGCCAACGAACGACAGCGTCTTACAAAAGATTCTTTTTTGAGGACGTAAATTGGTTCCTTTACTCGCAAGAATTCCAATTTTATGCGTGAGCGCCGGCAACCGCGTCTTACAGTTATTTTGCATGACTGGTATATAACTCATCTGGTAATCATTATCTGGTAAAAGTCGCGCGTCCTACGAATCTTGTATTTATAATCCAACATATTTTTTGGCGCGCTTTGCTCTGATTGGATAATCTACATTCTAAAATTTTGTTTAAATTATCCTGACGTAATCTTGGTATGGGGGTGGGTAACGAACTTGTCTGATTGTGAGTAAGTTCGATCCTTACTAGGGTCACAACAATGTGGCCTTCTGTCCAAAGTTAAGTTTCATAAATAACAACTCTGGCTTGTATATTTTAAGTTTTTAAATTCTTAACTATATAGTTTTGTAGACTGCAATTTGGCGTGCATATGACTTTCTTTAGGTTTTGCTTGCTTTGTAAAATTTACTTTTCTACTACTATTCTATGTCGTTCAATTTTACATTTAATATAGTTTTTAATTTAAAAATTTTCTGACTTTAGTCATCTTTCCGTTTGTTTTTAACGCAACTATCGATATTCTTACGTACGCCGTGCACGTTAAACATTGAATTGAACAAAATTAGAAGATTAGTCGAAATTTAAAATTAACAAAGTATATATGACTGAAGAAAAATAATAAGAATGTCAAGTTGCAGTCGATAGGGTTTTAGACTTTTAAAAAAATACGAGATTAAGTTAGAGACATTTTAATAAAGTTTTATGGCCCAAAAATAACCAACCAGGACGTCGTGCGCTAATCTTTTATTATATCTATAATTCTCAAAATGTGTGTGTGTGTGTGTGTGAGTGATCGGATGTTGTTTATGAGTTTCACCCGGCTTCGATTAAATTTTTTTGTTTGATAGATAATTCTTCAGTGCTGGTTTTGAGTTCAAATTGACTGGAAAAAAATTACAACCTTGAAGGCGAAAAATCTAAAAAAATGATTTTTTACACTATGCGCAAAAATCAAACGCAAAATTTAATATCTGTAAAAAAACAGCATACAATCAATTTTGAGAGTTGAAATCTAACGCAAAAGATTATTAGAATTATAAATAAAATTATATTATAAATAAAAATTATCGTATATTATTATTATGACGGTCCATGGAAGAGGTTCCTTCCTTGCAAGATTGAGAACGTAAAAACGGCCTTTTTAAGCCCCCCCCCCGACATTTAGATTGTTAACCCTCCACTTGGGGATGTGTCTTAGTTGCACCCAATTGTTGTTACTGATATTGATTTTCGGGTGGGCTGACTTTAAACTTAAACTGCTTCAATTGAATGGCAAAAATTCCCAGTAATGAAACATCCGGTCGAAGACGGGTTATACTGCTAGTTAGTAATAAGTTTAAATGAAATTTGAAGACGAATCAAGAAACGTTTTTCTTTTCTTTTTTTTTTTTAAATATGTGGACAAGTTGCTATACTAATATTTTTCACGCAAAATCTATTTACCAAATAAATAAATATGACTCGACGACACTTGTCCACGAGATAACAACGCAATTTCTATTCTTACTACTGTTTGAAGCAAATTTATAATCTGTTTATATTTCTTTTGTGAGAGTCTGTTTATATTTCTGAGAGGAGGTATTATGTACAGTATTTACATTAGTCGGACTATTGTCCTCATCTTTGTCGCCATATTTGTCACAACGTTTCGGCCGTTGTACGCTCCGGCCTTCTTCAGGTGGTTGGAATTTCGAACCGAACCCTTTATTTCGATCACTGGGGTAGACTGTTCTAATTCCACGAGCCACATGGCACAGTGGATAAAGGCGTTGGTTAGATCCAGTGACAGACCCAAAGAGTGTGAGTTCAATACCCGGTTAAGGCAGTGGAGAACTTTCAGAGGGAAAATCAGCAGGAGATAACTGATAACTGACATCCATCAAACATGGCTCGTGGAACTAGAACAGTCTACCCCAGTGATCGAAATAAAGGGTTCGGTTAGAAATTCCAACCACCTGAAGAAGGCCGGAGCGTACAACGGCCGAAACGTTGTGACAAATATGGCGACAAAGATGAGGACAATAGTCCGACTAATGTAAATACTGTTCTTTTGTGAGGTTGAAAAAAAATACTAAAATATGCTATTGTGCGGAGGTATGTTTGTTCTCATGTGTTATTATTTGTTTACATCTTTTCTTATATTAACACTCTACCATCTTGGACTAAATAAAGGGTTCGGTTCTAAATTCCAACGTATATCACCTGAAGAAAGCAGGAGCGTACAACGGCCGAAGTGTCGTGAATATGGCAATAAAGATGAGGGCAACAGTCTGAACGATGTAAATAGTGTAAGTAAATTAAATTTCTACAGATAAGATTAATAAACAAACTAAATACAAATAAAATAGATGAGAAAGAAAAAAGAGTGGGGAGACCTAAGATTACCAAGACACAGAGGACAGATATGTTTTTTGGGTGTACAATTCCGACTCCTACTTTTTCCTTGTCCTTGATTTTCCTCCTCTCCTTTTAAAAAATATATATTTTTGCATATCAACGCAGGCGCCTTCCAGGGTTCGCTTCTCGGTCCAACACTCTTTCTACTTTACATAAATGACCTGCCTAAGAATATACTCCGGGAGTAATCCATATTTGTCTATATATAATCCAACTTCCAATAATGACATTGAATATCAAGAGTATAACATTTTAAAATAAAATTTAGTCATTAAAACAGTGTGACAGTTTTAGTTTCAGTACAATGCCACTTAGTTGAGGCACCCAGTGCGGAACAAACACGCAATGATCTGAGAGAGTCGTTTAATAACTGCTATCCCAAAAGGGAGGCGACTTATTATGAAATACGTACCGATGTATAAAAATAAAAAGATCTTTAATCTTCAAATAGGCTTTTTTCTTCTGATATCTTCTTACCAAGTCGCCATTCACATAAATATTGTAAAATATTTGATTTGAAAACTAAATATATCATTGCAAGATGAGATGTCAAAGATCGGCTAATAAAGTTTTCGTATGTAGAAAAGAAGTATCAATGAATCAATAAAATAACTGATTGACGACAGAAACATAAGTCATGACATTCATTCTCACGCTATTTATAAGTAAAACAGCTGGTGAGATTTTCAAGTTTTAACTTGCACTTAAAACGTGATTTATACGCACACAGGAGTGTCGCCTCCATAGCTCAGTGGTTAGAGCACTGGTCTTGTAAACCAGGGGTCGTGAGTTCGATCCTCACTGGGGGCTGGGTATCTAATTCTTTTAGAATTTTTTATCAGGAAAAAAATCATTCATCGTCTATTGAATTTGGATTTTATGACTGTTACGTTTGTTTTGCTGAATTTAGAGAAATTAGTGCAATTATTTGGTCAATAGATTAGTTGCTGAGGTCCGTACCACCGGATATATCATGTATATTGCTTCAAACGTTATATTTAGACTTTACCAGTATTCGAATAAAAATATGCTTTATGCACACACACACATACACACACACACACATATATATATATATATATATATAAACCAAATAATTAGATATTAGCAACTGTATATACGTGCGTTAGCGCGCATACACAGGTAAGCGAATAAATATTTATTTAATAATTAAATAAATATTTATTTGCTCACCGAAAATTAAAAACTTAATACAAATCATGCTACCAAAACTTTTTACCATAATTAAAGATTTTTTTGTGCGTCAAAATGTTATATTTTTTTTAGTATGACATCTCGTAAGTGACATTATGGTTTAAAGGTCACGTGTTTCAAGGCTTGTCTACTCCTTAGGGAAAGCCCCTTGACATAGAAAGGTCTTCGGCTTATGTCACTCTCAGTTATATTAAAAATTAAATTGAGATAATAAAATTATCACATTTACCAATTTAAACAATTAATAACTGAGTGAGATATTTTAATTATTTATATAATAATAATTTTATTAGTTATTATCTCAGTTATTAAATTAAAAATGTAATAACTTAATGTAATATTAATAATTAATAAAATTATTTATCGCTACCTTAGCTATTAAATAAAGAAATACCATTATAGCAGTAACTCAATAATGTAAGAATTTTTTATTGTATTTTAAATTATTATAAGAAACAAAAAAAAAAACCTTATGTCACTTTTGATGCACCGTACTAAACCTGTCAATACATTCAGCCATTAAATTATCGATGGAGACGTGAAAATAACAATACACCGAGGTCAAGGAATGTTTGTCTAGAAAATTTCATGCTATAAGTGATATTTATTTCAGAACATATTAATTTAACTTTAAATTTGCTAATTTTACGAAAGTAACGTTTCAGAAATGTATATCTTATTTTAGTGAGATTTTCAAAAAGGAAAAAAAGTTAGTCCAAATGTCACTAAAAAAGTTAAAAATGGCCGTTTCGATTTGTTTTTCGAAAGAATTGTCGTGTCCACTAAAATATCAAATACAATATTTATAAACCAGTCACACTCCAGAAAACACTTACATCTTAAAACACCAATAAAATCATAGATTACAAATCAGAATGTTTGTTGTATTAGGCATCATTATTTTTAGATACCGACCAAATATCGTACGGACGTAGTAGAAGACATACCACGTTCCCTTTTAGGGCCAATTAGGAATAAATAAATAATTTAATTCTGGAGCTGATTTTGTTCAGAAAAAGTGTATAAAAACATACGAAATCCGTTCCAAAAAAATATACACGCGGCTGTCACCAAACTCCACACAACTCTCTCTGATGATCTTCATGACCTCATGCTAAAAGTGACAGCGTTGACAAACTTCAGACTACGGCAACACCGCCAACAGTAAGAATCAATTCCTATCTCTCGTATCCATTTTTACTATGAATCACGCACACACATGTTGACTTTTTCATACAAACACACATATCACAACATTTTATTGTTTCTCACATACGTACACAAAAACAGTTTATGTTTTATTTCAGAACTTTATTAACCCAAACAAAACGACATTACTTTCCAATCTATCAACTGCTTGTATTCTTGTCGCTATATTAAATTAATGGTTTATTTCTTGAAACTACGTTGTCTTTTCTACTGAATTTTATTTCTTCAATGAAAATCGTGTGATTATTCTAGACGACCAAATTACGAGCGACCCTGTAACGATATTTTGTTAATGTATCGAATCCCGACACTCCAAATTTTAACATTGAACGAAAAACCGAGTAGAAGGATTCCCACAGAATCAACTAAAAAAATCATTCAAATATGAAATAATCTACGGTATTTTTTGTTTTCTGGAATTAGAAAATTTAATCCTTTAGAGCTGGGGGGAAAACTTCGAAAAAGATTTTTCCTTTACAAATACATTTAAACCTTAGGTATACAAATTTTGGAGGTACCTAATTTAATTTAAATGTGTAAACAAAACCGTCCTCAATGGCGCTAGACATAGCTAAGTGTGTGTGTATATATATATATTTTTTTTAATTTTTTTTTTTCTAATGAATTAATTTTATTTTTTAATCCGACATTTTTATTACTTTAAACCATATATTTTTAGTGGATATCCGTATTTAAGTAAGCACTACGTTTACTTTAAACATTATTTTATTTCGTCTAGTGTGTAGGCCGGTAGATAAATAAAATGCTATTTAACACAAGCTGAGCATATACTTAAATAAGGGTATCGACTAAAATAACTTATATCGCCGATTGAGATCCGATTGTTCGAAACCGGAATCGAAACTTGACCGACTTGGTATCAGTCGGAGACTCTACTTCTAAGCTATCGGTGCACGTCAGTGTAAAAGAATCTTTTATATATGATACTTTATTTAAAGTATCGCACATTGAGTGATGGGATTAAGAAGACCGTGCTTGATGTATAATAACAGAGGGAAAATTTATACTCATAATAAATATACATTTTGTTTCTCACCGATGGCATACTGAGTTTAATGCACGATGTAGTCATCAGCTGCGGATTGAAAACTGACTGCTATATATATATATACAGAGTGGCCCGAAAGTCTTGTCATCCCCTACCAAAGCGTAACGAGAACTTTAGAACAAGTAATACAGTAATACAAAGCACATGTACTGGATTCAGTTTATTTATTTTCATTGACAATGTCACACATCGAGAAGGTCTGTATGAATACCATCATTTTTTTGTGGTACAAAATGATGCGGCGCCATGTTCTGTGCGATATTTTACGAATCTGTGCTTTGTTGATTGTTGCAAAAGGCGCTCCGAACGGTGTCCTTCAACTGATGGGTATTCTGGTATCGTTCGTGTGAAACTCTCACCTTGATAATACCCCACAGAACGTTGAAATAAAAATTATATCATTTGACAAGACTTTCAGACCACCATATATGTGTGTGTGCGTGTGTAATATATATAGTTGTAAAATATGCATATAGTTGCGAAATTTAAATATTTTATTTGCTGTTGGTACACGTTTCTGGACTTCTATTCCTTTCATAAGCCAAAGATTTAAATTGATTTCATTTTTTAGTTCAAATGCAAAAGTACTATGCAGACTTGTATCGAACAATAACACAAAATTATTTAAAAAATAAAAATAAAGAGTAGTGTTTGCGCAACAAGCAGTTGTTAAAATTCTAAAGAAAAAGAAAACAACAAAAAAAAAAACGTTTAGGATATAAACTCCAATATTTTATGGCCAATAAGTGAAGCCCAAATCAGTAAGAGGCGCCTACAAATACATCTTACTAAATTCAGTAGATACGGAAAAATGTAACAATTCTTTAAACACGGCTTTAAAATTAAATAATTTGGTTTCTGGATTGAATAGGAAAAGTCACATGAAGTCCAAATGACCTGGAAATAGGTCATGGTCTTTTTTACTAAGTACATTCCCGCGCAAAAGTCATATAGGATTTGTGATCCGGTTACCGACTCGCCATAAGCGATAAAAGCAGTTCGTCAGACACAGTCAGGACCAGATTTGAAACGGAACAGTCAGCGAACCAGACAAGCCTCAATTAACAACAAAGACACACGTTACTATGACAAAGCGTATGTCAGCGATGATTTTTTCTACATACAACGCCACGACGAATGTAAGTCTCGTATCCTCTCTGTTCACTGTTTTTAAAATGACAGCTATCACACGCAATCAATCAGTCACACAGATTTTATTAGCGTGTGCTTCATACACACATATTGGCGTACATATCATTTCGAACTTTACAGACTTACTTGAAACAAAATAACTTCGAACTTTGCAGACTCACTTGCGACAAATCATTTTGAACCCTCGAAGTATGTGATCACTTCATGGCTGGCCACAACAAAGACAATTGAATTTAATATGTAAATACCTGTATCGACTATATAAATATTATTGTCATATTTATCTTGGTCTTCTTTTTCTGCGAAGATCATTTCCTCTTGTTTATTATTTTGTGTTATATTTGTGGACACGACACTCGGATTTTATTTTTCCACATAAAATCCGGGTAGACTGACCTCACAACGTCTTGAACACTCTTATATAAAGGATCTAACATTCAACAATTTTGCTTGCAATTTTATCGTATCCATCGTGGGGTTCTATAATTTGGTTTTTAAATTTCAAAGTAAAAAATCATCAAAATTTACATTATTTTCCTAAGGAATTAATAAATCTTGCGTAAAGAGAGTAACGGCAAACATTGAGAAATATTTATCAACACTGGCTTGATGAAAATGGAACTGATAGAAAACATACACACTAAATGTAAATATAAAACATGTGGACACTGATGTCAACTCAGTGGCGACAGTCTGTTTCATGAAACAGACTTTCGCTATTCGATGTCCAGTCTTCTTATAACTGAGAGAGAGAGTGTTTGAGAGAGATGCTTACTGTAGCATTCACCTTCGGCGTTATAGTTGACTTCCCCACCCCACTCAACTTTTCATCGAACTGAGAGCTAAACAGAATACTAAATTTTTTCGCTTAGCCACAAACGATGTCAATGCTACTGAGCCGAACTGTATTAATTTTTGTTTCCAGCCCTCTAAAACTTTTCTTTAATATAAATCTGGTATGTGGAGAAAGTCTGTAGGTCCCATTCCAGAAAATAAGTACATGCGAAAAGAAAGAAAGAAAGTAAATAATTATTAAAAAAACAACAAACAAAAAATGTTTGCAGTAGGAAACTGGTTCTCGAAATTATTCATTTGGAGAGAATAAGAGTGAAAAAAAAAAAAAAAAAAAAATAGAATCAAGAATCTTTAAAATTTAACATTTGAATTTGTCCCTCACCCGTTGCTTTTAATATCTGATTTTGTTTCACAACCCACCGCTTTTAACATCTGTTTCTATCCCATTCCTCTCCGCTTTTAACATCTGATTTTGTCCCCTACCCACCGCTTTTAACATCTGATTTTACACCACCTCCTCTGCTTTTAAATTCTGATTTTGTCCCCCACCCGCCGCTTTTAACATCTGATTTTGTCCCATTCACCCCTGCTTTTAACATTTGATTTTCTCCCACAAACCGTTGCTTTTAACATCTAATTTTTGTTCCACTCTCGGCTCTCTGGCAGATTAAATTTCCAGATTACATCCATTTTTTATTTTATTCAGGCTTTAGCTATGCGGATTTTCACATCCTTTCCAGTAGAATTTATTTCGTTTATAGGCATGTAAAAGATTGGGCATATATTTACCTGAGACAATTTATATTGAGCCTTGCTGGTTGAAACTTATGAATTCACTTTCAGAGGCATTGACATAGTCTAATATCGTTTGTAGCATTATATAGAGACGCTGTCGGAGTGCTGTGGCATTGAGTATGTAGTCTGCAGTGACAGTTAAGTCATCATTCCTAAATTCCATTACAATACAAAGAAATGTTGTTTTATTTCTCGTGATATTGAACTGGATAAAACAAGAACTGCTATTGATTCACATCAGCTAAAACGGAAATATTTTTGTTTTGAAAGCAACTTAAGTTACGGTACAACAGGATAAGCCAAACAAAATCTGCCGATTAGATTTTTACAATCTACATACAAAAATATTTCAGAATCTTTACTGGAGGTATGCTTTACAATTGTCGTATTATTTTTAACACAGGGGCTCCAAACCACATATAGCTTAAGGCCCCATAAAATTTAAATTCACTTCTGTTGTTATCTCATTTTAACGAGAGAGATTTTTACAACACATAATTCGGTAACACGGTCTGTTAAAAGAGAGACAACCACAATTTATTTATGAATTTCCTAGGAGTTATCTCCCCTGAAACAAGCTCTGACTAAAAAATAATTTGATCACGTCGATAAATAAAGGAATAAAAATCTTATTTTAAGTTTTACTTACCTGGCACAGGTAGCATCACGGCTATGACTAGTTTAGACGAGCTCTGACCAGCTTGGACAAGCTAATACCAGCTTAGACCAGCGGTCCGAGTGGAAACACTCGGGTCCCCACGTTAAAAACCGACCTTGTGTCAAAACCTGACTCAGTGTGGGGGTCAAGTAAATCTCCTTACCAGGTTACTGGAAATGTAATATGTCGGATAATGTGGATCCTTGGTTGGGAACGCTGCTTTTACAATGGAACTTAAAACCCACTTCTGTTAAAGTTGGAGGTGACCCTGACTTAAAAAGATTATTGTATAATTTACTAATCCCCGATTTGTTTGGGAAAAAAACAGCTCGTAAGATTTTGTTTTCTTGTTTCAAACACGCAGTGAATACGGCATTAATGATTGTCATTTTACAAAATAATCATTCTAAAAAAAAAAATATGTTTACAGAACTCGGAGCAATCAAGATGTCACTATTACTGCAGTCCCGTTATTTTTACATTCGCAGTTTTCTCTTTTGATTATTAGCACCGCTTATTAAGAAATATTACCACTTGTCGCCCTATTGTAAAGTTACATTTATTTGAAGATTTTTTATTGGCAACATTTATTTAAAAATTATTTTGTAGGTCGGAAGTGCAAGATTAGATCTTATAATTAAAAAATGAATAAATATTGTTTTCGTTGTTATATTTAAAAATTATAATTAAAATAAGTAAGTAGAAATAACGCAAGATATCTGTTAAAGCAAAATGTGAAATTTACAAAATTGTACATGGTGTGTTCATATATATGAAAACTTGATGAAAAACAGCATGCTTGAAACGTTATCGTCATGACGACGTTTTAGTTCTATTAATTCGAGGACAAAGCGCTTTAGTGACTGCCGCTTTCCTCGGGCCCTGCATAAAATGAACGCTGCCGCCACGCTGACAGTTTCCAACGTATTTTAAACGTTATTACTTCTCTTCATTTGATAGTCTTTTTTGATTGATTGATTCATTTTTTTACGGCTTATCAACACTTTGTGGGTTATTTAAAGCCAGAAAATATTTTTTTTTGTAGATAATAATGGTTTTCGTGAAGTCTTACTAATTAACCCAAGGTTATTTGCGCGTAAATGAATATAATAAACTTAACGGGAATTGATACTCGGCTCTCCGATTAACAATTCCGAGCCATTATCCATTACACCACCCGCACATCCAAGCTTACAGCACCTGGTATTTCCAAGCGTCCACCCAACTAGGTACTGACCAGGCTTCGGTAATTGTATGGGAACCGGTGTTTCAATGTGGTGTGGCCGTATATCTTTTGTTTGTTTTTGGCTGTGCGTGTACTGGTTCATCTGAGTCTGCTGCCCAATTTTATTGTGCATTGCACCGTGTTAAGAAGAACACACACACACATATATATGTTGCAAATCTATTTAAAATCGGTGGGTGAAAAAAACCTGGATAGCACAATTTTCAAACAAATTGGCATCCGAGGAAAAATTGGAAAAAAAAAGAAAGCGCCAGAAACCTCCGAACAGGGCGTAAAAATCATCCAATAACTTAAATCTCTGGTAGAAAGCAAAAAAAAAAAAAAAAGAAAAAAAGCGAGTAATAAGTTAAAACGAAGCGTGCTCGATACGCTAAGGAGAGCAAAAGTAAAATAAATAAATCCTAAAGAGCCGGGTATTACCTACCTAGATTTCACCCCATGGGATCACGAGGGTGAATTATTGGCTAAGAGGGAATTAACGAGGAACAAATTTATTGATAAATTTGTGTGTGTGTGTATATATATATATATATATATATATATATATATATATAGACACACACACACATACTAATATTCATCTAATAAGGCCCAAGATCCACTCTAGGTAGAATGTTACGGAATATAGCGTGTGGTATAGACGTAAGAGGAGGAAGTAAGAAATGAAGATAATGAGGATGAGGAGGATAGATAACGATTGACTCTGGACTTGATGAGGTTAAGATATTTTATTAGAAAATGTAAACCATGGGTCAAAATTAATAATACATAAGGAAAATCCAGAATGATAAATGATACTCAAGATACTTTGTCGCGTTTATAAAAATGTCACATGTTGTATTGGGTGATGTTAGGTGTATGGTGGCAGAACAAAGAAGAAATGACGGAGATTTAAGATTTTAAAAATATAACAAATGGTAAATTGGTGTAAATGACTCTGGTTGAAAGAAAAAAATAAATAGAATCATAAAAGTTGTCCGCCGAGGTGTACGGTAGGAGATGGAGGGTGAGTTCTGACTTACTGTTGGGACGGACTTTGGTGAGTTGTCTTTAGAGATGGGAGGTCGTGTTCCGGAAAGGGTTGTAGATCTGGGTTGTTGTGCCATCCGACTGCCGAAGATGTCTCTTTGATGGGCTTTTATACCGTTTTCCTAGGTTCAGATCGGTACCAATTTATATTTTGTTTCTTTAGGCGGGAGTGGGTGCTATTGGGTGGAAATTCTGGATTGTATTTTTCTTTGACAGTGTGAGTAAAAACGGAAGCTATGCGCGGAGCCGATGCGCAGGTGATGGAATTTCTTTTAGTTCAGTCTTGGGTTTCGAAGCGTTCACATCCGGCCAGTGGTGGAAATTAGCGTAGCATGAATCAGAAAAAAGATCTGGTTTTAGAAAGATTATAACAGTTACACAATACTAGCAACAATATGCAATCCCTGGCCTGACTTGCTATTGAACACGCACGATGGATTTTTTTACAAGGCTAAAAGGAATCAGAAAAGTGGATTCGGCGATCCAAGTTCAAGTTCTGGCATATTCTGTTGCGTTCGCATCACTGACCTTGGGAAAGGTACGAATCCATTTCTAAACCCATCTCCCCTCGTACCACTAACAGTGATTTAGACAGCGGGGTAGACTTGACAGCTAATGTAAAAAAATGGAAAACTTTGAATTCAAAACCGAGGAAAAAGCAACGGGAAACCACTCCAATATAAAAATGTAATGGAAATAATAAAGAAAATCTCTCAGCTGGGGTTTGAACTCCGATCAGCTGATTTCATTCGCCGCGACATTCACCTTTACACCATCTGTGCAATAATGCCGAGGCCTAGCAGATTTATTTCTACCAAACAATAAGAAATTTTAAAAAAATCATCCATAAGAAAAAAAAAAACATTATTTTTACCAAGCGTTTTTTGTTTGAATGAGGGTGGTACTACTACGTTTTTTGTTTTGATGAGGGTGGTACTACTACTACTACATCATTAGAAGAAAAACTATTCCGACTTGAAGACTCGAAGATAAATCAAGTTGGTTTCTCATCTTCAGCTACTCATTTCCGACATATCTGCTCAGATCCATTTGTGTCTTTTCAACACCTAAAGAGTCAACCTGTGGATTTATACAGCAACTATGCTGAGCGGACCTCAGTTACGGACTCTGGGAAATAGCGCCTAATCTGGTGTGATCACTGGTTTGAACAAGGCCATTACCGACTCGAACCCTGAGGCACTCGTGTTCGCACAATCATCGGCGGCTTCCGAACTGTTTCCTGTATGAAAATTCACTCAACTTACGTCAACCGGTGGGTAAGACTGTCTGGCATTTCCCAACAATGCCACACGCAAGGATCGTTTCCGCAGGTTGATATTATCCAGATGTCACCATCTTGACATATTGAACATGGTGAGATTCGAACCTGAGTCGCATAGTCGGAACGATAACGTTTTAACCACTCAGATCTGACTGAAGTTTCAATCCTAACAACGATTCTTTATTTAGTAAACGATACAAATTGCAAATAGAGTTAAAAGGTTTAAAGTTTGGTTTATATTGTACACATAATAATGAAAATTGATATGATATATAAAGTGGCGTTTCTAGCAAACAGAAAGTATTTGGGGACACTTAAAAATCAAGATAAATTCGTATGTGTGGAAAGGGGGGGGGCAAAGCTCAAAATGAATGTAAGAGTTTTTTGTTCCACCTTGTCGATTTATAAAACTTTCAAAAATTATTTTAAAATATTTTAAAAACACTTTATTAAATAAAATACTATTAAATTAAACAGTTTCCCCCCAAAGAGTATTGACAGTACAGGGAACGGCAGAAATACCCCCCACTAATGGTAAGCCATTAGTGGCTGTAAAGAAAACTCGGAGTCTAGTTCGGTTTAATGTGCCTTTATTGAACGTAAGAGTCTTGCTGTTTTGGCTAAGACAGCGTGACTTATTTATACAAATCATAAGACAGGGGAGATAATCGGGTTGTCTTATCACAGTGGCAGTGGTATTTGTGGAGTAATGGATAGCGGCTCGGATTGAGGAATCGGAGAGCCGAGTTCGAATTCCAGTCGAATCCATTACATTCACTTACGTGCTAATACCATTGGGAAAGGTATGAATCCTCTTCTTCAAAAGCTATGGGCAAATAGTAGGACAGACTGGGTTCTATAGCCTTGGGTGGCAACTGGTCTACCGCAGAAAGAAATGGTAACCTACTGTGGGGAAAAATATCTGCCTCGTCAGTCATGTATCGAAAGATAGATGATCGCCTAAGCGTGTATCATGCATGACACATAACTGAACTGAATGTCTTTCCATTATGTAGGAAGTATTTCTGGGAGGTATATGTAGGGGACATTTCCGCCGCACCCTGTAGTCGCATTGAAAAGCTAGTCCATAAATAATCTCCACAGATTTAATGAAGTTGAATTCTTCGATCACCATGGCGGTTAACACATTCATCAAGGAAATATTTTAAATCAATTCTCTAATCACAAGTTTTCAACTGATAGTAGCACAATGTAATCGTCAGAAATCCTACCCCAATCTAGTTTACTTTTTTTTATTTTTAGCTCTAGCTATTGTGACATTTTTTTTTTTTTTTTACATGGAAAACCCATTCTTAATTATGGGTAATATCAGCTATCGAACGAGACAAACTTTACGAAAATTAACTATGGCTTTAATTATACTTTGTGGGACTTTTTAGATCTAATATTATTAAAATATACAGCAACTATCCATCTACATTATATATCATTTTTGTTTTACAATGAGGTTCATCCTTTAAAAGGCCCAAGAGTCACTCGAGGTAGAGGGTTACAGAGTAAGAGGCGCAGTTTATACGGGTATGTGGGGAAGATAACGATTAACCCGGTACTTGAACAGGTTAAGAGTGCATCGGCTAGGGGAAGCATCCCTTTGGGAGTCGGTTCCACAAAACAGTACTTCGTGGGAAGAAACTGCTTGAATAGAATATACATCTCACAAATGGAATACAAAAAGAATGAGAGTGGTTTGCTACAATGTGCATGGCAATGACTATGGAATGTAATTTCTGATTAGCGAAAAATGATAACTGACGAAATTCGAATTCTTCCTGGTTATAAACCTACTTTTGCACTTCATTTTATACCCAGACTAAAGATAATAAGTAATATTGTCTGCTACAGAACCAAATCTCACATATCTTTGTTTTTTCACTGTACAAGGCCCTGGGGCAACACGAGGTAGAGGGTTACGTTAAGGGGCTATTTCTGCGGATAGGAGAAGAAGATAACGGTTAACCCTTGACTTGAGCTAGTTAAGATGGTAGTGATCGGGGAAACATCCTCTTGGGAGTCAGTTCCACAGAGCAGTGGTCAGAACTGTTCGACTAGAACACACTTCTCGCTGATGGAATATGGAGGGAATGTGAGTGGTTTGCGACAATGTAAGTGGTATGGCAAGTTCGAGCTGTGAAGATTAGACCTAGTGGAACCAAGGAATGTAGTTCGTCTAAACACTCACCATAGTAGTGTCGATAGAGCAATGTGAGACTCGCCACATCCCGCCTGTGTGTGTGTGTGAGTGAGTGAGTGAGTGAGAGATTAGACGGCGGAAAATTCTTCTCCAACAAGGACTCGGAGACACTTTTGAACTCTATCCAGACGGAAAAGTGAGGACTGGACAGCTCCCGACTAATTATGGTAACAATACTTTCGGCCTGATCTGGTTCTTATAAAGGTAGAAGATAGCATGAGGAGTCAGGTACTTACTGGAGCGGTACAGAGAGCCGACCATTTTACCTGCATCTTTAGCGATGTTTCGTATATAAGAGTTCCCCTTGAGCTCTGGGTTGAGTTTAAGTCTCAATAGACGCTCAAGATACGTGGCTTCCCTGAGGGAACAACCATTCATCGTGATTAGTGATAGTTTGGGGTCCAATCGGCGATAATGGAATGAAACTAGTTTGGTTTTCGAGCCATTAAATGTAACTCGTCAGTTTTCCCCCGCTGAGCTGTTAAAGAGGAAAGATCAGCTGCCAATCTCTGGTCATTTGAATTATGGAGGTGCATCCATATACTGTTGTATCATCAGTATAGAGTTTGAGGCCCAAGGCACATGCTTTTCATAAATTGATGATTAGCAAATAGACTGTCGGGAGTTCAATCCTCAATGGAAGTAGCAAACTTGACTTACATATTAAATATCTGTAAATTTCGAGCGGCTGCAGGATTAATCTGCACATGGGACTGAAATACAAGCAGTATAACCAAGGCCCCGCTTTCTTCTTTGAAGGAGGTCAGTGACCAGGATGGAGGGTTCCTCTAATTAGAATCAACAGTCACTGTGCTGTAAATTCTGAATAACGATTTAACTTTCACTTCCAATATATTTCTGGTTTCTTCTTTCCTGCCCGAAAACCACATCGCAGAAAATCTAAATAAGATTTGACATGACGCATTAAAAAATGACGACCGCTGGATGGGCAAGCTACTACTTTTCCAGGAGGGTTTGAAGCTGCCACTTTCCAAGGTGTGGGTGTCAAGCTACTACTTTTCTAGTCAGGGGAAAAGCTGATATTTTCCCAAAGGCGGCCAGTTGGAATATCTGACTGGCAATCATGTTACGTAGGCACTAACAAGGAATAGTAGTCTTTTTTTCATATGGTAACAAAATAGGAAATAAAATGTCACGCAATCAAAAAGTGACAATTGAAATTTCTGGGACACATAACGAAGAAAGAGGACTAGAGAATTTAACACCCACTTAGCATATTAAAGGCAAGAAACTGCGAGTAACCAATTGACTGAATAAATGGATGACAGACACGAGGACTGGGAAGGATCGTAAAAAGATAAACATTGCTTAAAGTTACAAAGGACAGGAAGATATGGAGGACCATGATTGCCAATTTCCTAAGGGTATACGATATATAAAAATTTCGGTTCGAAATTCCAATCACCTGAAGAAGGCCGACCGAAACGTTGTGAATATCGCAATGGAGATGAGGATAACAGTCCGAATAATGTAAATAATGCAAGTAATGATTTTACAACTTAGGAAATAAACGGGGAATCTTTCTTTGTCTCTTGGAACAAAACAATGT
Organism: Acanthosepion esculentum; assembly: GCA_964036315.1. NCBI lineage: Eukaryota > Metazoa > Mollusca > Cephalopoda > Sepiida > Sepiidae > Acanthosepion > Acanthosepion esculentum. Next base: position 32,362,124 of record OZ038485.1, on the reverse strand, counting down.
CGCCGCAGAGAAAATTATTTTGAAAATAATAACCGTGCCGTGCTAAATAAGCCCCAAATGTTGAGGGGGGAAATGAAGGAAGTAATCGTGCCTGTAATTGTATTTGGTGCACTCCTCCTCGATTCTGTGAACAGGAGCAGCGGTTTATCCGTTGCTTCCTGTGTTTGGATTTCCGGTTCCTTCTAAAATCTGTTCATTCTCTTTCACTCCCAGTAACCTCTTGCGGCTTAGTGGCATTATCACTTGTGGAGAAATGATTAAAAAAACAAAACAAAATTACCTGAGACGACATGCAGTCGGAGATTGCTGGATAACGCATCAGTCGAAAGATAGCGAGCAAAACAATAAACATCAGGACACTCGTTAGAATGAAAATTGAAGTCAGCTTTTTAATATTGTACTTGATATTTATAATTTTTTTTTTTTTTTGCTGGAGAAGTTAATGTGAGTTCAATGAGTTTAAAGGGAATTTAATAAAATCAAATATTTTCGCTGAAAAAAGCGCTGGAGTGTTAGGTGAGATCAGTCCTCCTTTGTGCCAGTGAATGCTGGACAATCTCTTCAAACATTGAAGCAACAGAAATGTAAAGAAAATGCAAACAAAAAGGACACTTATACATAGAAACAGAAAGAGAGAGTTATGATTTCCTGGACATATAATGCGGAAAGACGGCACAGAAAATTTGACACTCACAGCACATAATAAAGGCAAAATGAACAGAGGAAAGCCGCGAATAATCTTTCCTAACGAGCTTGTGTAAATGGTTGGAAGAACAGGGATGAGAAGAGATAGAGAAAAGACGAAATTTACTAACAGCTACAAAGGGCAGGAAATTGTGGAGCGGCATAATCACCCACACCCTGAAGGGCACGGCACATAGAAGAAGAAGAAGAAGAAGAAGCAGCAGCAGCAATTGTTGGTTCTTTGTTTTCTCGCAAAGCTCTACATCAAAGCTATGAAAAAGAAAACGATAAACTCAAACAAAACTGTTTTGAAAGTTTTTTTTTCGAAGCTTTTTTAAAATTTTTATTTAAAATGACCTAAGTTCTTTAATGGTGATATATAAAATATTTTTTTGCGTTTTCTTTATTGTAAAAATGTTTCAAAATGTTCAAATTTATGTTTACATTTGTATATATATATATATATATATATATATATATATATATATATATATATATATATATATTTATATAATATTTGTCTATGTGTGTTAGAAGTTAATTTTGATCTCTTGTTTGCAGTTAGCTTATCTCAGACAGCCATGTAAGCCATGTTTTCATGCGCTCGGATGACTCTTTTGTTTTGTCCTTTTTGATTGGCTAATGCCATAGCAGTTGATGATGTCACCAAGGGAGGTGGTCGTTCAGGTGCTTGTTGTATATTGGGATATCTTTCTGATAAAATATTACTGGATTTTGCTGACTCCCTCAGTTGAGGTGTATAGTCATTGGTCGGATCGAAATTATCCGTTTCGTAAGAGCCAGGTAGGAGTGAGTTTGCATTCTCGTCATTAACAGGTGAGTATTCATTTTGAACAGGTTTTCTTCTATTGGCGAGATCCATCGTCTGGTATTTCTGCCTCCCTCTTGAATCCTCTGAGTTGAGATTTTGGTGGGGACTTACAGATCGGTCAAGTTGAACGGCGTATTCGTCTTCAGAGCTGTCTGCATCCTCAACGTTACTTTTTGGTTTATTTGTACTAGCAGGAGTTGTTGACGTCGAAGTGGTACCACCTAGTTCACCGAAAAGTCTTTTTCGGGAGGAAACTGGGGTAGACGCCAATGCCATATGTTTCACATCACAGTTAGCTCCATTCATTTTTGGCGCCGCGTGCTTGACCGACGAATCACCTACATACTGAACTTTCTCGAAGCGTTCAATCAGGGAACTGATTGATGGAGCGCTCGTTGGTAGCCTGTCGCCATTGACTGCGGCTAGTTTTGAAGAGCGTCCTTCAGTGTGATGGCCTATTCTTGTGGAAGCAGCTACCGCTGCCTCTTCTCGGGCCATTTTCTGGGAGTAGCTGTAAGCGCTGGAACTTCGGTGTTGGCCGCTGCTACCGTTAGTGCTACCACTACTGCCAAGAGAACTTCCTTGCGTTCCGCCCCCGCGGAGGTCTGACGAAATTCCGGACAGATTCTTGAGAATATGACTACTCTGGCTTCTGCATCCAAGAACACCAGTCATATTATTTGTAGTCGATTGTTGGGCTGCATTTGTCGTGAAATATTTTCGACTCTTAGTTTGAATCTCATGGGCGTAACTCCCCATACTGGAAACCGTTGCGCTGTTACTCTTCGAATGACTATGACCAGTGGGTACAGGCTGATTGGAAACTTTCTCGATAGTTCGATCAGAGCCGACAGAATCGGTGACCCCGTTCTTCGACAGGAGTTCTGACCGGTGAATATCTGAGATGCCTACGTTGCTACCCAAAGCTATAGGCGCGCGGTCCCTGGGTTTATTGTTCGAATTGCTACCGTTGATATTATGGTACTGCTGCCCCAGTTGGTTATTTGATGTGTAAGATTTCGGAGTTGTCGAGGAGCCTGTTATAAGTTCTACGTCATTTTGGTAGTTTCTGTGAGAGGATGCCGATGAGGTTAACGTGGAAGTGAGGGGTAAATGTCCGTTGTTCCAGGGACTAGAATCTGGGGCACTCTTCTGTGGAGACGAAGGCCCACTGAAATGCTGGTAGTGGTTTCTCGATGTCTGGTGCTGTGAGTTCTCTTCTCCGCTCGCAGGTTTTTTCTCGCTTGTCAGTGTTAGCTTTTCGCTGTTTGACACTGGACTCTGTTCGTAGCGAGGCGAGTATAGTTGGTCTTTCGATCCGTGTCTATTAGTGGAAGATTTAGAATGAGACTGACATTGTTTCGCGTCGGAATTACCGAGTTCTTGGCCACTGGAAGTCGAGCCGCTTTTGGAACTATTTCCCGATGAAGTTAGATCGTGGGAACTGTGGTGACCATCTCGATTATCTGATAGCGATGTCTTCGCTCTGGTATAAATCTTTGGTGCCCTTACTGGCTCTTCTGCACCGTGACCGACCGGCTTGAAAGCGGTCACCTTCGACTTATCGTTGGACGATAATTTACAGCTTAAAGTACCTTGCTCGCCGCTGTTTGTCTTCGTTTGCTCCCGTTTTAACCAAGACTTGAAAAGTTGGTGTGTAGATTTTTTCTGCACTGTTGACTCAAGGTGAGCGTTCATTGTTGTACCGTTGTTGTTAGTACCGTTTTTGTTGGTCCCGCCACTACTACTGACGCTTGTGCCTGTCGAAGAAGAGTGATGGTGATGGTGGCTGCTGCTGCTATTGCTATTGCTGACACTGTGTACCATCGGTGTTGTTGCGGTTGATGGGACAGCAACACCGGGGGTCTCACGTGATGTCAGAGTATTCGCTTGGTGATGATGGAGATGAGGTGGTGGTGGCCGTTTAGGCGCGACCTCGGCGACTTCCATAGGGTTGGCGGTCGTCCCCGAGTTTGCGACTACCGGAGAGCTGGTCGGTCGAACAGCAAGCGGGCTCTGATTCATATAGTTGTGGGATGCAACGTTGTTGATCATCGGTGGCTTGTGGCAAAGTCCTAGCAGTGGACTGCCTTCGTGACTGGTCGGGACAGGATTGAGCGGCTTTGGTTTGTGAATGTCCGATGTAGTCGGCGGTCGGGAGGTGAGAAGCTTGGGCGAAGGCTGAGCGTGAAAGTCGTGCAGATCCTCTCTGCTCTTGCAGGCTTTGATGTGCTGGCCATGCTGACTGTTGGTGTTCGACTGACTTGACGTGGGCAGCGTATTCAAGGACAGGTGGTGATGGTGGAACTGATTGCTCGTATCATTATTACTACATCCGTTCTGATGATTGTGGGACGCGGTTCCCAATTGGTGCAGGCGAAGGTTTTCACTACTCACGTCTTCCCATTTTTTGTGTGTTATGTTGATGGGAGGCGGTGGATGTTTTTCGGTTGAGGATTTTGGCTTTCGCATTCTTGGGGGAAGGTCTGGACAGCTAGAAGGAATGGTAAATTTATCCATGTTGTTAATATTCATCTGAAAAATAAAAGAAATAACAACAATTACATATAGTCGTAGAGCGATGGTAAGCTAATCTCATAGACAATTGCGCATGCACCGAACTCTTTATATCAGACCTTGTGCCAAACTAGGTTTATTAAATAGCTACATATATATTTACATTTATATCGTACAAATGTTTTTAAACGTTTACGTATTTTATAAGCATAGTAAAGAAAAATATTTCGAGGCGAAAATGGATTGAATATTTTATTCTTTGACAAAATATATCCATAAATTAACACAATTTTACTTAAAATCACACGTAGACACACACACGCTTAGTACGATTCGTGCAAATATCGATCATTATATCACAAACAACAAAGATACATTTATCACCATAAAACACATATTAGTTTTCGATTGATTAGTTTTTTACGACTTACAAACCCTTTGCAGGGTATTTAAAGCCAGAAAATACTTTTTAGATGTTGAGATTTTTTGTTGTTGAGATAATAATAGTTTAATAATACAAGTCTTACTAATTAACCCACCGATAAGTGGGGGGAAGATGAGGTAGATTCAAAGCTTTCCCAAGGTCATTTGCGCGTAAGTGTATATAACGAACCCAATAGGAATTGGAACTTAAATTAACAATTCCGAACAATTATCCATTACATCGCCTGCACATCCAAGCTTACAGCATCTGGTATTCCCAAGCTGTCACCCATCTAGGTACTGATCAGTCTTGACGTTGCTTAACTTCGGTGATCGTACGGGAACCGATGTTTCAACGTGATATGGCCGTAAGAGCCAATATTAGTAGAAAATACCAAAATACCATATAGTACTCACTCGAAAAGATTACTCAGAAGAAACAGCCTATATTAAATAAAATATATTTCGCCCCAGATGACGACAGCTTAAAGCGTTGTTTATAAAATATTTAAATAATAATAATAATAATAACAAAGTATAAATATTTAACACATTTTCCCGCGCGATCTAACTCCTTGTAACCGTTTTATACACGAATTCACTTCCGTTTAAGTTGAAGTACACCGTTCCCAAAAATGCCAGGATGCCGCAACCCTCCACCCAAAAACAAAACAAAAAAACAACAACAAAAAACAAAATAAAAACTTGTCTACCATACTGAAATAATCCACTTCTTCATAATGACTGAAAAGGGCGAAATTACTTGAATAAAAACAGGGAAAAAAACCCTGAACTTCAGACAGTTTATCCACTTGGCTTTGCTGCCCCACGAGGTTAGTGGAAGCGCAAGATTTCGGTGTTGTCGAGGGGGCCACTTATAAGCCTGACGTCATTTTGGTAGTTGTAAGTCCAAATGAATTTTCATTCAGATATACAACATCTAAATTGAAAAAAATACAATAGAAAAATTAAACAACAAAACACGCCTTGTGGAGGCTAAGGCTGCAAGCACAAATTCGGCTGTCATTTCAGTAGCAAGTAAAGTTGCTAGTCCCACGTCCAACCCTTCTGCTTCTTATAGACTGATTGCCAACCAAAGCTAGATAGTCCAGTTTACTCTGTTATTTAACCGATAGATGGAATAGAGGACAAGAGATGAATTTCCAAAAGGCATTATTGCGAAGTAAACATTTTCCGACAACCGATGGTCCGGTAATAGTAAGTAATAGTTTAGTACAAATTCTAACAGTCTGGAATGCTATAGAGACACGAGAGAAGCATAATTAGTAAGTTTATTATGGAATTGTTATTACGCAATTTCTGTTGATCCGGCAAAGCGGATAATCCGGTACGGTTCTAGAACAGCCGGATGTGATTAACCAGGAAGCAATGGAACATGCAGTTGGATCCTGACTTTGTTTAATACAAAAAGATACTGAAGACAATCCATTATCTTCGCAATATACCTACACTGATTTTCTTTTTCATATGTTGTCATTTAAAATACGTCGGCAAGCCTCAAGGATGAGAGCAGTTCCATATTTTATTAAATAACGTAACGAGGTTATCTTAAGTGATATCTGTGCCAAAAGCGAAATTGGCAAGTCAAGTTCAAATTCCAGCCCCGTCTGTTACGTTCATTTTCGCATGTTTATAGCTTTAGAATTTGTGCAGTGCCAGAAAAATTACTTCCTTCTATTCTCGATGGCATTGTCCCAAATTTGTTGATTTAAATGTTAGAATATAACAAAAGATTCAAACGGAAGGTAACAAGTCTAACGGAGCCATTATTGCAGTCGACCTTAACTCAAATTGTGCTCATTTTTCCCTCGGACTCATTTGTTTGGTGTTGTCATTATTTAACCCCGCCTAAGGACCAGACTACAAATGTCACTCTTTGCCACCTACGATTTTTGGTGAAAAAAAATGAACCACCTTTTAATCGATAACTAATTAATATTTTTAAATCCTGACAAGTGTTTCGGCCAAAGGAAGGTCTAAAGAATGCGGTCTAAAAGAATTATTTCCAAAGACGTTTTCCCTATTTTTTTTATAAGTGGACCAATCTATTGTATACTGTGCCGAAATTTGTATGAATTACTTACCATTTTGATTTTCTGGTTCAATCCTTTGCGAAAACGCTCCTCTGCCAAGCGTTGGTGAGAAATTTTCCAATAGTGCTTGCATTCGTGGAGAAACTGAGACCACATTAAAAAGAACTGTTGGATCGATCCCTGCGAAAGACACCGAAATAAATTTTCATTTTTTTATATCGTTGATTAAAAAATACTTCAGTGAATGTTGTGTGAAGCTGTGGATACCTCGCATTTTCAGACTAGTGACTTCCATTTTAAGGTTTTTATAATAAGGTTTCTACCGATACATTTTTAGACTTTCCTCGGATGTATATTGCATTTAGATGCATTGATAATACTTTTCGTCTTTTCTTCCCCAATAGGATATGTAAACTGTGTTGTTTTTATCAAAGAAGTAAAATAAAGAAAATATGGTAGACCATAATTAATGTCGACTGATGAAGGCTGTTCAACGGTCGAGAAACAACAATGATGAAAATACTAGTCTGAAGAATTTGTGGAATAAAGCAAAAATTAAACTGCTGTATAAAAATTTTATATTTTCGCAATGTAAAATAAAGTAAATAATTGGTTAAAAGGTGTAAATAAATAAATGTTATAATCGTTTAGGTTTTTATTTTACACGTTCGTCTGAGAAAAGTGTATTTTAAAGAAAGCCAAACGGTTTGTAAAAAAAATGTTACAGTTGTGTGAAAATTTCTATTTTTAGATTTAGATTTAGATTTAGCGTTTAAAGAACCGCCAAGATTATTTCTACTTTGTGAATTGTTGCGAAGTCATATTTATAATTTGAAAAAAAAAAAAAAAAAAAAAAAATTTGTTGTATTTACTGACCAATCAGAGACGTGGTTTCATGTCCTTGTAAAATGTATTGTATTTACTGACCAATTACAGACGTGGTCTCATACACTTGTAAAATTTGAAATTAAAACCTCTGGGAGTCTCCTGTTTTCTCATAAAAGGAGTCAGGTTAGCAGATAAGCTCAGAAAGCACACAGAGATCAAGGCAGAAAGCATCCATATTTCAAGGCATAAGGACGTGTCAAAGCAGAAGGGAGAAAGAAAGACGAGCGGATAGCAAAATCTCAACCGGAAGGCAGTTACAACTTCCAAGAGGAAAACCATTTGAGCTGCTTCCAGTAAAGAATTTCAAAGAAACTGAAAACTCAATTTGAACTTTTCTGTAAAGGAAAAACAGAAAAGGTTTTCGAGACACCAAGCAGTTCCAACCACAAAACTCCCTTCGTGCTGATACTGTCCGATTCCGTCGTACAAATTAGGTGGGTGCAATTTTTGTATTTTCTGCTTTATCTAATTTTTTGCTTTTTGGAAGTTTTGTTTTGCATTTTCGAAAATTGTGATCTTTTTGTCTTGTATATTTGATTTGTTATCCAGCCTTATTTTTGTGTAAGGCGCACAAAAGGAAAGTTTTGTGCAAGCTCTTGTTTGTAAATAGTGTATGTTTTTTTTTTACGTACTGTAATAAATGTTCTGTTAAATTTCACGCAGTGGTTGAACCTTATTTGTTTGCGCCTTGTTCAAATTTAGCGATAAAAGCGGTCACGTGATCTCTTTTCCCATTCTATCCCTACTAATTTTTCTCATTCAATTCCCACTAATTAAATTTTTATACCTGACAAAAGAAAGGGAGTCAATAGTACATTTTTATTTTTAGTCTGGTGATTGTTTATCGAAAGATTTGAGCTGAACTGTGACACACTGGGTCCCCGCTAGAATGGCGAAGACACAAACGGTATCAAATTGAGCCAAAGTGATTTTTAAAATTTATTATTGAGGCCTGGTTTTTATGAGTACCAACAGTAAGGCCGAAACCTAATTAAAAGGAACAGATATTATGGAATAGAAGTTGTAATCATTATTCAAGGAATTTTTATGGTTTTCCATACTGTTCGGTTAAATTGTACTATTCATCACAAAATGACACTCATTTGATGTAGGCCAAGAATTTTTCGACAATCTTTAATCTTCGTGCTCGCAATGAAACGGTATGTGAAAAGGACAGTTTTCCCCTTGACACCGCTATTATCATAACTACCTTCACTCTCTCGGCAATGTTGTTTTAAACAGTGATAATTAGATTTTAATAGAACCCAAACATACGAAAGTGAATTTATGCATTTTGTTTGTTCTTTGAGAATTTACAACGAAAATATTAAACACTTTATTTATCAGATTGTTTATTTACAAGAATAATTTTATTTTTAGAACATTCTAAAAATGCAAACCAACTAATACAATTCAATGTTTATGATTTATCAAAATTTGGTAATTTGCTTTTGGGCGGGAGCTGCTCAGACCTCATTCTCCAAATTTGAGTCCAAAAGCGTCTCCGAGCACTTGAGGGTGAGGAATTATTCCCCACCCTCCAACCTCTCCCACAGGCGAGATGGGGCAAGCTTCTCGCTGCTTTCACGGAGAGTGCTCGAACGAACTGCATTCTTTGGTCCCGCCTCGTTCTAACCTTCACGGCTAGGACCCACCATGCCACTCACATTTAAACAAACAATCCACATTCCCTCCGTATTCCATCGGGGAAAAGTAAGTTCCGCTCTAGCAGCTTCTTTCCGCGAACCACTGCTCTGTGGAACTGACTATCAAGAGGATGTTTTCCCCGATCACTGCAATCTTAACCTGTTCAAGGCTAAAGTTAACGGTTAGCTGCCACTTCTATCCGCACAAATTGCCACCTAATGTAATCCTCTACCTCGAGTGGCATTTATTTCTTTATAAAATGGTAAATAATACATCTTTATAAAAAGGTAAGAAAATTATGAAAATGAGAAATAACCACGACATCGTACACATTTTCACATACACAGGCGTACAGGCATAAGTATACACATACACACACATAAATAGGAAGAAAAAATCAACCTAACATCAATAAAAAGCGCATAGATTATTTTTTAACTTAATATAAAAATAACAAAAATGAGAAAATCTGTAGTCAATTGCTGAAACCTCCTGACGATTGGATCAAATGATTAGACAAAGCTTCGTCAACGAAACTCTGGAGTCGGGATACTGAATATAACATCAATCCAATTTTATATTTGTATTAATGCTAAAATGTAAATAAATATCGCATTGTATCTGGTTCACATATTTTTATAATCTTGTAAATAAACATTGCCGAGGGAGTGAAGGCAGTACAAAATAATAGCAGTATTACGGGTAAAACCGTCCTTTTGACACGCCCTTTTGTTTGTGGGCACGAAGGTTAAAGATTGCCAATTTTTCTATATCCTGACTTGTTTGAACCGCTGGGAAGATAAGAGATTAGTAAAAAAAAAATAAAAAAAAATAAAAAATGGCGTCTTACCTGGCCGTTCATCTCAAAGGAGAAATATGAAAGAAGTTTTATACAATAATCTTTTGTATCGTACAAGAATTTTTTTTGTTCCTCCATTGTCTCCATACCTGCAAGAAATAAAAAAGAAATCATTCTTTTCTTAATCTAAGATATTTTTATATTAATGCAGACAGTCAAATTGATCATTCTACGTATAACTTCATTTTCGAACTTATGTATCACAAAATTTTGATCGATATATTCTTGAACCTTTTTCAGATATATTTTGCATCCAATGATAACCTAGAGTGTTCGTTGTTCAGTATTTTTCCGTATCCTTAAGGAAGCAGCGAAATACCGACCCAACAAGCTTGTGTATGTGGTTGGCAGAACAGTGATTAGGGGAGATAGCAAAAACAAAAAAAAATTACTAAAAGCTACAAAAGATAGAAAATTGAGGAGAGTCATGATCACTCACGCCCTGAAGGGACACAGCACATAGAAAGGAAAAAATGGAAAAAAAGAACGAAAGAAAGCATATGATCTGTGATTATGTTAATGAAAAAAAAAGAAGCTAAGATGAGGATATTAGCCCGAAAGATTCGCAGAATAAGGATCAGGTGAAAATACGGATAATATTACTGTGTTTTTTAACAAAAAATCCCATAATATTTGGGCCATAATTTGACAATCACTCGTTTCTGATTTTCAACGCATTCCTATCCTGAAATCATTAGTAACGCATTTACTAGTTGGTTTTGGAACATGTCAACCTTTGTTGAATTATATGATGTGAAATATTGAATAGGGCATCAAATGTGGATCCAACTCATTAATAATGTTCAACCAGAATAGCCTTGCTAGGCAACACCCGACGCAGAGGAACTTGGAAATGATTTTAGATTCAGCTGGTTGATGTTACGACATGTCAGTCTTTGATGGGTTATTTAATTTCAAATTTTTAACTGAGGATCGAACATGCCACTCAGTAATAATGATTAACCAGTCCACAGGGTGATTGAAAAGTAACTCCCTATTTTATGTATGATGGACTCTCCTGTCTTGTAAAAATTATAATTAGATGGGAGAGTCCATCATAAATAAAATAGGGAGTTACTTTTCAATCACCGTCTAGTATCGCTAACCATTACTACACGCCAAGGCGCTGAATACATTTACATATCTCTGTTAGTAACGCTGATATTCATTCCTGGCCACTGACGATATTTATTGTATAAAAAATACAATTATGGTACAAGGCCGAAAAGGGGGATTGGGGTTGAGGCTGGTCTTCACTAACTATCTTATACCTAGCTAATCCTATTCACGACCCATTCACTCGTTTTTCCTGGCCAATGACAATCTCTTTCGTTCTGATTTTCAGTTCACTACATACAAAGAGACGAAACATAATAAAATTATTTTTTCCTCTTTGATAACTCTACCGCATGAATTTAAATGTACTGCTAGATTGGCAATTAGATCTAATCGTTTTATTGTTGAATTAAATGTAACCGTAAGTTCTATTCCAATAGTTTTCTTTTCTCGCACTTCTCACCTGGAGAATTTTCTGATTTCTTGCTTCCTTGCCATCGACGATTTTCAAAAATCTAAATGCAACGTCAATTGCTATCTACTGTCTTCTTGAACCCTTTTCTTTTTATTGTCTAAAGTTTTCTCATTCTCTTCGACTCCCAGTGAATCCTTTGTGTCATAGTGGCATTATCGCTTTTCTTGGGGTGAAATGATTAAAAAAAATAGTAATAAAAAAGATAGAACGACAAAATTTTAGGTTTGAACATAAAAAGGTTTACGTCTCTTTTGTTGGTGTGGGCACAAATTCCGACATTACCAGTCCTAAGCCCAGATGCAAAAGAAGGGCCGGCCATGGTGACAGTACCCCAAGCATCTTGTAAAAAAAACCCTCTCGTTATAGAAAACATCGACAAGAGATTAAAAAAGGGTTATTTGTTGACAGTCTATAGCCCAGGAGATGCGAGAGGCGTAAAAAGGCATAGAAAATGATTTAAGCTAAGTGGCGAAGTGGTAGTGCAATAGAGTACTGGTACAGTCAGTGGACAACAATAAGAGATCCTAAACGTTTTATAAGTATAACACTTTTAAATGCTCATCGCGCTGAAATACGGGTCGTCCTTATTTCGCTGTTTGCTTCGTCAGAATTTGCTGTGTCATCTGGTATAAAATTGTATTATTCATGTTAAAAAAATCAACGTAGAGATGAAATTCTATAAAAACTAGAATATATAATTTATTAGAAATAGAAAGCACTCATGGAGCGCATATCTCCGCCAACATCATTAAAATAATAGTCGGAGAATTGTTACGTTCTATTTAGCAACTGAGATGTGTTGGAAAGGTTTGAGAAGGTCTACGGTTCATACAGTTTCAGTAGAGTATTCAGAAGCAGTTCTACTCCTTGAAGAGATAAGCCCTCATCAAATGAAAAGGTGTATTGCTTGAGGAACATCAAAAGTCGTAATCTATGAAGATACGAAGAAATCAGGTATGGCTGATCCTGTATGGAGAAAAAAAAGGAGGTCATTAATATCTGAGAATTATGTTAGACCAATAGCGAAAATAAGGTGATTGAAAGAATCATCGCATATACTAGATTCTAATAACTTCTTCAGTAGACCAAGCTGAACTGAACACTACATGGAATATTTTGACGAGGAAGTAACAGACATTACGTTTCCAACTCGAAACTACTATAATCTACAGGAGAATAATTTAGTGGATATAAACGTTGGTTAATTGTATGCAGTTATATAGTGGCTGTAAATCCAGTTCCTGGGTCAAGCACTGAAAACATACTTTGGTTCAGAGGAAAGGGTGTCGCAAAGCGATTTAATTTACTGATAACAGACACCCCACTAGCATGGACAAAATAATGAGAATAATCTATCCCCTTAAAATAAATGAAGGATCTGGTTCAAAATTCCCAAAAGATTATCAAATACGATGGGTATCTGAAGAAGGCCGGAGATTACAACGGCCGATAAATTGTGTTACGCGTTTAAACAAACCAGTGTATAATAATAAACGATATTTTTTCAAAGCTTACCTGCACTGAGAAAATAGTCGACTGCATTTCGAAAGCCCTCAACCTGTCTACTCGTACTGATGGCCAAATTGGAATGGATCTGAAAAATAATAATAAAATAAAATCTAAAAAATGTGGCACATGAGAACATCAACAACCCCTGTTGGTGCTCTAGGATTGGTTGGAAAAATTCCAATAGATTCATTGAAGGGATTCCTGGTAACCTATGCCTTAAGGAAATACAAAAAATTGCTCTCACGAGTACAGCCCACACCTTACGAAGGGCTTTATCCATGTAAAATATGTGCTTTTTTTTTTTAATTGCTCAGTGGAAAATGTCATGATGCCATGTCTGACCTTAGATCTCTGGTCGGGACCCGGAAAGAAATGAGTACACGCCAGAAATCAAAGGAAATAAAAAACAAAACAACAACAATAATAATAATAATAAATCAATGTAAGAGGATTGTGTTTCGACAATCCTTCAAAAATGAGAGCCACACCAACCCATTGTCTAGAAAATCATCGTTCGGTATCGTAGTTTGTCAAAAACTACCACTAATGAAGTCGGAATTAAAAAAATCTATTAACTGCTTAATAATTATTTTGCTAACATTTTGGATACGGAAATAAAATTGAAAGATGGACTTCGAAAGTTCCCAACGAGTGACGTGCATTTGAGCTTTGCTTTGTTGTAATTTAGTCTGACGACGTCCTAAAGGACGAAACGCGTCACACTAAAGCTTTTTTCCATTTCGTCATATATCTTTCTCCTCAATATATATATATATATATATATATATATATAAGAAAAAGATGCATTTTAATTTAATATTTTGTCAATGGAAAATCTTCATAAAAAACTCGTCTGTGAGGATTTGTTTTTGAAAGCCATTAATTTCTCTCTGGAAGAGTGAGTTGGCGTTCAGGCGGGCTGTCTTATTATATACTTTTCTATTGCGACCAGCATTCTCATTTTGGTTGCTATGACTCCAACACTTCGACCGTTTAGCCTCCGGTCTTCTTCAGGTGTATGTCTTCATACTAGGTAAGTCTCTTAGAATTTCGAGCCGAACTCTTGATTCAATCGACGAATACAGATTGTTCCACTTTCCATGCTTAAGGGATATTTCGTATAAGCTAATATTCACCCGATTGATTCCCCTTTGTCTTGTTTGTTTATTTCTTCCACTGAATCAGTGTATGTGACTTTTCAGCGCTACCAGATTCAGGGATTGAACTCAGAACAGTTAGGGAAACCGACACGTATTAAAAAACTCGGAGATTGAATAAAGTTTTTGGTTCCAAATTCCAAGAAGGTTACCAAATATGATAACAGACACCTGAAGAAGGTTGGAGTGTATAATGGCCGAAACGTTGTGAGTAGAACAACCAAAATGAGCACAGTGGTCTGAATAGCAAAGCATATAATAACGATAATTCCTAATCTAAAAATAGTCTACCGGTGGATTGTCATCTCGGTAAACGGAATCAACTCTGAAGAACAAGAACTCCAGATCTTGACAGTCCAGACCAGATCAGCGTAAATGTCATCAATATTCAGTGACAATCTAGTATAGCACGCTATGAACTTCTTGTTACAGTCCAACCTAGACCACCAACTTCCGGTCACAGTCCAACATAGAGTAACAACAACGTCCGGTAACAGTCCAATATACAGCAATAACTTTCAGTAAAAGTCCAATATAAAGCAACAACTTCCGGTAACAGTTCAACATAGAGCAATAACAACTTCCGATTAGAATTCAACATACCCCCACACAATATCAGGTTACAGTCCAACATATCGCCCATAACAACTTCCGGTTACAGTCCAGTATTTATCACTAATTACTTCCGGTTACATAACAAACTAATCAATGATTTCAACGCTATTCTTTACAAATCATTACTTACTTTGTTCCGTGTGTTAATTAGTTCATTCTTCCAGCCCTGGAGATTCTTCTGCATCTCATCGAAAGAAATCTGCAACAATGCAATAAATATAATCGAAAGAAAAATTCATGTCTTTTCAATACTTAAAATAACTTCAACAGTTTCATATCCAATACAGTGTCTAAAAGTTTTCGTAATTTGCGACCAAAAATTTGTGTCAAGTGAATTAGATGTAGGAATTCTATTTACGCTTATTGGATAAATTATAGATTGATGCAAACATTTACATTATTTGAATGGGGTCTATTGTCCCCATCTATGTTCAAACAAAGATGAGGATATTAGCCTGCATGTAAATAATGAATACTCATCCTAAAATTTCAGACAGAAACGAGGCAAGTATTTCCAGCGTGTTTTTGGCATTCTATTTTATTTATGTCCATTCATAGCATCATTAATTAGTCATCAAAATCTTTTCTGGATTTCTATACAGGTAAATTGTCTTTTCATCCCAGAAGAATGATTCTGGTTTTGATTTCAAGAAGTTTTCATTATCTTCAATTCAATATCCGAATGAATGGTTAGAGCAACGGTTAATGGCTTAAAAAGCGAAATAGGCGAATTTCGGTCGAGTTGGTTGTATTCACTTTCGCACAAATATTCTTGTGAATATTTTTTTTTCAAATAAAGTGTAACGGTGTGGGAGTTGAGGTATGTGTAATGTAAGTTACCCCGTTGTTATATGTATCTGTAGTAGTTGATAGAGGATTCCCTTTATTTTTTTAATACTGAAAATGAAATGAATAAAACGTACAACAATAACAAACAACAATGAAACTTTGAGACACGTGTTGAAATTAATGACAAGAATCGGTAATTTTCATTTCGTGATGATATTGGGATGGTGTGTGTCGAAAAAGTTCTCAGTTATTGTCTCTTTTGTTTCTTTAAAAGTGCGCGGCTTGCATGTTTTTGCCTGTCCCGAGAATTTCGTTTTTACGGGTAGTGTCTGAGACCACTAACTGTGGATTTTACGGAGCGATTTAGAGACGTCTGTGTTATTCTTTTTACTACTGCTATTCTACTGACTTCGCTTATGGTGGAAGGGTCGTTTTTATAATGATGAAGTTTCTCATCATGATATATCATCATTGGTAGCCAGGTTGGTTTAGATGATAAAATGTTTTATTTTTATTTCCAGGATGATGAAATATCCTTATCAACATTCATCGCCGGTGGAAAAGTTGGTTTTAGAATGATGAAATATCATCATCATTCTTTCTGGATCATAACAAAGGCATTTGAAAAGGCATTATATAAAATATGAACCAGTTTTTTGTTTTTAATTATTTTTAATAGAGTAAATCGTAAAGAAATTTGTTTTTTAATAAAGTAAATTGACATATAAAAATGATTCAATAAAACACGTATTTTTTATTTTAATAAATTAAATCGAAAAATGCAAAATAAAGCATTTTTTGCTTTTAATTATTTTTATAAAGTAAATCGTAGTGTAATTTATATTTTAATAAAGTAAAAAATTTCAATAATTCACAATATTAAATGTTATAATATTTTTAGAAAAATATTTTAGAATTTCGATTTACTTTATTAAAAATAAATTACATTACGATTTACTTTAATTTTAAATTAATTAAAAATAAAAAAAAATGATTCATATTTTACATAATGCCTTTCGAATGCCTTAGAAGAAAAATATTCACTAAGGTTTTAATCTTTAATAAATTACTTTTATTCGGTTATAAAAAGTTACGTTTTTCTGGTGCTGAGTTGCCTCGGTCCTGAGTTGTCCCGGTGTTGTGTTGGCGGTGTTGAATTGTCCCTTCCCGTGGAGAGAAGGCGTGTAAAATATTTCTATGCTTTGTTGTTGGCATGTCCTCTTTGCATGAGATAAAACCCCCTTTTATGTTCTTTCGATTTTTCCGTACATGTCATTTTTATGTTTAGGTAAATATCTTCATCTACGGCAGCCTCCAACATCTATTTGGTAATCCCAATAGCTTTAGTAATTATGAGAATTTCCAATATTCTCAAGGGGAGCTATTATAATTTTTGTGAGAGAAATTGCCCAGTTTTTGAGGAAGAAATTAGTCGCATCCGCATACATGATAATCTTTCATGTTACAGAAAAACAAATAGAAAGTTGGATGACACAATCAAATGACTGAGATAGTCGGCGGGTATATAATTTTATTTCTAGGCAATAAGAACTTTTATAAGCAAGCAACTGTAGAAGAAAAGTTCATTGTCCGTAGAAATTCTGATATTTGAAAAGAAGCAGAAACAAATTAACAGAATTAATTTGAAGTTTGTGATGTATATTTTAAAAAGATTTTTTTTACAATATCATAGCTGGCCGCTCCTATCCGAGTATACCCGTCTACTAGGGAGGCTATCTAATCCCTGTTGCAGAGGCCAGCTTAGCCACATCTGTGTATGCTCAACACCCACAAAGTCAACCAATGGTTTATACTGCCACTCTACTGAGCGGACCTTAGTTACAGTTTTTGGGAGAAAGCGAATTATCTGGTGTGATGAACGGTCTGAACAAGACCAGTACTCTCAAACCCTCCGTTACGATGACTTAGAACTTTGTGCTCCCTGCCCCGGCCCACAGATAGTTCCGTTTACCCAATTTCACTTACAAGGTTTGGGCCAGCCAACAAGCACTTTCTAAGGCTGGAATCTCCTCCCTAGTCCGATAACACCTTCTTGATAAATTGACTATGGTGAGATTCGAACCCCGATCACATGGTCGGAAAGCGAACGTTCACTCGGCCACATGCATATTTTTTTTTTTTTACAATACTTGTTTTTATTTTTAAGATGATATAAAACGGCATTACATTCTGGACGACTGATTAATAAAAATGTTTTAAAAGGCACTTCTTACTTGGGAAGCATAACGCACAACTATGGCGTTAGGAAGTCGAAAGGTTCTGTTAGTTTGTAAGCCTGGTTCATTCTCGAATTTCTGGCAGTAAGTGGTTAGGACATACTCCAGAAAATTTGATTTGTTGTTCTAAAAAAAAAAATATATAGGAAAAATCAATGTTAAAATAATTATGTAAATAAGTGCAGTATTAAAAATAGAAGGATTTTTCCCCACAACATTTTAGAAAAAAATAGAATTTAATTTTAGGTTTTGTATTTGTGTTTGTATTCTTACAAATATAAAATAGAACGATTGTCTTGTTTGGAAGCAAATGTTCTCGAAGGAACAAACATTTTTTGACTATCTGAATGCTGTCAACATTTTTAAAACAACTCATACAGTATATAATGAACACACGATTGTAATCATTTCAGATATTTCGAAACTCCGGCCAGGACGGTTACTTGTGCTAGTAATACAATAAACCCTTTTCTCCGATGAAGAAGATCGGTTATCTCATTGATAATGAAGTCATCGACAAAAATGAAAATCTTTGACGTGAATGCCATTTAACGGACGCAAAGTCCTAGAAGAAGACAACAAAATAAAACAGTTGACTAAATGGAAATGATAAACACACGTCCAGTGCTGATAATTACGGTAGCGAGGAATGAATTCAAAGAAAAACCAAGAATAGCAACTGATAATTTAAGATAACCTCGCCTGTTAATGTACAAGATTTGTCTTCCATAAGTAAATATATTCCACCTAAGGTCAACAGTAAAGTTGTAACAATAGTTCGATAATGGTGATTTGATTGTTCAACGATGCCACAGGTGTGTTTATTAAAATATTGTCTTGAGATTGCACCGCTGTTTTAGTCCAGTAGGTTGATTCGATTTGATCAACTATTTTATTCAACTTGTCTTCCACCAAGCAATCATAATTTATGTATCTTACTTTGGCTAAAATATCTTTCAGTTTTGGAAGAATGTCCAAGTGGAAGCCATCAGCTTGGCCCAAAGGTGTTCCACCGTTCATGTAGTTACCAACGCACACCACTACCTCTATGAGATTTTTCAAAGGGAGACTGGAAATAAGAAAAAGAATAACGTAAAAGAGAAAAAAAGCTGAATAAACTATCAAATAACTGTTGATGGGATAACAACAAGATTATTCATAACAGTTGATGGTATAACAAGATTATTCGTAACAGTCGATGGAATAATAATATTATTATTTTCATATGTATTTTCAGATGTGCAGGTTATTGTCGCTGAAAGTTGATTCAGCGAGACCATTTCAAATCTGTACTTCGTTCACTTCGTCTTAACGCTACTGGGAAAGACACGGGTTAAATAGCAGAATAGAATTTAAAAAAATCTCTGTATGTAATTTCTAATTAAAGTTAATTAAAGGAAGATTACCACCGAATTACTCTATTTTTGAGTTTCAAATAAACAGGCTGGAACAGTTATTCTTGCTTTGGAGAGAAAAGTACGCCCGAGACAGCCTTATGCCAACTACACCTCCTCCCTTCCTCAATTTAGACTGCGTGCATTTCATAAAAGGTTTCATTACTGAAAACTAAAAAGGAAAAAAACAAAACAAAAACAAACTTTAATTCCGTCTATTTGAAACTCAAGTGTGTGTGTGTCTGTGTTGTTTGAAAATTGGGATATTGATGGGGAAGAGAGCTTAATGTTGGAGATATTGTGTTTGTAAAAATTGATATGTAGGCAAAAATATTACATGGTGACTGTTAAGCAATCTTGTCATGGTATCCAAGTGTCGATGATTTCAATGTCCACACTATCTATCTATCTATCTGACTGCATCAAGACATGGATGAAATAATTTTATCTGAATATGAAATGTTGAGAAATATCTTACCTGTTGTATAACTCATCGCATGCCGCGTTCACAGCTCGTAGCCTTTGATCTGAAAAAAAAAGAAAGAAAATATTTAAAACCTCCAAAGACAGCTGGCTGTGTTTTATTTATTCTCATTGTATATCATATGATTTTTTCATCATCTAGTAGTATGCTATAACTAATATAGCGCTTTACATGTTTTGTTGTTGTTTGGTAAGAGAGTGTTGTGGTATAATGGATAAAGACTAGGAATGAGAAATTGGAGAGCCGAGTTCGAATTCCAGTTGAGTTCGTTACATTCACTTACGCGCAAGCACCCTTGGGAAAGGTATGAATTCATATCTCCTCTTCCCAGATATGTGTTGAATAGCAGGAAAGACTGAGTTCTATAGCCTTGAATGGTTGGCAACCATTCTATCGCAGAAAGGAATGTCAACGTACTGCTGGAAGATATTCTGCTTCGTCAGTCATGAATCGAAAGGAACATGATCGCCTGTCTCACGCATTGCACTTAACTGAAGAGTGCATTACACAATATCGGTAGACGAGTCAAAAAGTTCAAACAACTTTGTTTATTATCATTCATTTTTTTCACAAGTATTTTTGCTATCTTCATCTCTTTTTTACTACCACACCCAGATTGTCATTCTAGTGCCGGTAATCAACAACATGGATTGGATAAAATTATAATCAACCGCCAATATTCGAACCTTTTAATCTGCCTGTCAGGTGCAACTGCTTTAACAATTAGGTCACGAAGACCAACCGGTTACAGAATTTAATTGATTGATTTTTTTTAATCAATTCGCCTCGAGCAAGGTGATAATAGGAGTGTGTGGGAGTGAAAGAGAATGAAAATACTTTAGTAGGAACCGGAAACCCAATCCTAAACAGGGAAAAAAGGATAAACCTCTACTCCTGTTCAAAAGACCAGGGAGGAGTGTGAACTGAGATATAGGCGAACTTATCTATTTCTATTGAAGAAAAATAAGTAGTGAATAAATTTTCAAAGTTCAGATGAAGACGTTAGAGTTGAAGTAGACTTTAGAAGGAACCGGAAATGCTAAAAAGGAAACAAGGTATAAACCTCTATTCCCGTTTCAGGAAGGAGTTTGATTTGTTTTGTACGGCTTATCAACCTTTTGCACGTTATTTAAAACAAGGAAATATTTTGTAGATTTTCAGAAAGTTGTAGCAATAATAAAGATTTTATTAATACAAGTCCTTTTAATTGTTATAGACAAGCGTATGGTTGCAAGACAGAAATACGACAACAGCAGAAATAGATTTACGTGATTTATTTCAATAGGAACGTGTGGTTTTGGGACAGCTACCTTGTGTATAGTTCATAAGCCGGCTGCCGGTCCTGGTTGATCTCTCATAGTAGTTTCCACTGGTTGGCGTGGCGTTCCTCCTGCTGACTGCTGATGACTGCCCAGACTGACCGTGACAGATCTCTTCCCCGGCCTCCCGTTGACTGCTTTGTACTTCCCCGGGTGACCCTTTTTTATGGCGTTTTTTATGACTTAACGGGCTCGAAAAACGACGCAAGTATAATTAGGAGGGGAGCATTTTTATTGGTCGAAAAATAGAAGCACTTTGAAATATTATTTTATTTTTCGACCGGAACTCGTGCGTCGGGCCTATGCGTAAACGACGATAATGGTCATTTTGTGACGGGGCCTTGTCCCGTTCACATCCGACTCTCGCTCTTGAGTATTTTAGTTTATTTGCCTGCAAATCAGCCGAGATATGTATTATTTTATTTAATAACAAGGCTGCCCCAGATCTTGGTCTGATTTACAGTGAGCGTTATTCGTGTATATTTGGGTGATTAATTCATGATAAAGTCTCTGAAGCGTGTGGGAAGTTGTCCTCGTGTTCTTCTTATTGGCATTTGTTTTGGTATGGAGTTATTTGCTGAATTATGTGTCCCAGAGGGATGTGGGGGAGAATGATCCTGGTGACTGTTACATGGTGGAGGCAGAGGGATTGTACTAGATAGATATGTTGGACGTGGAGCCAGTCGTCGGATATGTGCACGGTGAATCTAGATTGTATCACCGTTATCGTTTTGCACCTGGCACATCATATTGTTCGTTTTTATAATGGTGTAATTTCCTATCCAGGGCAGATGAGAGGATTGGGCAACAGTTGAGTGTGGCCGGTGAAGTAAAACCTTGTCGCCTACTTGTATTGGGTCCTTGTATGTGAGGCGATTTAAGTTAGTCTCAAGTTTGTGGTCAGCTTCGTCGTTAACCAGGGTGACGTGGTGGTGAACCTGCTTTAGCAGGGTATTAATTTGTATTCCATATGCTCCAGGATCGTCACTTGCTATTTCTTTTCTGTGTAGTGTAGGTAGGCCGATGTTGGGGTGACTGCCAGTAATGGCATAGTGCGGGGAGATACCGGTGACGCTGTTGGTCGTGGCATTCATGGACGAAACGACAGATTCTAGAACGTCTGTCCATTCACAGTTCCTGTCTTCGCATAACATATAAAGTGCGTTCTTCATCGTGCGATGTTGTCTCTCGATATTTCCTGATCTTTGCTGGCGACAAGGACAGTGAAGTTCTTGCGTGATTGACATCTGGTTACAGAATTGTCGATAGACTTCTTCAGTGAAGTGTGTGCCTCGATCAGAGGATACTATGCGTGGAATCTCTCTGTGTCGAAGGAAGAACTGGTACAATCCGCGGGCGGCGTCGATAGAACGGTCTCTCGCGCATGGCATGGCTGTAAAGTGTCGGCTGAAGCTATCCAAGGTGGTTACGATGTAGCGTTTCCCCTTTGAGTTGGGCATTGTGACAAAGTCTATAAAGACGAGATCGAATGGTCTCTTTCCTCGTTTGCAGTGGCCAATGGGCCAGTGGGTACGTCTACCGTAGTTGCCCTTGCACTTAGCACACGTGTCGCAAGAATCGACATAGGCCTTGATGTCGCGGTTTTTGAGTTCCCACCAGTAGCTGGAAAGGAGTTTTCGCGTACGGGTAACACCTGAATGGTTGTTGCCCTCGTGTGCCTGGTAGACGTATCTGGATCGTAGTTTGTATGGTACAACCAATCTCGGAGAGTGTTTACTGTCTCTTATCATCAAAACGGAGGTGCTTGGTTCTATAAAAAATTGGTGCAAATGTTTTTTGAAAAGCGTAGCTCGGTGGTCGTCAGGATCGATATGGGGTTCGCTTGGAGTGGGTGACTGGAGGGCGCTGATGATCTTTGCCAGTACGTCGTCCTTTTGTTGTTCCTTTGCGATGCAAGATGGTTGCAGATCCTCTCAGTGCGGATGGTGGTAGTAGAGTGATAGGCGAAGAATACGTTGGTGACGCCCTTGTGGGTGCGGGCGTTTTGTGGTGTGTGAGTTTTGGGAATGAGCTGTAAACCGTTAAACTCGCCGAGGCACCAAGATGGGATGTATACGCGGAGGTCTGAACCACTTATCTCGAATGTCCTGCCTACCGGTGTAGGGTCGTTCGGGGCTTTCGTTTTCTTATGTCCGCAACCTCTGCTGAGCATGTCAGCCCATACATTTGATTCGCCTTCGACATATTCTAAGACGAATTTATAACATGAAATTTCTTCTTGCCATCGTCGTATTTTGGCATTATTGAACTCTCGTTGGTCCAGATATGTCAGCGATCTGTGGTCGGTGAAGATGACGAAGGGGCGGTT
This sequence comes from Acanthosepion esculentum, assembly GCA_964036315.1. Taxonomy (NCBI): domain Eukaryota; kingdom Metazoa; phylum Mollusca; class Cephalopoda; order Sepiida; family Sepiidae; genus Acanthosepion; species Acanthosepion esculentum. Next base: position 32,338,856 of record OZ038485.1, on the reverse strand, counting down.
GCGAAGGAAATAATCAAATTTCAATATTGCTCACTTTACTGCATATGCCTCTCGTTCTGTCGTGGACCAGTTCTGTTCCGTGGAGTTGAATGTATGGGAAGCGACTGCTATGATATCTTTCTTACCGTTGTTGGCTTCTTGCATTAAGATTGCTCCACATGCGACGTCACTGGCGTCGGTGGTGAGTGTGAAAAGTTTGGAGAAATCCGGAAAAGAGATGACAGGTGGCGAAGAGAGACGGTCCTTGATTTTTTTGAAGGTTCTGTCGGCATTTTGCGTCCAGATGAACGGTTTATTAACCTTGTTGAGTTCGTGTATGGGACCCATAAGTTTTGAAAACATATCTAACCTGATTTGTTCGTGAAGACATATCTCTAGGAATTGTTTGATCCACACTAAACGGCCGATAAGGCTTTGTAATTACTTTTTTGATGTTGGAGGTTTAATTTCCCTGATGGCACGAACGTATTCTGGATCAGCCTTGAAACCTTCGCTGTTTACTACGCGTCCGCGGAATTTTGCCTCTGATGCGAGGAAGGAGCATTTATATGGATTCAGCCTGAGTCCGAATTTTCGGATGGCGGTAAAACATTGTTCGAGAGAGAGTATGTACTCCCTAGCGTGGACCAGGTTGTCGTCGATATAGGAAGAAATGTTGTCTTCTGATATGCAACGGGAGAAGATTTGTCCGGCAGATGTAAGGCCGAATGCCAGGCGCGTGTATTGATAGCATTGGTCCTTCCATGTAAATGCTGTTTTGTATCGGTCTCGCTTGTCGATCTCAATTTGCCAGTAGCCGCTGCGTAAATCGAGGGAAGTGAAATATCTATTGCCTTTGCCGATTTTGTTGAACAAGTGGTCGATCCTTGGCATTGGGTAAGGGTCAAGATCGACCAAGACCTTGTTGAGAGTTCTTTTAAAGTTAGCGACGACGCGAATCGATCCGTTTTTCTTGCATACGGCAAATACAGGGCTATTGAAGCCTTTGGGGTCGCTGCAGTTTTCAATGATGCCTTCATCGGCCATACGCTTGATTTCGGTATCAACGTGTTTCCAAAGCCTGGACGATTGGGTGTTGTTTCTGGCTGCGAGACTGGCCGTTGGTTGGTATGCAGATGGGTCGGATGAATATGCCTTTTCTGCTGCTTTCGGTGCCGATAATGTCAGCTTAGAGAATGAGTAAGTTTGCAGTGGCCTCTAGTTCGTCTCGGTTTGGGTGGTTTGGTAGCGATAGCCCCGTGCTATGCTTTAGCCAGGTTAGCTTTTGATCCAGTGTCTGGATGTTGGGCTGTAGTTCCATAGTAGGCTGGTTTTGGATGACGTTAGTTTGGGCGCCATATGCTGGATTGTTGGCTGACGGTGATATGATTGCGGCTGTGTGTGTTGTGTATCCTGAGGAAAGTGTGCGTCTGAATTCTATAGTCCCATTTTGGTTGTCGATTAGATAGGAATCGAGCGTGTTGTGACATAGGATATTTTGGCCGATCAGAATCGGGGTGGTTTGGGTAGTTACCAGCACGTTAACCTTTTTGAATGTGGGTGAGTCTCGACTGCCGATGGTGATGTCGCAAGTCAGTTCGCCAAGGGCGGTAGTGCTGCCGTTGGTTCCTTTTACTACGACGTCGGAGCGGGTCATGTGTTTCTTGGCTTCTCTGGGTAACTGAGATATTGGTAAGATGCAGGTGGAGCATCCAGAGTCTAGCATTGCGATGCCAGAGAAGGTGATGTCCCTGAAGTTGAAGGTAGACTGGACGAGCGGTGAATGGTGAACAAGTCCTTGAAGTTTGAAGGTGTGACGTAGGAGCACGGCGAACGAGGCATCACATCTCGTCCTGCCCGAAGCGAAAATCCTGTTCCACATCATTTATGGTTTGTATATTATCATTCGTTGCGGCGATATGGGCCTTTGCCCGAGTGCGAGGTGGGTGGCGATATAGCCAGTTGCGTCCATGGAGGCAGGGGAGACCTCTGAGGTAGTTCTTGCACACGCTGCGTGTCGGATGGTGGCCATGTTCGGGAGGGTTGGTGAGGCCCGTCTGCTGTGGGTTTGGTTGCCTGCTGGGTCGAAGTGGCGCGTTTCTTTGGTTTGACCGCTGTAGTTTCTGTGTGAAATACACAGTGTCGTGCGAAGTCGTGTCGTTGGATTTTACACCGCGATCAAGGTATCTTTTGCTTTAAGGGGCTATGCCAATGGCTGAATAGTGGTTGTCCATTTTCTTGACAAGATGTGGGTAGAGATTTGAGTTCCAAATTTTCACCTTTTCGCTCATTAGCATAGCGCCAATGATGGAAATAAGTCCATCGACTGTTAAGTCTGTATTTTTGTCTTTTTTGTATTTGTTTTTTTTATGTGGACGGCTGCCTCTCTAAGGGTGTTTTCGAGTCGAGCCGCGAAGTCTGTTAATTTTTCGCCGTCTTGCCGTTCCAGATCCCAGGCTTGACTGAGGTGTTGGAAGTTAGTCATCTGGCTTCCGTGGGCTGCTAATAAATATTCCTTCAGTTGTTCGAAAGTGGATATGTCTTTTTTTGAGTCAACCATCTGCTGAAAGATACTTTGGTCCAGTAAATCTTTAGCAGACTTGACGAATTCGCATTCCAGGCTGGGATAGGTGCTAAGTTCTGGCGTGATGTAGATTGTGTATGCTTTGTTTAGAGCCGTGCTGAATCGGTTCACGTTGTGTCCAGGGTGAAAAGTTCTCTCTAGCTTCAATATGTCGCGTATAGTTTGTTGACGCATTATTAAGCTGTAATCGCCGTTTGTTTGAGCGGTGGGAGGTGTTAAAGTAGTTGATTTTAGGGCAGTCAGCATATAGTTTATGTCGGCTTGAATTTCTTGTATCGTGGCTTCGGAAGGCTGTGTTGGTCCCGTTTTCAAGTTGAATAGTAGTGTTTTCTGTTCCTTGATGAGAGTAAATAGTTCGGCTCGGGTGAAGCGCGTGTAGTCATCCATATTTCTCTTGCTGTACGCTTCTGACACCAGTGTTATAGACAAGCGTATGGTTGCAAGACAGAAATAGGACAATAGCAGAAATAGATTTACGTGATTTATTTCAATAGGAACGTGTGGTTTTGGGACAGCTACCTTGTGGTATAGTTCATAAGCCGGCTGCCGATCCGGGTTGATCTCTCATAGTAGTTCCCACTGGTTGGCATGGCGTTCCTCCTGCTGACTGCTGATGACTGCCCAGAGATCTCTTCCCCGGCCTCCCGTTGACTGCTTTGTACTTCCCCGTGTAACCCTTTTTATGGCGTTTTTTATGGCTTAACGGGCTCGAAAAACGACGCGAGTATAATTAGGAGGGGAGCATTTTTATTGGTTGAAAAATAGTAGCATTTTGAAATATTATTTTATTTTTCGGCCGGAACTTGTGCGTCGGGCCTTTGCGTAAACGACGATAATGGTCATTTTGTGACGGGGCCTTGTCCCGTTCATATCCGACTCTCGCTCTTGAGTATGTTAGTTTATTTGCCTGCAAATCAGCCGAGATATGTATTATTTTATTTAATAACAAGGCTGCCCCAGATCTTGGTCTGATTTACAGTGAGCGTTATTCGTGTATATTTGGGTGATTAATTCATGATAAAGTCTCCAAAGCGTGTGGGAAGTTGTCCTCGTGTTCTTCTTATTGGCATTTGTTTTGGTATGGAGTTATTTGCTGAATTATGTGTCCCAGAGGGATGTGGGGGAGAATGATCCTGGTGACTGTTACATGGTGGAGGCAGAGGTATTGTATTAGATAGATGTGTTGGACGTGGAGCCAGTCGTTGGATATGTGCACGGTGAATCCAGATTGTATCACCGTTATCGTTTTGCACCTGGCACATCATATTGTTCGTTTTTATAATGGTGTGACGGGGCCTTGTCCCGTTCACATCCGACTCTCGCTCTTGAGTATGTTGCCTGCAAATCAGCCGAGATATGTCTTATTTTATTTCATAACATAATTAAGCCATATCTGAGTGGAGAGGAGAAGAGGATTCATATCTTTACCTCAAGGGCATTTGCGCTTACGTGAATATAACGACTCCGAATGGAACTGGAACTCGGCTCTCCGATTAACAATTCCGAGCCATTATCTATTACACCACCCGCACATCCAAGCTTACAGCACTGGTATTTCCAAGCAGTCACCCATTTAGACTAGGCCCGACGTTGCTTAACTTCGATGATCGTACAGGAACCCGTCTTTGCTTACATCTGAGCAGCTCTTTTTAAAAAGTCTATTTTTAGGTTTAAATGCAACACGAAATTATCACGAGGATATATAAATACAACGTTCAACAAATGTTTCCAATAATCAATAGGACAATAGGAAAATGAAACCGTTACAATGGGACAAAGGCAGTGTTGCGGTTATCAGTGATAAACGTAATATTGTTATTCGTGGGATTTTTCTCGAACAGGAGATAGAAATGAAATTAAAAGCAATTACGTACAATTAACAACAGATTTTATTATCCGAGAAAACTGACAAGCATGAATACAATGGGAGCCTGTATATAGAGATGTCTCTTTTCATGCGTGCAGAGAGAGAGACATTTGTGAATAGCTTATCTTTATCTCTTGGTTCGGTAACATTATCATAAATGCCTGTGTAGAGTCAAGTAAGCTTCGGGAATTTGCATGATATTTTGTGTTCGGTGCGACATGTGATTCGCTGGGGGACTGAAAAGTCCCTCCAGAGGGGAAATGAGACACGTTCTATCTCTAAGGCATGCTGTGATGGAGAGAGAAAGAGAAAGAGTAGAGAGGGAGATTTGTCTCTATTTTGTGCCCTTTTCTTTATATACAGCTTTATATAGCGCCATCTTGCGGTTGTTAGCAGAAGTTCTTTAGCAGACAATTGGAGTAATACCACACCAGAAATTTTATTTTTTTAAGAAAACCGATATTTTTATTTTAAAGAGAGAAATTGTTTTATACGTACCAGTCTCAAACAAATCGGTAAGAAAACGCAGTTTGAAGCGAAGAAAGTCCAACCTTTCACGCAGCATTTCCATCCCTGACAGTTCGTACAAGAAGTACTCAGGACAATCCATTTGGACTATTAAAGAAAAATAATATAACACTATTTTGTAAGCCTAGCGATCAAGCCTTACAACATTTGCGTACCCACCATAATAATTGTATCTCGATTAGTAATTTTATTATTTTTCCGAGCTGTTTATGCAACCCATTAATTACGCCTAACTTTTACATACTCTCAGGATGACATGACCAAGTAAAATTAAACTAATTAGTTGGCAAAAAAATAAATTAAATGGCAAAATTAATGATACACTAAATTCTGGTAGCAGGCAACCCAAATGAAACAATAATTGCAGTTAATTCTAATAAGACTACGAGGAAACGAAACGACTGCGAGCACTGGAAACGGATTCAGCAAACTGAGTTCGAATCTCAACTGCGGCAGTTTACGTTCACTTAGAGCAAACAGTCCTGGGAAAGGCACGGATCTACATCTCTGTATCCAGTCCCATCATCAGATATATTGGTACTCATATATCTCGATGGGTGGTGGAGAATAAAGGTGAGTGAGCACTTGGGAAAACCACTCGCCCGTTGTTAAATAGTAACACTAAAAAGCTGTCACATCATTTATCAACCATGACAAGAACTAGTCACTACAGATATAGCGCCCTTTCCACCATTACGAATTTCGAAACAAGTGTTGGATTTAGATATTATTTCTTCGGCTATGAGTTAGATAGTAGGACAGATTGGGCTCTGAAGCCTTGGCTGACAGCCAGTCCAGAGGAAGGAAAACTCTCAATTGAAAATCGTGGTGAATACATTGGGGAAACCACTCCACTACCTTTCCCCAAATGGCAATGAACAATTTACAGATATTAAAAAGAAAAGGTAGTTGAGATGAGCCATAATCACTGAATGTCTGAAGGATGACCTAAAAAAAGGAATATTACATGAATTATTCAGACTAGTATCCTTATTTTTTCTGTTTTTATCGCAAAATTCCGGTTGATATATTCTTCGACGTTCTCAAACTATACGTGTTGTAATTTGGCTAATATTTGTAAATGCCAAACTTCAATAAAAATCATAATCAGGAAAATGATTTCTTTATGAAGAAAGAAAAGTTTTGTTTTTTCAAGTTTTTCACTTACCATTAGAAATGCGTCTGTCTTGTTGAGTAATGATTTCAATATCATTACCAGACGACATCAATTGGAACAACTCTGATAAACTGCAAAGATAAACAAAATATGTTCCAATAAATGAAAATGATTTATAAAGCAATAACCGGTCGCGTAATTTTTATATAGAAAATATTACAAAACTGTAAGGTATAAAAAGTAAAGATTATATAAGCGTAAGGAACGGTAATGACATTGAACCAAAGAAGGCGGCTGATGAGTTATCTCCCGTGATTATTTGTCGTTGTCCTGAATCGACTTATTCTGGTGGTTAGTGATTCAAAACAATTCGTGATGAAGTCATTTCCTGTGTCCTACGACACAATATTCAATAATTTCTGTCTTCATTTCTTGAACGACCCATATTCATAGTCATATTTTTTTTGTTGGCCCTGAAATATGTTTTTTTTGTTTTATTTAAAGATGGTTTGCTTGCTGGATTAATCGGATATGCAACGTGGTTGGTCCTGATCTGGCATTCCGTCTGCAGTCGCTATCTCACAGAAGCGCTGTGGCTTCCCTCTGTCTTTTCTACAAGTACTTTCATGGCAACTGATCCGACGAGCTATTTTCACTGATCCCCAAACTGCATGATTTTAAGCGTGTTACTAGGTTGGCATCTCGCTCCCACCCTTTCATTGTCGAAACGGCTAAATGTTGCCATCTCTTCTACTCCAACAGCTTCTTCTTATCTCGCACCTCCCGTCAGTGGAATTCCCTTCCTATCACTTGTTTCCCCGATAGCTATAATCTTCAAAATATTCAAATGTAATGTCAATCGACATTTTCTGATGCCTTGACCTTGATCTCTGTCCTTCTCTTTATCATTCTTCCAAACATTCCTCGTTTACTCTCGTTCTCTGTGACCCCTTTCGTGTTAGTGGCATTCCCGCCTTGTTTGGGTCGATTTGCTTAAAAAAGCCCCCTAAATCTCGTCTTTTTCTTGTTGACTAGAAATTCAATTCCAGGTGTTAGCTTGGTGCCTATTTTCGCTAGTAATTTAATCTTGAAAAATCAAAACATTTAAACCCTTCTTCCGAAAGGTCAGTGTTCTATAGATTTTTAATTAGGCTACAAAATCAGATTTTGGCAGCGTCACTTGAAGAAAAGGCTAATGCAGTCAAAAATTTAAAATAAGAAAAAAATCAGTAATATAAAGCAATGTCTCATATAGAGTAAGAGAAAAGCAACAAAATAAGACAAAAAAACAGGAAAAAGACGGTCTTGTCTCACCTCTCTGCATTGGCAAACCGAAGAGTTTCTATTGATAAAGTTAGTAAAGCGTGCACCACATCGCTAAAAGTGCACCTGACTTGTTTCATTTGCTGCGCCATCTGTTGACACTTGGTCGAATCAATAATGCTGATTGGCTGTTAAAAGAAATTGGCATCAAAGGAATTAATTATCAAGTTTCAATGTCCAGCTGAATGAATTTTCAACAGGCGTTTAGTAAATATACTTTAAAAACATTAACGTGTAAGGCATAAAACAATTTTCACAAATCTAAGTATAATCTGACCTCTTTAATCCGGCACACATCGAATAAGGCCACTGCTGGACTACAGGAAATGCCGGATGACAGTAATCATACCTAAAAGAGCCCTACGTAAACATAGTGATGCCAGCTCATTACACACACACACACACACACACACACACACACACGTATATATATAACTGTCAAAGACATAATAAAGCTTCAAACAAGAAATAAAAACAATCATTAATGCTTCTAAACATGTTTTTTTATTGCTTTATGCAATAAAAAAACAAAAAAAAACAAACAAACTAAAATAAAAAATAATATATACTTATTATCCTGAATGGGTAGATATGCAGCTATATAAAAAACTGGATCAAGACCGTATCACCAAAAGATTCTACTGCTGTCGACTGCCGCGGAAAAGTTGTAAACAACGTGTGGCGCTGTCTGCATAGCCACTCAAGGATCTGATGGCGACTGATTCAAAAAAGTGTCGGACAGACGGGAGTTGCCGGACCACAGATTGCCGAATTAAAAAGGTTGAACTGTATTCATTATCCGTCCATTTAGTTTATAATCTGTTGCTATTCCTTAAGACGAAAAAGCGATAGAAAAATGATTTTACCAATCTTCCAACTTTATTCATTTATTTTTTTAAAATGTCATTTCCCTTAAGAATGTAGGCGATCATGGCCTTCTACAGATTTATTTTCTTTATTATCTGTGAACTATCATGGTTTCTTGGGAAAAATATTGGAGTGGTTTCCTATTTCCTTCTCTATGATTTTCAATTGAGAGTAGGCCTTTTCCTATACGGAGCCAAACTGAGAGCCCAGTTTAACTTTTTATTTAACCCATAGCAGGGTCGTATGGAGAAGAAATTGATTACTGCATTTCCCCAAGAGCATTTGTCTGAAACCTCAGAATTTGAACCCTGTTCGCCAGTTTCATTCACTGCGCCAATAACGACGATGTTGCACGCACAACTATGTTTTACATTCACTACAGAGAAGATAGTCTTTGTAAAATGAATCGGGGTTGAGCCTCTACTATGGAGTAATGGTTAACAAGTTAGTTTCGCATACAATTACTACAGCATGAAAAGGTTCTGGAAAGGTTTCAGCATGACCAAGAAACTGTTCTGAAAAAAAAAACTGGCCAAATTTTGGGAAATGGGTCAGACAACTTTTCTGTACCCCACATATTAGTAAATGCGACCCTCACTGAGCACACAATAAAAATGAGTCTCTCACCACTGTAGTGAGTTCGACACCGATGGCCAGGTAGTTATTGTGGTATTGTACCAGATTAGGTTCCCTTCTTTGGTCAAAGTTCTCTAACTTTTAGAAAGAAGTGAGTCTGACTTACCTGTGGCTTCAATGTTCCACATCGCAGCGATACGTCGTCGTATAGGCTTTGGATAAAAACAGTCGATTTTGTGGGATATTCTTCAAAGAATCTGCAGCGATAAATGAAGAGAGAAAAAATAAATGCCGGAGCAATAAATCTTGAATCCCTTCTTAATATTTGTGTCGTTCGAAGAAGAATTAAATAGAAAACTAATGCCGTATAGGTTGTTTATGACTGATCCAAACAGCATCTTCACACTTTCTTTCTTTCAATCTTTCTTTCCAGATTTCATCCTCTCTTTTTCTATCGTTCACGATCTATCATTCCCTCTTTCTTTCTCTTTCTATCATTCCTGCTTTCTTTTTCTTCCGTTCACCCTTTTTTCTATCGTTCGCTTTCTCTTCGTTTGTTTTTTTTTCTCTTTCTTTCTATAATTCTCTCATTTACATTCTTTTTCTTTCAATTGCTTTCTTTTTTCATTCGCTTTTTCTTTCGTTTTCGCTCTTTCTTTTTCTTCCTTTTGTTCTAACAGTCTTCCTTCCTTCCTTCCTCCCCCCCCTCCCTCGCAATCAAAACAGAATAGTTCATTATTTATCTGCGATAATGTTAGAGCTAACGTACGTAGTAACTAAAGAAAAGACAAATTGTAATATAGTGTTGGGTTAAAAATCCATTTTAAAAATTACATTAGTAAATATATATATATATATATATACCGATCAATTTCTTGTGTGTCGATATCTGTTTCACCGAGAGTATTCCATATCGTACCCTTCATATTTTCATCGTCTGAAGAAAGAGAAAAATAAATAGAAAAATAAATGTATACATTAGGAAACCTTTTTATATTGAATTTGCATGCATTTCATTTATTCGGGCAATAATTATACAAGTGTAAAGAAAAGTTTAGAGCTGTTGTTATTGGCGCGGAAAGTGAGATTAGCGTGGCGAGTTCAAGCTCCAGGAAAAAGGATGAACATGTATCTTCTTCCCACCAGCTATAGGTTAAATAACAGGACAGAAAAAGGTTCTCCAGCTTCGGTTGACAACCAGTTTTAAGAGGCGGACAACTCTGAATGTAGGGCTAACAGAACTTACATTATTACCTACCAGATTATTATTAACTTTTATACACCTTCCATTATTACCTTCTATACGCATTCGACTCATCGGCGGGAGCTTAGAGTACGCCGACTGTGTCCATTACAGAGGAGTAAAATCCCAACCAACACCCAAGGGGTCCCCACCTTCTGGCTAGATAATTGCGGACTAAAATGTAAATCGAATCTATGCCTTCCTGTTTATTAATTCATTATGTATTTTATCCTTGGAGACTTACATTCGTTATTAAATAATCCAACACGAAGGGCCGGTGCGTACTATCCTCGAACCCCGCAACCGGGAGGCCCAAGCCTAATTAGGAGCCCCCCCATTAATGCCTTTTTCTATCTATATTTATATACGTTACACATTAAACTAAGCCCAGCTGACTATTAAAGGATGAAAGATTTTCAGATTTTGACGTCATTCTGGGATCTTTTGCGGGGGGGGGGGGTCAAATCCGTGAATATGTTTTGTTGATGCTAAGTCTCGAAAAAACACTATATAAAACTGCTTCGGAATACCAGGTTCACTAAGCTTGGATGTGAGGGTGGTGCAATGGATAATGGCTCGGAATAGTTAATTGGAAAGCTGAGTTCCAATTCCCGTTGGGTTTGATATATTCACTTACACCAAATATCCTTGGGAAAGGTATGAATCCACATCTCCTCTCAGCTATGGCTTAATCAGTAAGACTTGTATCGCTAAACCATTATTATTATCACCCTCTCACAGAAAATTCCTACAATCTAAAAACAATACTGTTGGCTTTAAATAACCTGTAAATTGTTGATTAACGGTAGAAAACAAAGCAATAAAAAATACAAAATTACAATAAAAACAGAGAAAAGAAAGAAAAAAATAATCCATACCAGGGTTAGTGATAATCCTCGTCCATGGTACCTGTGTCAATTTTACTTTATTATAAATTAAAGGTTTATTCGGGTATACTTTCGCCGTACCCCGATCATTTCTGGGAGGAAGTGGAGGCGGAGCGGTTTTGTCAGTATTTTGAGTTGAAGATTTAGTCTCTGGATCAGTGCAATGACCTTTTCAACAGAAAATATAAATAAATTTTTATTGAATAAAAATTAATAACAAAAATAAGGTCTATCTCGAATTCAGATCAATATTCTATTTAAATAGAGGAATCATGCATAATCAAACATAAACGTTTTAATACGAGACGCTAATTAAAAGTTTGTGAAATCAGGGAGTTGTGCGCCATTATCGACGATGACGACATCGCTTCTCGGCCTTTTGGCTAAGATCAAAGTGTAGTATCTGTTCGCAGATTACTCGCTGAATGATCGCCTTTAGGCCGGGATCGATCACTGATACAGGCCGGTCGCAGGGATTCGTCCCTGCGCTGGTAGTATCGCAGCTAAGACTAGCTATGACCAGCTAAAGACCAGCTTGAACAAGCTAAGACCAGCTAAAGCAAAAACAGTGCGGCCCAGGTGAAAACTCGGGTCCACTCCCCCTCCTGTCCCACGTTAAACCCCGACCTTGTGTCACAACCTGACCGTGTGGGAGGTCAAGTAAATCCATGGCCTTTTGGCTAAGATCAAAGTGTAGTATCTGTTCGCAGATTACTCGCTGAATGATCGCCTTTAGGCCGGGATCGATCACTGATACAGGCCGGCCGCAGGGATTCGTCCCTGCGCTGGTAGTATCACAGCTAAGACTAGCTATGACCAGCTCTGACCAGCTTGGACAAGCTAAGACCTGCTAAGACCAGCTATGACCAGCTAAGACCAGCGACCTGAGTGGAAACACTCGGGTCAACCCTCTCTCCCGTCCCACGTTAAACCCCGACCTTGTGTCACAACCTGACCGTGTGGGAGGTCAAGTAAATCCACGGCCTTTTGGCTAAGATCACGGTGTAGTATTTGTTCTCAGATTACTCGCTGAATGATCGCCTTTTGGCTGAGATTCGATCGCGGATACAGGCCGGTCGCAGGGATTCGTCTCTGTGCTGGTAGTATCGCGGCTACGTCTGGCTATGACCAGCTTTGACCAACTCGGACCAGCTAACACCAGCCATGACCAGCTCTGAACAGCTTGGACAAGCTAAGACCAGCTAAAGACCAGCGGCCTGGGTGGAAAGACTCGGGTCAATCCTCCCTCCCCTTTCCCACATTAAAAACCGACCTTGTGTCACAACCTGGCCCTGTGGGAGGTCAAGTCAATCCATCGCTTCTCGGCCTTTTGGCTAAGATCAAAGTGTAGTATCTGTTCTCAGATTACTCGCTGAATGATCGCCTTTAGGCTGGGAGTGATCACCGATACAGGCCGGTCGCAGGGATTCGTCCCTGCGCTGGTAGTATCATAGCTAGACTAGCTAAAGCCAAAGCTAAAGACCAGCTTGGACAAGCTATGACCAGCTAAAGCCAAAGCACTGCGGCCCGGGTGAAAACTCGGGTCCATTCCCCCTCCCGTCCCACGTTAAACCCCGACCTTGTGTCACAACCTGACCGTGTGGGAGGTCAAGTAAATCCCCGGCCTTTTGGCTAAGATCACGGTGTAGTATCTGTTCTCAGATTACTCGCTGAATGATCGCCTTTTGGCTGAGATTCGATCACTGATACAGGTCGGTAGTATCGCGGCTACGTCTAGCTATGACCAGCTTTGACAAGCTATGACCAGCTATGACTAGCTCTGACCTGCTTGGACAAGCTAAGACCAGCTAAAGACCAGCGGCCCGGGTGAAAACTCCGGTCAATCCTCCTCCCTTCCCACATTAAAAACCGACCTTGTGTCACAACCTGGCCCTGTGGGAGGTCAAGTAAATCCACGGCCTTTTGGCTAAGATCACGGTGTAGTATCTGTTCGCAGATTACTCGCTGAATGATCGCCTTTAGGCCGGGATCGATCACTGATACAGGCCGGTCGCATGGATTCGTCCCTGCGCTGGTAGTATCACGGCTACGTCTGACTATCTATGACCAGCTCTGACAAGCTCTGACCAGCTTGGACAAGCTATGACCAGCTAAGACCAGCTATGACCAGCTAAGACTAGCTATGACCAGCTATGACCAGCTTGGACAAGCTAAGACCAGCTAAAGCACTGCGGCCCGGGTGAAAACTCGGGTCCATTCCCCCTCCCGTCCCACGTTAAACTCCGACCTTGTGTCACAACCTGACCATGTGGGAGGTCAAGTAAATCCCCGGCCTTTTGGCTAAGATCAAAGTGTAGTATCTGTTCTTAGATTATTCGCTGAATGATCGCCTTTTGGCTGAGATTCGATCACTGATACATGCCTGGCACAGGCCCTGCGCTGGTAGTATCGCGGCTACGTCAAGCTAAGACCAGCCATGACCAGCTATGACTAGCTATGACCAGCTTGGACAAGCTAAGACCAGCAAAGTCTAGCGGCCGGGTGAAAACACTCGGGTCCACCCCCCTCCCTTCCCACATTAAAAACCGACCTTGTGTCACAACCTGACCCTGTGGGAGGTCAAGTAAATACCTATCGACGATGACGACTCCACATAGCTTGCATTTCTTTTGTATTGGAACGTTTGAAAGTAAAAATGCAGAATAACTTTATTAAATTTCCCCAACGAGTGCCTAAAAAGTAAAAGATTACAACGGTTACATCATATTGTTTGCTTTAACTGTGGCCGCAAATTAAGCTTAAAATGTCCTTGTTAAACGTTATATTTCTCAATTAAGAACAAGTTCTCGATTTTTCTATCGTCACTCATTGATTTTACCGCAACTACCTCTGAGCTTTAAACATTTTCTGCACTAATTATTTAAATATTTCTGCCCACAAGGAAAAAATCTGAAGGATTTTGCAATTAAGAACAATTTAGAATTGTCCCAAAGTAGAAATTATTTAAAATATTAAAACATATTTAGTAAATAAATAAATGAAAATAAACCTTTTCACAATTTAAAAATATTTATTAAAGTAATTAAAAATATTCGAATCTAAACAAAACAATATTTTCGTTTTATTTTCTGATTCAGGGTATAATTTCACTCCTCTTAAAATTAAATTTTCAAACGATTTGATTTCTCTGGGGACTAAATGATTTTAAAAAAAATTAAATGCGTTTTAAGATTGGTTTTAAATTCCTGTACATTTTTCTTACAAAATTTCCATCTTATAAATAAATTAAATCATAAATAAATATTTAAGATATGTGTGCACAGCGGTAGGTGATGTTATTTTGTATTTTTACTTGTTTGAGCTTGTCATACTTGTCGCCCATAACTCCTGATATGACTTCTCAGTCTAAACTCGGAGACAGCAATTTTCATTAAGTGGACATCGAATGCTGTCTCCTAAGGTCGTGAAAATAGAGAAACATGAGTAGAATAAGATATTAGAGTGATTGCGATTTACCCAGACCCCTAGAATCACTACCCCGCCCTGAAGAGTCAAATTCCAGTAGCACTGAAAGTCGAAGACTAGCAGAAGCTGCAACAGCCGCAGCACCTTGCCAGATACCATATAATGGCTGGGGGTTTGCGTTCGCGTAGATACAGAACGGATCTGAGCTTCAGGGTTTACTGCCAAAGTGTTTCAAATAACTGGATATAGCCGCAAGACAGCGCAAGATTGAAATCAAATTTTTCGTTCTCTTAGATGGACTTCCCCCCCAAACTAATAAGTTCCATCTACCCGACTACGCTTACGGACCCTGGTATTCCTGAGCGGTCAAATCACGTTTAATACACTGGTTACCATCCTATCACCGAAGTTAAGCACTGCCGGGTTTGGTATGTTAAAGTTTGAGAAATACGAAAAATTGATCAATCTGTTCATATATCAAGTTTCCCTTGTCTCTCCGGACACT
>OZ038485.1:32226761-32309261 GCA_964036315.1 Acanthosepion esculentum | reverse complement strand
ATGAGGTTGAAATGCCTTGTTGCTCTTTCGAATCCGACTCAGTCCGTGGTCTGCACTCAGGAGCAAAGAAAAAGAAAAGAAAACAGTAACGGAATGATTTATTCTCTCGTTATAAAAGCATTTTGTTTGTTTGTTATATGCGGCCAAACGTTTTCTTGGGCAGTCCTCAAAGTTGATATGCATAAATATTGGACCCAGGGGAAAGGTTTTTAATGTAATGTATATTGTTCGGTGTAAGTTTATAATTTATCCTTTTTTTTTTATTATTAATGTCCGGACAAGAAAAATAATTCTGTGCTTTTTCCCTAAAAATATATTTCTGATTTTCATATTAATTCTTTGTTGAAAATTTACTATGAACAAATGAAATCGATTTTGTTTTACTTTTATGCTACTAATTACCATTACAGACTTACCGTACATGACCGGTGTCGATGAAAATGAACCTTGATGTATGTGAATAATTAAAACAATCAAATTTCCTGGAAATCCATCTCATTTCTTTCACATTATTACGATTATGTGTGAGATAATCAGGATTATGAATATATATATATATATATATATATATATATATATATATATATATATATATATATATATATATGAGAGAGACATACATATATATATATATATTGTTTGTAGTTTCCCTTCTCCTAGGTAGGATGCCCACAAAGGCTAAATACCCACTAATCTGGCCGTGAGGCGCGGTTATCCCCCGCCTGACGCTTACAAGGCACTTCAAAACCACGGAGATTTTGGCTTAACCATTAGCATAAAGAAAACGCAGTTAATCCACCAGACCCCTCCTTGTCCAAAGCAGATTCGGGGTGTCAGACAGCCTCCACCAATTCATCAATTCCCAGACACTCCTATACAGGTTGGTAGGAAGTATATGAAGTCATTTACATATTTAGGAAGCAAGATGAAGGCAAATGCATCCCTTGATGACGAAATAACAAATCAGATCACCAAACCTACAAATTCATTTGGGAAGCTTCGCCACCACCTATAGAATGAGAGAGCTATCAAATTGGACACTAAAATACGGGTTTATAGAGCGGCCGTTTTGACTACACTGTTGTATGGCTCAGAATTGTTGACCCCATACAGGTCTCATTTCAATGAACTTGTCTTCCTCAAAAATTGTATCTGTGCACTCTGTGGCTATACTTTTGTCGAAATAGACATGATATATGTATCTGAATAGCGAAGTATTAAGAGTTCATTAGACCAAGCAGACGCTGCGAGTATGTTGGGAGTCTTTCATTATAATGAGAGGATTCAATGTTTAAAGTATTTATTCTCTTAAGGTGCACGCTCGTCTTATATGTCATCCATCTGATCTCTTCTTACGTGATTTTTACCCAAGTAGAAGCTCGATCATTCCTTTATAAAGACAACACAAGTTTCTAAAATTATAAATTATTGTACACTGATTGATTTGAACTGGTGTCGTCATTTTTGTTGTTATAATCACAAAATTAAATCAATTTCTGACATTAGGAATTATCGTCATCAAGCGCTGATTTATATAAACTGGTGTCCCCATTTTGGTTGTTATAGTCGTAATGTTTCGATCGTTGTGGCTTCCATTCTTCTCTAGGTGTATGAAAGAGTAAATCGACCGAGGAGAGTGAAGGAAAGAAGAGTAAATCGACCGAGGCGTTGTGCGATCAAGGTGAGCATGCTTGTCCAAATAGCGAAGCATATAATAATGATGATTATTTATCTAAAAATGAATTTAAATTAAAGAAAAGAACCCGTTGTTGCGGTAAAGCAACGTCAGCACGCTTCAAATGACGTCGAGTATGCCTCGTGCTCCGATAACAAAGGATTTTGTTATTACTCCTCAGTGGTGAGACTAGATTGCTAATAATTACTCGACGATGGGCGAGTCTATTGTTACGGACAAAAAAACAATCAGAAAAAAAAATCACACACACACACATTTATAATATATATATATATATATATATATATATAGATATATATAGATATAGATATAGATAATGTGAAAAGGCAATTATTCTTACCTGTTCGTAATTTGGTTTGATTACTTTCCAAGGTATCTGAATATGGATATGAATTTAGGGTGGTAGGTTCGCCGATGCTTAGTAATTTCGTTCTCACGATATTCACAAACTGACTGTCAACATGAGGTCGGTTCTTTGAAAGCGTGTGGTTTTGGTCTGTGTGATGGGGACTAGAATGTAAACGCTTGCTATGGATACTATTGTAATAACTATTAGGAAGGTTATTCGACAATGGGGGACTAGATTCAGCATTAGTCATCCAAGAAGACCGCTGGGCGACGTTAGGGCTGCTTTTGCGCCGTGGCTCCGTACTGTGGACTTCTTCGTCGTTGCCATTATGCCAACAATAAACTTGAACGGAATCTTCGAAGTTGCTGGCGCCGAAAATGCTGCGGACGAGGCCGAGGCGAAAAAGGCGACGCGCGAAGTGTAATGCGACTGCGCGGTTCTGGAAGCGCTTCCGGTCGATCTCAAGTAAAGCTGACACCAAGGCCGAACCCTTGAAGGTACTGGGTTTGCTTTCACTCTCCGATATGTGGTTACATCTAATGTGCATCTGAAAAATTAAAAGTAAATAAATATTAAAACCGAGACGAAATGTTCAGTCAGCCAGAAGAATACATTTTCAATTGTTCTAGGTAAGTTTGTCAAGTCAGTTAGTCTATAAATGATATTAGACTTAAGTTGTAGTAATTTTATCGCAATTTTTAATACTTAGATGTTACATTGTCAATCATTATTACTTTTAACTAGTTTTTCTTTCGACTTTATGTTAGATGCTTTTCATCGCAACTATTACAGACCGTTATTCTGGCTACAGATTGACGTCTGAATAGCTACGGTGAAAACAAATCAAATTAAAATGAAAGAAATACTAGTCAGAATTAATAACAATGATAATAATAATGCTGAGAAGAGCCGTTTCCATACAAGAAACATTCGACATTCATTAACCGAACGGTTAGCTTTACTGTCGGTTGAAATTTATGAAATCTTAAAAAGGTTTTACAGTAAATTAGTTTTCCTAAGTCCATTGTTATCGATCTTTCTTTTATTGATAAGAATTTCCCTCCAAACTTTTTGCTTAAGTTGATGTGGAAAGCCAATATCATCATTCTCTCTTCTATAAAAATAAAAAGTTAGACTTGATATCGCTAAACATTGACAGTGGATCGAGAACAGTCTACCCACTGCGTAGATTAAATAAACGACTAGGAATTCCCTGTAGGTCGGCATACATCTGATGAAGGAGGTTACAATGGCCGAAACGTTGTGATGTCAAAGATGAAGACGATAGTCCGCTTGTAAACAGTATAGATAATTGCGAATTATTGATCGACATTTATTGGGCATTAGGAGCGTTTAGTTTTAACAAACTTCATTCGGAAATATCGTTTTTGTCGCATTTTAGATATAAAAGTTGGTGTATTTTGTTTATTGATTCTAACGCTGAAGATCGAATGAATTAACAGAATGAGTCAGTTGAAAATTCCAGGACACATAATGAGAAAAGAGGACTTGGAGAATCTGATACTGACAGGGCATATTGGTGGCAGAAGGGACAGAGGGGAGCAGAGAGTAACACACCTAAAGAGCTTGTGTAAATGGATGGCAGAACAGAGTTTAAGAGAGATAACGAAGACAAACCTTACAAAGAGCTACAAAAGATAGGAAGTTGTGGAGAGCCATGATCGGCCAGAAAGGAGATGGTGTATAGAAGGAGAATTTATTTACAGAATTTTGTTTACTAAATTACAATATCCTGGCATTCTATCGAAATTTATGCTTATTGAAGTATGCTTCAATTTATTTATTTATTAATTAGTTATGAATTAAAACAAATTATTGTACATGTATTCAAGTTTAAAAATCCATCAACATTTTCTATTGCTCTTAAATTTGTAAAAATCTATAAATAGAATCCATGTAAATGTATATAGAAAGGAATGAAGATTTTCAATAATATATGCATATAATTTGAAATTCACATTTTGAGTTGGACAACCTTGGAAAGTGTGGGGGGATAACCTGCTGAATTATAGTGAAAAAGGTGCATTGGACAAAAATGGTTGAGGACCACTGCCTTAGGATATCGGCAATCAAGACTGGTTCCTTTATTATATAGGAATTATAATGATTTCTTGGAAAATATAATGGAGTGGTTTTCCTTTGCCGTTTTCATGGTTCAGAATTCAGTGTTTTCCTTTCCTTAGCCTGGTTGCTACCCAACGCTAGAGAGATCAGTCTACTTTGCTATTTAACCCATAGATGGGGAAGAGAAAAGATCAGTTCACGCTTTTCCCAAGTGGGTTAGTGCAAAAATGTGAAGTCAATAAACTATATCTGGATTTGAACCCAGCCCGCCAATTTCCTTTCCCGTGCCGATAAACCGCACCTTCACATAGATGGGGCAAGTCTTTTACGACTGGAAATGTTCACATAGGATATTTTAGTGTAATAAGTAAAAAGCATATGAGAAGAAAAGTTTAATTGACGTAATGAACTCCAAATCAATGTTTTAACTGTTTCAAATAAAATGAACAGCAGGAACCCACAATGTTATTTTCATTCAAAATTCATAGAAAATTGTCAAATAAATAAATAGAATAAAAACAAAAATATGCATATTGGTCTTCGTATAAGCTTGTATATTTTATTAGATTTATCATTGTTGTTTGGGAATGAGTATTTAAAATGTATACATCATGTTTTGTTTCTTTTTTAGACAACGACAATTTAAAAAGAAAGGAAATCTCAAATACGCCACCCACGGTAAAACCTTATAAAGTGACCTCCAGTTACATTTACAACCCACACGAAACAAAGTCGCAACCCTTCATGGCTTTTTAGAAGGTCGTCTTAATCTGATGCGTTAGCGTCAGTGAGTTTTGGCAAACAGCAATTTTTAAATCCTCACCACATTTACGGATTATTCGTCACTCAGCGATGGTGGAATTTCCGGTCACGAGATTTCACAAGGAATAATCCCCTAATACAGCGCAGAATGCCCAGCGGATTATTAAACGTACTGATGAGAGTTACAACAGAGATCAAGTATTGCTATGAAAACGGATTTAAGTATGAGATGACTTTTTTCTTTTTCTTGTCTATTTTAAATAAACCTGGAAAAGATCGTTATTGTATAGATGGCAAAGTAACTCAATGTTGTCAGGGATAAAAGGAATATTAGGATTAGTAGCCTTTATTTCACTTTAGTGGGTGATCGAGAGTACTTTCTCTTTACAAGGGCGGGAATAAGAATAAGTAATTTCGATTCTGACTTTGAACGTGACGAACAGGGTTTGGTGTCAGATTTGACAAGTTAAAAGTAAATTCGATTTCATTGATCGATTTAATTTGGAAAGATTTACTTTGAATTCACTTTTCACCAAGTTGGATGTGTGAATTTACAAGGCTTATTCATGTATTTTGATGAGTAACAGTAAATATTGTGCACAAACACCTATACACAACACGCACATACATACAACTATTCATGTTCATCAGAATAATTTCATGGTAATTGTTCTGATGAACTTTCCGCGAGTTTACCTAGACTTAATGAATTTAAGCGCAGTACTAGTTTTGGCGGAAAATTCTCACCATTTTGTAGTTGAAATGGCTAAATATAACCGTGAGTTCTATGCTAACAGTTTCCCCTATCGCACTTTTCGCTTGTGGAATTCTCTTCCGGCTTCTTGCTTCCTAGTTAACTTTGATCTTCAAAAATTTAAATGCAATGTCAATCGTTATATTCTGTGTTCTTAATTCTTGTTCTTTTATTGTCCTCTATCCTTAATGGTAGTTTTTCTCATTCTCTAACACTCAGTAACCCCATATGTACTAGTGGCTTTATTGCTTTGCTTGGGAAGTGAAATAATTAAAAAAATATACGGCGTGAGGTAGAATTGTTGCTGTTATGATAATCTCCAACATACACACACACACACATGTTTCATTTTTATTTAAGCTTCATCAGAAATGAAATATGGAAGAGAAATTTCTGGTATTTTTTAGCTTTGTGTTGTTTGATTTTCATCGGTTAAGTAGACCACGTGTATTTGATTTGTTTGGTAGCGTTCATGTGTATAATTCATGTGTGTTTGTGCATCATAATTTTAGTTAGACTGCGGGATTTGGTTGACAGTGCGTGTGTGTGCGTCTCGTGAGCCTGTGATTTCTGTCTGGTAGTGTCCATGTGTTGATTGGGGAATCTTTTGTGCAGAAGTTAAATAATTTAGGTCACTGTGGTTGTGGTTGTGAGTCTGAGTTTAGATTTTTTAAGTGTAGAGTTTATGAAAGTTGGCCATATAATAAAGTGTATTTGGCGTGTGTTTATCGATGGAAAATATTTAGAAGGATTCGTTCTAAGTATTTTCCCCGTAATAAATTATATACTTTTCTTAATATGGCATTTGTGGCATTTATTAAATCGAAGTTATGTCCTCTTTTATTTGTGTCTGTGTTACGAGCGAATTTAGAGGGGTATTCGAAAGTAGGTAACTCTTATGTTCGTAAATGCAGGCGTTTAGATTTCTGGAGGTTTCGCCTATAAAGTTCTTCTAGCATTGCAAACATTTAATATTATAAAAACCGGCATCTGATGTGGTGTTGGGACTATGTTCCTTATATATATTATATGTTCCTTATATATAACAAGGAACACACACACACACACACACACACACACACACACACACACATATATATATATATATATATATATATATATATATATATATATATATATATATATATATATATACCGGCATCTGATGTGGTGTTGGGACTGTTGCAAAGATTTTTTATGAAACATTATTTCTTATTACTTTAATTATCCAC
The DNA here is from genome assembly GCA_964036315.1 of Acanthosepion esculentum. Lineage (NCBI taxonomy): Eukaryota > Metazoa > Mollusca > Cephalopoda > Sepiida > Sepiidae > Acanthosepion > Acanthosepion esculentum. The sequence goes on along the minus strand of OZ038485.1, from coordinate 32,302,383 downwards.
CAAAATAACTTTTATAGTAATAACACACACACACACACACACACACACACACACACACACACACACACACACACACATATATATATATATATATATATGTATATTTAGCTTGCAAATTGAAAACAAATTATAACAGAAATACAGAAAAACAAAAATGTCTAAAAAAATCTTTATATTCATAAAAAAATGTACACATGTTGGACTTAGAAAAAAATGATAAAATGTTATTCATTAAAATAGTTCTCGGCTTTGAGGAAGATGTCCATGGGGCCTCGAAAGCGATTCCGATCCCGGATCAGGTTATTCTTGTTCGTGTTGGATACCACACCAGGGATGGAAGCCTTCAACGAGTTCTTGACATTGTAGTGGTGTTGGTTTGTCTTGCTCTCTACAACGCCTCATAACCCATGTCTTGCTCTCTACAACGCCTCATAACCCATGTCTTGCTCTCTACAACGTCTCATAACCCATATCTTCCTGGCATCAACGATACTGTTGGAGAATGAAAATTTCACTGAAATATGTTGGAAAAATGCCAACTTTTCATTTAACACATCGCGGCAGGGAGATGTGATTAAATATAATTTAATGCTTTAAAACTTTTTATTCAGTATTATTATTATTTAGGTAATAAGCATTATTATTAGCACAAATAGCTATATTGTGGAAAAAGAAATCTTCGACAATATACGCATTTTTTACGTATTTATGGTTATTTTTTTAACTTTTATCAAAAACGACATTCTTGTAGATGTAGTTATGGATAATATTATAGATTAATTACTATTTTTTAAAAAGTAATAACTATTTGTGCTCAGTTGTTGACATTAATAGCTATCTGCAGATGTGTTAAAATTTTGGAATAATGCAATAATAAAAAATTAAATTTCATCTCTAAGCACTTTACGTAAAATCGTCAAAATATATATGGAAAGAAAAGAAGGGAGTCAGTTTAATCTGATGCCAGATGGATGTGTGTTAATAAGTTGTTTTAAGCTAATTAGGTCTACTTCAGTCGAGACTGCCAAAGGATAGTATTTTGCGCAACTGTTCTTTCACCCACTTTTGTCTCCTACAATAACCAGGGCATGCCAGTAACAAGACGTTTTGTCAAGATATCTGGCGATCATCAACTCGATAAATAATTATTTTTCATTTTTTCATGAAATAGTTGAAGACCACGACAATATCAGATAAGACTCGCGAATATACATGCTCATCATTTTTATGCATACAAATAAAATGTAAAAGTCAGTAACTGATTATCTATCTCTATCAAACCTGGGGCCCTCTCCTGGCAAGTAGGGGATTCCTACTTATCACTGTACATCAGAGAACTTGATTACAGAGTTTGTTTTTCTAATACTATCTATCTATCTATCTATCTATCTATCTATCTATCTATCTATCTATCTATCTATCTATCTATTTTCTTTGTTCATCACTGGTTACGTAGCCCGTCTCCTACCAGGTATTGTAAATCCACCTACGCTTTTAAACAAAATATAAGAGCCTTAAGAATAAATCAGGCTCGTCAAATATTTACGTTTTATTCTTCTTCGTAGCCAACTGATTTATCGCCAAGTGACAGCTTTTAATGCAGATGTTCCTCTTTTATGGCTAACCTCTTATAAGTGGTTTACGTGGCTCCTGGGCCGGAACCACATGCCACACTCGTATGGGTATAAGGTTATTGGTGCGTTTTTTCTCTTTTTCTTTTTCTTCTTCTTTTTCTTCTTTATCATTATCATTATTATTTTCTTTGATATCTGGCGTTTTACACATTTCTTTCCGGGTCCCGCCCAGGGACCTAAGGTTAGAAATGGCATCATGACACTTTCCACTGCAAAAAAAAAATTACATAGATAAAGCCCTTTGTAAAGTGTGGACTGTACTTGTCAGAACAATTTTTTGTATCGCTTTGAGGCATGGAATTCCAGGGATCCCTTCAATCAGCCTACTGGAATCTTTTCCAACCAGCCCAAGGGCTCCAACTACAACAGGGATTGTTGATGTTCCCATGTGCCACATTTTTGAGATTTCTATTTCAAGGTCCTTGTATTTTGACAGCTTTTCGAATATCTTCAAGGATACATTGCAGTCTGCAGGGACTGCCATATTTATAAGGAGGCACTTATTTTGTTTGTAGTCTTTAATAACAATGTCTGGGCGGTTGGCTTTGATTGTTCTGTCAGTGTGTATTGTGTAGTCTCATAGAATTGTAACAGGTCCTATCTCCGTAACCGGGTCAGGGTGGTGTTCGTAGCAGTTTCTTTCAGTTTCCTTCCCGTAGGAGTTGCAAATTTTCCAGTGCAGATATTGGCCCACTCCGTCATGCCGGGTTTTATATTCAGTGGGTGCCAATATCGTGCAACCTGATACCAGATGATCAATGGTTTCTGGATATTTATCACAGAATCTGCATTTTGGGCTAACACAGTATTTTAGTATATGTGCTTGATAATTCCTAGTTAACAAGCATTGGTCCTGTGCAGCAATGATAAAACCTTCAGTCTCAAGCTTTCAACCCTGCACTACGTAGCCACTGATGGGTTCGGTTTTTGTCTACGTCAGCTTGTTTGGTACGGGCAGAGTATTGGCCGTAGAGCGGTTTATCTTGCAATTGTTTCTGTATCTGGTCGGTCGCATTTGTCTTTGCATTCTTTTTTAAGTATTTTGAAGCTTCAGCCGGTGTACAGCGATGTATTTGCATTTCTGCGCCCATTTGAAACTCTATTTTGAATTTGTCGGCTTCCTTTACTACAGAGTAAAGACATTTACTACTTTCATGTTCCTTGACACATCCAATCTTTGGAGGCCAATTGTTGTAGTTTTGTAGGATAGTTCTAGTTGAACTAATCCCCTGCCTCCTTCGGATCTGGGCACATACAGGCGATCAATATCAGCTTTGGGATGATGCATGCGGTAGCAAGTGAGGAGCTTTCTCGTTTTGGCGTCCATTCGCTTAATTTCAGCTATGGTCCAGTTAAGAACATTAAAGCTGTATTGCACCACAGGAACAGCCAAGGTGTTTATGGCTGATATTCGTTTTTTTGAGTTTAGCTCGGTATTTAGTACCAGGCGTACACGCCTGTAGTACTCCTTTCTTACCTTCTCCTTCATTTGGGGGTGTTGTATGCAATCTCCCTCACTAATTCCTAGGTACTTATAAGCTTCATCATGCTCCAATTCTCTAATCTTCGTGACAAAATCTAAATCTATTAAGCGTGCTTCTAAAATTCTACCTTTCTTGAATGTTACTTTAGCACATTTATCTAATCCGAAGTTCATACCTATGTCATCACTAAAGTATTTTACAATATTAAGAAGGCCCTTCAACTCATTGTCGTCTTTGGCAAAGAGTTTGAGATCATCCATGTAGAGTAGGTGATTGAATATTTTGTTATTTATTTTGTAACCATAGCTACTGTTGTTCAGTTCATGCGTAAGGGGGATTAAGGACAAACAAAACAGGAGGGGAGACAGAGAGTCTCCTTGAAAGATTCCACGTCGGATATTTAGTCGGTTGGATATGGCAGTGCCCTTGGTGTGACTAAGGTATAGTTTGGTGTTCCACATTCCCATGCTGTGCTTAAGGAAATTTAATACCACAGGGGAGACTTTGTACATTTCCAAAGTCTTAAGGATCCAAGAATGTGGAACACTGTCAAAGGCTTTACGATAATCAATCCACGCTGCACTGAGATTTCTACGTCTGCTCCTGCAATTTTCCAGAATCATTTTATTTATTAGTAATTGATCTTTGCAGCCATATGAACCCCTCCTGTATCCCTTCTGTTCCAGCGGAAGAATGCTGTTTGTTTCGAAAAAGGAGTAAGCACGGTTCGTCAGGACAGACGTGATCAACTTATACGTTGTGGAAAGACATGTTATCGGTCGATAATTTTTCGGGTCATTTGTTTCATTTATTTTTGGTATGAGGTATGTAATACCTTCAGTAATCCATTCCGGGATTTTATTGGGATTATTTACAAGCGTTGATAATGTTTTCGCAAGTATTTTGTGGATAGACGAGAGATGATGAAGCCAGAAATTGGGAACCTTGTCATTTCCTGGGGATTTCCATTTTAGCGATTTCGTTAGAGATTGCCTAACATCATCTGTGGATATATTTTCCCATTCTTGCAGAGGTGTATCCAACATTCGTTCTTCTTCACGTCGGATCCATTCAGCATTTGGGTTATATTCCTTCGGGCTGCTCCAAATATTTTTCCAAATTGTCTGTACAGTATCAATCGATGGTGGCCTTTCGACATGTATAGGTTTTTTCCAATTTCCCTGTAAAATTTCTTAAGGTCCGTTTGGAATATTTTATTTTGGCGATAGAACCTACGTTTTTCGTATCGTCTTGTTCTCTGTGCCTTTAGCTGAAGTTTCTGCTTCAGCATTTCCGTGGTTGGTCGAATGTCAAGTAGGGATTTAATTTTGTGTTTCCTCTTGATCTTTTTGCACTTGCGCGTGGAAATATTAGGGTTTCTGTTGAGCTCATCTAATATAGATGATTATTATTATTTATTATTATTTTTATTTATTATTATTTATTTATTTATTATTATTTATTATTATTATTTATTTATTATTATTTATTATTTATTTATTATTATAATAATTATTTTTTATTGTTGAAATAAGTTCAACAAGGTTGTTTGGTTTCAGATGTGTATTATCTAACGTGTCTTTTAGTTTAGAACATTAAGTGAGTATTTGTATGTGCTTATGTGTGTGTGTGTGTGTGTGTGTGTGTGTGTGTGTGAGGGAGAGAGAGAGAAAGTATTTATATATCGCCTTGTCTACACGAAGTCACAAGTGTGGGAACACAATGAGGATAGAAATGAATAAACAGTAGCAATAATCTGTTAGACTATATCGATAACTATTAACCAGAGAGTGAGGCGTCCAGGACATTTGCACAATGATAGAAATCTAGAGTAATCAGTGAGAATTGCAGTCATTACACAGTAGTAAAAGAGAGGCACCTAAAAAGACTTAGTTACGAAGGGGTAATAAATCGTTTTCGGCTAAACCACTTTATAAACGTCCAAATGACCAGACCAGACGAGACCAGGCTATTTTTTCTTTTTAAAAAGACAGCTACTATAGCAAAGTAAGGCTCAAATACCTTATTTGAGAAATGCTCACCTCTCGTTGGAATATTTCCAATTCTATAACTCAGTTATGTGCCGTACGTGATACACGCTTAGGCGATCTTTTCGATACATGACTGACGAGGCAGATTTTTCCCGGAGTAGGTTGCCATTACTTTCTGCAGTAGACCAGTTGCTATCCAAGGCTATAGAACCAGGTCTGTCCTGCTATTTACCCATAGCTGAGGTGGGGGAGAAGAAGAGGATTCATACCTTTCCCAAGAGTATTAGCACGTAAGTGAATTCGAACTCGGCTCTCCGATTCCTCAATCCGAGCCGCCATGCCTCCTAATTCTATAACTACTAACTTTATTTCCGGTAAAGTCATTTCTAAACGTTGAATTTTCCTTTAATTCAACAATAATGCACAAGTGTTTTCCATGATTGGAAAAGAAAAACAGAAATAAAGGTTCGATTCCTGTCCGGGGGGGGGGGGCACTATTTTCTTTAGTCAAACTTCTTGACTAGTAGTAATCAAATTTACTGTTTGAAAAAAGGATATCTATAATAGTAGAAAGTGTTTTTTTGTAAATCAACAACAATTAAATGCTTAATATATAGGATAATTGTCACTTCTTTAAAGAAGGCCTCGCTCCTGTATGCCTTTTCACATATGTGACAAACGAAAGACTTTTAGATTTGTGAATAAGTACTGAAAGTTTCACTAAAATCTAACAATTATTTGATTTTTGCAAGAATCTCCAAATCAAAGTTATTTTTTACCGCAAAAAAGACGCTAAAATTTCCTGAACTAATCTTTTGTTCCCCGCCCCACCGTTGACACAAGAAAAACAAAATTTTGAAGCAAAATTTCGATCAAAAAATATAATAATCAAAAAATCCTTTAGTCAATCTTATTTAATAAAAGATTTTGACAATAAAATATTTTTATCAAGTTTGGACATTTTTTTTCATCATGTATGCTCATTTTATAGCGAATTTGTGGTGGTACCTATTTAAAAATGAATAACACCGAAATTTCAACGGGCTGTTATATCTTTTTTATTTTTTCTATCTGCTTGAGTCTAAACACGGCACAAAATACATGAAAAATCAACCTAAATTCTTAAACTGAAAAACTCTTTACAATTAATGCCTCCATTTCAACGAAGATAAATAAGTGCGTATATAATATTCAAAAAGCTATTTCTTCTGAACTCCATATGTTTATAAGCTTTCTAAATTTTCTCCGGGACAAATTTCAGACGAGACTCAAGTCATAAAATCATAGTCATTTCATCAGTTGCCGCTGAAATATTGTCTGGATAGCAATTAAAACCGGCCTGATGTTTAATGCGAATCAGTCGACGAAGAAAGCCGATCCTTCAGGATTATCACCTGCTTCAATCAGTGTCAGCAGTAAAAAATACCTGCCGTTCAACAAACACCTGAGAATACATTCCAAATGAAATGGTCCTATGACCCAGTAGATTGTCGGGGTACCATGCTGGGTCCCTCACGGCAATTATCTGCATAATGGTGGTTACTTGACGGTGCCTGTCTACTTTTGAAGTGACAAGAGACAGCTTTCATTAGGTTACATAGTACCAAAAGCAGGGGGTAATACCTGCGCTGACCTATTGGGATAAAGGAATTCATTATAATTCCAAACGTGTTAGTGTTAGTAGAATATAGACGATGGTCGCTAGAATTTGAAATCATTTCACCGATTTCATTCTCTCTTTGGTCTTTGTAAAAAGTTGGAAAGATTTCGTAGAAGGTATTAACATCTTCTATGAAATCTCTACGACTTTTTATAAAGACATAACATGAACGAAAACAAAAGAAAACACACACAAAAAACATTTTAAATTGGATAATTGAACGTAAGAGCAATCAAGATTCTTAGGCCTTAAGATTCCAATAAACCTACAGAAAATTCAAAGATGATTCTTATCAATTCTTTAATATTTAAAAAAAAATCATTTCACCCCAAGCAAGACGATAATACCATTAGGACACAAGGGGTTACTGGAAGTGAAAGGGAATAAGAAGACTTTAGTGAGGAGAAAGGATAATAAAAGAACAGGATTCAGTAAGACAAAAGATGGCGATTGGTGTTTCATTTAAAATTTTTGAACATTGTAGGTGGCAAGGAAGGAAGATATCGAAGAGGAGTTTTATAGGTGAGAATTGCGAGAAAATAAATTATTATATTAGAACATACGGTTGAATCTAGCTAATTCAACAGTAAAACTGTGAGACCTAGTTGCCAATCTAGTAGCATGCTTAAATTCACGCAGTCAAGATATCAAGGAGGAAAGCTCATCCGAACAGCTACTATGAATTATTTTAGAAAAGACAGAGGGAAGCCACGTCACGTTGTCGAGAAAGTGACTGATATCGAGATGCCAGGTCAGAATCGGTTACATTAAGCACCAAACCAAATATTGTAGCAATATAGCTCTGCTTTGGGTGTCTGTCTATCTGTCTCTATCTCTCTCTCTCTCTCTCTCTCTCTCTCACTCACACACACACACACACACACACACACACACACACACACACACATTTATTAATTCAAGTCAAAAATAATGTCTGTTTTATTTCCAATTGCACTGTCCAGAGTTCAAAATGCTTTCATGTGAGCCCTTTCGTCCATCTTTGGTCATAATCAAAAACTTTAATTCCCGCCATAAAACCCCGAATTAATCATAAAGATAAAACTCATTAATTATAGCTTTATAAAAAAAAACGGGTATTATAGGTTTCTACCTATAACACATTAAAACCTAGTATTAATTAAAAAATACAAATCCAGCATTAATTATAGGTTTATCAAAAATCCAGTATTAATTATGGGTTTATAAAAAAATCCAGTATTTGTAATAGGTTTTTACCTATAATTCATTAATAGCCACGATCCCACAAATTGGATACTTGGCATTAATGAGCGAATATGATGAGTGCCATAAAGTTTTCATTACTATCGTCCTGTTTAATGTTTTATGTGCCGTGTCACTTCAGGACGTAGGCGATCGTGGCTCTCCACCTGTTCCGTGTAGCTCTCAATAAGTTTTGTCTTGAAATTTATCCCAGACTATGTTCTGTCATCCACTTGCTTAAGCCCATTAAGTATGTTGCGCGTTACTTTCCCTTGTCCCTCTTTTTCTCTATCCGCCCCATGAGTATCAGATTTCCCAAGCATTCCTTTCCTATTACATGTCCCAGAAATTTCAGCTGCCTCTTCCTGATGTTAAGTTTTTGTTTGCATTCTCTCCAAAACCTCATCTCTGCTCACATGTTCGGTCCATGGTATCCTTAGCATCCTTCTGTAGGTCCACAACTCTTTTGACTTGAGTCTCTTCTTCAATATTGAGGAGATTGTCCAACATTCACTGCCGTAAAGGAGGACAGATATCACCTAGCAAATTAGTACTCATTTCTTTGTTACCAACGAAATCCTCCTGTCTCGTAATACTCTGCCTAAATTTTGGAATGAGTCTTTGGCCATCCCAATACGTATTTGGATCTCAAAGTCACACTTTTCATCCTCTGTCAGAACACTTCCCAGATATTTAAATTTCCGCACCCGCTTAATTTTAGTGTCCCCGACCTGTAAATTGCATTTCAGGCTCAACTTTTTGCAGATGATCATGCATTGTCTTCTTGTAGTTTATGATTAGTCCCTTTTTTTCGCTACCTTCTGTAGGAGGTTTTGTAGCTTGCTTTCCGTGTCTGCTATCAGTACTGTGTCATCTGCGTATCGTATGTTGTTAAGATTGTGGCCGCCAATGACGAATCCTGGTAGGATTTCCAATTCTCTCCGAATTGCCTCTTTGTATAGATTGAATAAGTCCGGTGAGAAGACACATCCTTGCCTTACACCCCTTTCTATTTTTGTATATCTGCTGAACTCATTTTTTTAATCTTTATGCAGGTTGTTTGCTGCCAGTATAGGTTTTTGATTATGCTGATGTCTTTCCCAAATATGTCCAGGTTGCTGAGCAGCTCCAACAGATCTTTGTGGTGTACTTTGTCGAACGCCTTTGTGTAGTGATTTTCCAAGAGTAGCTCAGATGTGGCACAAAGGCCGAAAGTATGGGGCACCCAGTGAGGATCGAACTCACTACTCAGTCATAATTATTCTAGCAAGACAATCTTGCTAACCATTACACCACCTCGAGGTTCCAAACGCCTTTGCGTAGTCTATAAAACACAGGTGCACGTCCTGCTGCATTTGTATTGCTCTTTCTGATGACATTCTGAGCATGAATAGCGCGTTCCTTGTTCTGGTATCTTTGACGAACCCACAAACATATACATATGCAAATTCATAACCTCATTATTTAACTCTTTTATATATATATATATATATATATATATATATATATATATATATATATATATATAAATGTGTGTATTTCTAAATTATTTCAGAAAGAACACTTCTCTCTGTTTATCTATCATTTCCACTCCGTGCCCTACATCTGTGTGTGTGTGTGTGTGTGTGTCTGTCTGTCTGTCTTATATATATATATATATATATATATATATATATATATATATATATATATATATATATATATATACGGCTTTCATATTGTTAACTACTTGTTTTATCTATATATAAGACTGTTTTTCTTATTAGAATCGAAACTACAATTTGCTGAATGAATGTAACATCTTTCGGTAAATTTAGGATTAAATTCTGTTCGTCCGGCGCAGATGTAAGTCATTGTTATTGAGATGTTAATAGCTACGTTACGAGTTTTAAGCTTTAAAAATGGCTCGGCGTTCTGATTTGATGAATAAAGAGAACCTTTTAATAACGTCAGACTTGAAAAAATGACTGTCAGGTACCACCGAACTTCTAATAAATTCATTTACTATCCTGGACAACTCCGATGTGGGTTTGATAAGTGAAATTCAAGGATGTTATCTGGCCGATGTGTAGGAAAAATAGAATTTATAAGAAATCTGTCTTTGTTAGGTCATAAAACACGTGGCAGCGAGGATGTGACGAAGAGCGGAAAAGGAAAGTCTCAATAGGCCCGGTTGAGTTTCCTTTTTCTTTATACAAAACCGTAACTGTAATGGTAATATCTGTCTGTATCTATGAGATGAGGCATTATGATTACTTGCATTATTTACATTATTTGAACTGTTATCCTTATCTTCAATCTTCAGAAAAAAATGCAATATGAGTACTGGTAAAAAAGATTGCTGAGACATTAGGTTTATAAGTCCCAAAAATTCATACACGGATGTCCTCAAGGACACATGGCCCAGTGGATAAAGATGTTGGTTAGATCCGGTGACTAGATCAAAAGAGTTGTGAGTTCAATAACAACTAGAACAATCTACCCCGGTGGACGAAATAAATGGTTCGGTTCGAAATTCCAATCACCTGAAGAATGCTGGAGCGTATAACAGCCGAAACATTGTGAATATGGCAATGAAGATGAGGATAACAGTCCGAATAATGTAAATAATACATGTAATGGTAATATTAGTCATCTTCTTATAAGGAAACATTCGGCGTTTATTGACCAAGCAGCCAGTGCTACCAGCGGTTGAAATTTACCATATTAAACGAGTATAACTAATGTGCAATGAAGTGTTTTGTATGCATCGGAGAATGCATGCTTGGAGAATATAATTATTTTCAATGATGTCGATGGATAAATTGTCGACATTTTATATTTTTGATTTCGCGCATGCGCGTTGTTTGTTTTTTATTTTGTCGACTACACAATATAGGGTCAGTTGGTTACCGTCTGTGAGAAAAAGAGCAACATGACACAATTCATCCCGCCAGAAATTTGCAAACGGCATGTGGCACTGTTTGGCATTCGCGCCTGAAGCTCCAATACTATAATTTCAGAATGATTGGGTGTCAATCTGAGGATACGGAAAGAGTTGAATGATATATCCAGTCAACATCATGGTGTTTGGAGGGATCACTAGTGATGGTGACGTCATGACTCCATTCATCTTACGACAGGGCCTCAAAATCAAGACGAACCCTACATCAAGCACTTGAGGAAGTAGTGCTGCTCTGGGTCAAGGAAGACCCTATGTCTGGCAACAGGACTCTGTACCATGCCACACAAGCAGGAGAACCCAGTTATGGCTGTCAGACAATTTCTGCGACCACATCACCTCTTACATTTGGCCACCTGCCAGACTGCAACCCCTTGATTATTATGTAGGGGGAGCAGTTGAGTGAGAGACCAACAAAACTCCTTGTAACACCAAAGATGAACTGAAGGCAAGGATTGTGGCAGCATTTACCAACTTAATGAGATCACCCAAAAGAGTTGCAGGAGGCCGTGGTTGAAGCCAAAAGCGATTTTATTGAATAAATTTACTCTTCAGTATTTCAAGATATTTTGTATAATTTTGGTAAATATATCTGTTAAAATGAGATGCCACTGTTATTTTAATTTTGCGTAATTTAGACGACAATTTATCCAGCGCATCCTTGGGGGGGATGCAAATAGCTTCAATAATTTATTTTTACTATTGCATTTATGGATTATTTTGGTTTTATTTATAAGAAACCGTCTAATATTACTATAGTTCCTTTGGCGCTATAAGACAGCACATTAACAAAGCATGTAAAGCAAGTATTTGCATACGAACTGATATCTTCATCTTTGTTGTTATCATAACTTTTTGTCAGTTGCGCTCTTTATACTTCTTCAGATGTCTGTCGATCTTCATTTAATTTTGATCTGAATCCTTTATTTAATCTATAGGGATAGACTGTTCATTTTCCACTGTCTATATCTAGAGATATCTCGTCTTGTCGTTTCTAGTAATTCTCGCCCTGTTTCTACAGAGTCTAAATCTACACTACCCAGCTCAAGGATCGAACTCATAATTAGCATGTTATCAATTTAACTTAAATTCGATTTAATCCAGTAAGCCACTGACCCTGAGTGTATTGTGTACTTTGTAGATATATTTCCATCCTATGAGCATAATTGCAAGTTCACAAAGCGGAGAATGAATGTCCAATGTAATCGTAAATGGAAATATTTATTCCCTCCCAGTGCATCTGTATTAAATCTGTGCAACTCTTTGGATTACTAAAGCCATTTTGCATTTCGTTAAGCATAAACAGGAATACACAGTTATATTATAAATGTATCTATGTTGTGTATGAATAGAAGAAAATCGTAGTAATTGTTCCAGCCTGTCGATTTTATGATCAAAAATCGAATTGGAGTTTATGATATTTAGAACTACTGCAATTTCGGAAAGACAGACTTCAGAATATGCCGTGCGTAATCAGACCTAACAAAAAAGCAATTATGTTGAAGAATTACCCGAACGTAAAAGAAAGCAAAAGATATTAGTTGTTTGATTGTTTTTAATATCGGCGAGTCAAATGTCAGTAGTGGAGCAGTAGAGTAATGAAAAAAAAAGTTAAACTGTGGAATATCTAAGATTTGGTTACAGATTTCAACAACAAACGTGAAATTCTGTCGTAAAAAAACCCAGTCAAGATTTCTAAGATTTCACTGCTTAAAAACTGTTTCGGAGAAATTATTCTTCCATCTGGTTCGTAAAGCAATAAAAGAATGACTCAATGTTAAAATAACTCCGGTTCTTTTAATTTCGAGTCACCTGTGGCCGAGGTGTAATTACTTATCCGCTTTTTATATTTTTTTTTTGAAAATCTCGGGAAAAAACTCTCAAGGACGTGATTCAACTATTTTTAAAGGTGTTTTTTTTAACATCAAACTCGTTCTACTCAACATGAATATTACATAAAAGTCAATATGTAGCAATATAATTTTTTAATTCATAATCAACGGACATTCTTGTAAAATATACGTTACGCGTTAGCATAGGCTTCGTCTGTCATGACTGCAAAGAGAACTAATACATGATACGGTGAGAGAAATTCTGAAATATTTTTTTGCGCATGCATTTTTTTCACGATATTTTATAATGTCATCCCTACTAAAGTTCCAAGATTCTCTTTTTATATGCTATGCACACCCACTTCAGAAAATAGGCGATCATGTTTCTCCACAATTTCCTGGTTTTGTTATTCATCCCCATTCCCTTCGTATTCCATTGATAAGAAGGCAGTTCCATTCAGACAGCTTCTTCCTAAGAACCGCTACACCGTGAAAGAAACTCCTGAGAGGATACGTCCCCAATCATTACAACCTCTTCAAGGTTGTGGTCAATCTACTTTTAACAACACAATTCAGTAACCATTTACCTTGAGTGGCCCCTGGCCTTATATTGAGTGAAAACACCATATATATATTTTCAATATTTGGGGTCTAATATCGGGAATAGATCGTATACATCTAAACAGTGTGGACATAAAAATCAACACTGCAGGGTGACTGATATTTCCTTGCTAACAATATCACCAGAATATGCCTGATGATCGTTTAAGATGTAAAACAGCCAGGAACTATGCACTGTTGATGTTTATATACACGTAGTTTATATATATATATATCAGTGATGCTAAAAAGTTATCAGCATAACCAAGAAGGCATTTTCCTCAAATTCTGATGTTTGATCCTTTAGTCAGATTTTTGGGGAGGCGGTTTGGGCCTAAAACGTCCCAAAATCTGATAGAATGACCAAACATCATATTTTTGGAAAGGGTATCTTAGTCATGCTGCGGACCTTCCAGCAACACTTTGTATATAAGGTATATCCGCAAAATATCCAGCCTTTCTAAATGTCACCACTGTCCATTCTTCCCATGTCGTGCAGGTTTTTGAGGGAGGAGGGAACATCGATCAGGGCAGATCATAACGATCCCTAAATATAAAATTGCAGACTATTTTGAAAAGTGGAATAAAATAAAAGTGGGATAAGTGAGTGAGATCTCAAGTAAAATCCTTTGATGAGAACTAAGGAGTCAATGCTCTAGGTAGGCTACTTTTTCTGTTAACGCTAAAGGGCTGACTCATTTTCTGCTCAAACACAGAGAGAGCGAGAGAAAAAGAGAGAGATTGGGAGAGAGAGGGAGAAAGAGAAAAAGGGAGAGAGTGGGAGAGGGAGAGAGAACGAAAGTAATGATTCTTAACGTGGGCCCTTACGATCACAAGTGGGCCTGAGAAATATTTAGTAGTGTAGTCATTAGTTAGGATTTATATTTTCTACTGTATTTTGCTTTTGTAAATAAAATGTATTTCCTGTTACATGGAATTTTTATTCGTGCTTAAATGGGTCTGAAATTTTTGACACAAAAAATGTGCCACAAGGAAGAAAAGGTTGGGAAACACTGAACTAGAGCATTTTAAGAACGAAGATTATCGTGCTTAACTTGCTTGTGCTTTCGTTCCTCACGGGGGGGGAGGCTCTCCGTAAAAGTTGTCTTGTGCTTGCAGATATTTATATAAATCAACACATGCTTCTTGCTACTCTATCGCTATTTCCATGGCAAACGTTCAGACGAGATACATTTCTTTCTTCCGCGGGATTCATTTTCACGGCTAAGACCCGACATGTCACGCACACTGGGACGAATCATCTCCATTTCCTTCGAATTCCATTAGTAAGGACGAAGTTCCATTTCGACAGCTTCTTCCAAAAACCGCTACTTTGTGGAACAGACTCCTGAAAAGATGCTTTCCCAATCGCTACACTCTGAACCGTTATCTTTCCTACATATCCTCATATTCTGCACTTCTTGTCTCCGCCTCATACGTTCACACAATAACTTCATTCAGTAACCCTCTCCCATGAGTGGCTCTTGAGCCTTGCATTAGATGAACAAGCAGTAAAAAAGAAAATAGATAATGTTCAACTCGACGAATCATGAATGTAAAGTTAAAAGTTTCTTTAACCCTGAAACACTTAAAAAATAATCTGATATTTGATTCTTTGTTCAAAGTTTGGGAAGTGGGGAGGGCTATAACTTTTCAGCCCCATCTCGTACACGGAAGACTTTTGTATTTCGTCACAGATGCGAATAATCTGTGATAAGAAACTTGAACACGCGATGCTGACATTCTCTTTATAAAGAAACAAAACATCAAAGAGAGGTTAATCACTACCCACTGCACACGCGTTTTTTCAAAGATCACCAGTTTTCGTCACTGGCAATCTCAGATAATGACAATGGCTTAAGTGTAGAAAAATTCAATCCAGTTAGCGTTCACCTAATTCTGCCCGAATAAATCTTTACGCCTATGACTTAAAATGCAGTTTGATGCTTCATTTCTGTATTCGTTTCTTTTCCAATTTCTCCTTCATGCACAGTGGCTAAGTTTGAAAACATTGATTCCACCAGATATACGAACGCAAAGTATCAGTTTTAGTTTATCTGTTAGCAGTAACAAACCTAATTCTCTTCATATAGATAATAAGCTTTCAGTGGAGTGATTAAATTGAAACAATTGCTAGGTCTGCTGCTAGGAAAGTTGGTTCAGTGTCGCGCTGGACCATTTTTCTCGACAGAATCCATCTTGTACATTTATAAATCTCTCATTCATCTGTACATTGATTATTGTTGCCATATTTGGTCTGATGCTCCTGTTATATATCTTGAGGTTCTTGACAAAAGCCAAAGATATCTGTAATGTTATCAGTCCTGACCTGGCATCTCAACTTGAATCACTTTCTCACCACCGTGACGTGACTTTCCTTTGTCGTCCTGGGTATGACGATAAACTATGTCCAACAGCAAGGCCTCTGATCAGGAGGTTTTGAGGAGCGTGGAACCACCTCTTAATTGCTGGTGTTCTCAGGTCCACCATGATTCGGGGTAGTAGCACCTGTTAGGTTCCCAGCTATGGGTAAATAGATAACCCCCAACGTGGGATCAAAACACTATGAAAGTGTAAAAATAGGTTTTAGTATCAGAAATACTCTGAAAAATTATTACTAGCAATAGATTTTTGAAAAAAAAAATTATCAGCAAAAGATTTTTCAAAAAAAAAAAATATTACCAGCAATACATTTTTGAAAAAAAACTACCAGCTATACATTTTTGAAAAAAAAATATTACCAGCAATAAAAATCTTGTCGGTATTAAATAACTCATTGAGGTTGATATGCCGTAAAACAAAAGCTCTCTCTCTGTCTCTCTCTTACCTTTGTTTTTTCTATAAATATTTTCATGGTAATTGTTTTATTGAGCTTTCCTCCTTGGTACCTTGACCGCATGAATTTAAGAGTACTACTACATTGTCAACTAGATCTAATCATTTTATTCTTGACATTGCTTGGTGTAACCGTAAGTTCTATTCTAATAGTTTCTTTTCTCGCACTTCTCGCCTGTGAAACTCTCTCTCAGTTTCTTGCTTCCCTGTCACCTACGATATTCAAAGGTTTAAATGTAATGTCAATCGCTATCTTCTGTGTTCCGGAATTCTGTTATTTTATTGTCCTTTCTCTTCACTAAAGTCTTCTCATTCTCTTTGACTTTCAGTAAACCCTGGCATCTCAGTGGCATTATCGCCTTACTTGGGGTAAATTGATAAAATAAAAATAGGCGTTATTTTATGAAGTTCACTAATATAAACTAACCCTGACCCGTGTAAATGACACGGATTTACTAATAAGTATTTTTATTACTGCAGTCTGTACTTTTCAACTCAGGACCCTACCCAGATTAGTTACAAGAAAAGTGACATAGTCTCCCTTAAAAACACTGAAATGTCCTCAACTGATCGTTAGGTCACGAAGTCATGATTTAACCTCTCACTATTGACAACTACCTCTATCTAAGATGACACATCTCCAATGCCTATCAGTGTCGCACTCTCTTTTTGTCTCTCTACCTCCCTCTCTCTCGTTCTGTTTTACTCTCTATGTCCCTCTCTCTTTCTGTTTCCCTTTCAGTATCTGTGATACCAAGAGTGACACACACTATACATAGGTACAAGCGTTTTAATATATAGATGAATTCATAACTCGTTGTGGAGAAGTGGAGAGCAAACTAGTCATTTTACTCTTTATTGTGCCGTGTTCCTTCAGGACGTGGTCGATCATAGCTCTCCACAATATCTTATCTTTTTTAAGTAATTTTTGTTTTACCATCTGTTCACACAAACCCGTTAAGTATGTTATTCGTTGCTTCCTCTGCTTCTCTTGTCCTGTAAGTGTTAGATTCTCTAGGTCCTCTTTCCTCGTTATGTGTCCCAGAAATTTCAACTGTTTGTTTAATTCAATCCTCGGTCTAAACATGTCGTTGTGTCAAACTTCATAAATATCTATATAAATATATATTGGGTGAGTTTCAGTTAATATATCTGTTGTGAGTCCGCTCATCAGGGGGTACCCTAAACTGATGGCTTTGTATCAGAGGGCAATAAGCTTAGTAAGTACCATTTACTATTACCTATATTTATATACATTAATTATACTTGTTAATATATTTAAAATTTGCAAGATCTTCTTTATGCTCAATTTCTAGGTTATGTACCTTTTCACTCAGACCTTGTTTCGGCCGTTATACTCTCTGTCCTTCTTTAGGTGACTGTCATTATACTCAACAGTCTTCTCGAAATTTTGAACTGAACTCTTTATTCAGTCCATTGGGGCAGGTTGTTTTTTTTTATTCTACTTCCCATGATTGGAGGATATACAAGTCTTATTTGGGATCTATACAAATTTTATTTGGGATATAGCTCATCCGAATGGCAAAGCATATAATAAAAAATAGATATAGTAATAATAATAATTATATTGATATAAGTTTTTAGTTAAAATTTAAAAAAAAAAAGAATTTAAAAAAAGTAAAAATCATAATTTTAAGACATAAAAATAATTGCAGTAGTTGTCGCGATAGTAAAATGACAGAAAACAATTGTGAATGTGGCAAATTTGCATAGAAGGAGAAATCGATACACCTTTGTAGGAATGGTGACTCACTGGGAACTGTTCAAACAGCTTGCAGATAAAACTCCCTCACGAGAGAGGGAGGGAGAGAGGGAGGGAGAGAGAGGGAGGGAGAGAGATTGGGAGAGAGAGAGTAACTGAAAACGTAAAATTCTTTAGCCCTATAGTAAAATTTATTCGCAGACGAATCATCACTTCAAAGCCAAAAAAAGTCACCGGAAACAAAATCACGAGAATCTCTCATCAGAAGAAGCCATTCCAACAAATTAGAGATATATAATTTAAACAGGCTGATGAAATAAAAAGAACTCTTCAGAGAACTAATAACTCTGGGTAAAGTAAAATGAAGACTGAAAATGTGTTCATTTCTTTGCAAATGAGGCAGTGTGCCAGATGTGATTTCATCTAAGGCCACACGAGAATGAGACAATTCTACAGACAGACAGTTTTCACCTGAATTTGGATCTGAAATTTTCACCGTATAATGTTCAGTAATTGTCAATTATAGAGAAGCACTGGGTTAAGTGAATTTACAAGGAGGTCATGTTGAAAAATAAATATTTGTTGCATAAAATAAAGGTTATTTTTTATCGTGACGTTAAGATATTGACTTACCTACGTCTAACATTAAAACCAAATGCCACGGTGTAATAGTTAATAGGATCGTCGTGTATAACCTCATTATTATTTAGTTAGTTTGTTCCTCGCTTGGTTCTACACAATCGTGGCTTTGTATTAGAATGCGTTAAATTCATTATCTAAAATCATTGAAAACACGAATTGTAGCTTTGGACTCAAGTTGGTTTAATCCAATAAATAACTCGGTCCGTTGTAAATAGTTAAGTCTCACGGTTGTGTAGCTCCTGTAGCAAGAACAGAATAACAGAGCCGATGTGGTGAAGGCTTTGACACACAGAGTAAAGAGCGCGTCGTCGGTTTCTATTATTTATTATTATTATTAGCGCGCGGGCACACACACACACACACACACGTGTTAAAAATTGCACAATATCAAGTTAGAAAATTCAAACCTGTAAATATCCTAAAATAATAAAAAGCTGAATGGAACACTACCATGGTAGTGTTCTATTCAGCGTTTTATTATTTTAGGATATATATATATATATATATATATATATATTAATAAATATACATATACCTACGTTTTGGTGTGCGATTTAAGTTTCGTTGGTTTTCCAGTTTTATATATATATATATATATATATATATATATATATATATATATATATATATATATATATATTAATAAATCCTTAAATGACTTTTTCAGATAATTTAAAAAAAATTATATTAAGTTGTAGTAGAAGGTAAAATCTGTCTCCGTTCAGAATTCGTTATTGTTAAAATGGATTTAAGTAGGCGTGTATTTTATTGTATCATTTCATTGTAAGATTTCATTAAAATAGTATTTTAAGATTGAAATCTCATGACTTGCTCTGTTTGTGCAACTTAGAAGGCACCGACTGACCCCGCTTCAAGGTGGTAAGAATCCTTACAAAGGAGTCACCTTCTGGGTGGATACTTGTAGACACGAGTGTAAACTCGACCAATGTCTATCTTTTTAGCTTTCATCTGTGAGGAAATTGTCCAGCATTCTCCTCTTTTTCATCTTTGCAGAGAAATCTCCTCAGAGATGCAAAGCAGACTTGAAACAATAGATATGTTGTTCTATAGAAGGGTGCTGAGAATACCATGTGCCGAACATGTAAGCGATGACGAAGTTTTAGAGAAAATGGAAACTAAAAGGACACTTTTACTTAATATCAGAAAGGGACAGTTGAAATGTCTAGGGCACATAATAAGGAAAGAGGGCTTAGAAAATCTGATACTCACAGGACAGACTGAAGGCAACAGGGACAGAGGAAAGTAACGCATAACCTACCTAACAAACGTGTGAATAGTTGGCAAAGTGGGGATTGAAAGCAAACTTTAGTAAATGGATGGTAAAACAAGGTTTAGGAGAGATAGTAAGAAGTCAAAATTTACAATTTGCCACAAAGGACCGGAGATTGTGGAGGACCATCATCACCAACGTCCTGAAGGGACATGACACATAGAAGAAAACGCAAACTGAACCAATGTCTACCTATTTGTTGAGTCATTGTGATTTCTGTCCTATAAGTTTTATATAACTCAACAAAGTAACAAAAAGGGATATTTATTCTTAGCATCAGGAAATACAGTTTAAATTTCTAGGGCACATAATGAGGAAAGGGGGTTTGGAAAATTTGATACTCACATGAGACACGGGGGAAAGCAACGCATAACCTATCTAACGAATTTGAGTAAATGGGTGGTAGAGCAAGGTTTAAGAGAGCTAACAAAAGGACAAAATTTATTAATTGCTACAAAGGACCGGATATTGTGGAGAGCCATGATCAACAACGCCTTGAAGGGACACGGTACATAGAAGAAGATACATACTAGACCTCTGTCTACCTATTTGTTAATTCATTGTGATTTCTGTCCTGTAAGACTTATATGCGACATTAAAAACTCAACAATGTTTGATATTTTGTTAAATTAATCAACCTAAACCAAAAAATCAGATGATTAAGACTAATAAATGTAAATTTCTCCAAATCAAGATGAATTCAAGATGTGAAGTAAAGCAATTTGAAATGTATTGGACTCTATTCATCTACCTCATTTTTCTGTCGGTCTGATCATAAATTTTGCTTTTAATTTGCAAGCACAACTGCTCTTTTTCATATGAGTTTAAATTGCATACGACATGTATTGGCGAAAAATCCTTCTTCTGAGTGGCTGGCTATTCTTATTTCCAACGGTAACGACACATTCTTGAAAAACGATAGATAATGGTAAGCAGATATTTCAATTAAAACACTTTTAAAAATATATATAATTTTTTAATGCCTTGTCCATTCAGGACGTAGGCGATCATGACTCTTCACATTTTTTTCTTTATTATCTGTGAATTGCATTCTTGTGAAAGATAGTTGAATGGTTTCCCGTTGCCTTCTACACGGTTTGATATTCATAGTTTTCTATCTCTTAGGTTAGTTGCCATGTTTCCTGTTGTAATAGATCATAGCCCTTCACGGGTTTCTTTATTATCGGTTTAACTGCCATGACTTCTGGAGAAAGATAGTGGTGTAGTTTCCTACTGCTTTCTCCACTGTTTTGAATTTAGTATAATTCAAGGCTAGAAAGCCAAGTCTACCTGCTATTTAACCTATAGCTGGAAGAAGAAGTGATGATTTAATGTCTTTCCCACGGGCATTTGTGTGAAAGTGAACGCAACATACTAGGACGGAATTTGGTTTTGTTTCTCTGATTTCACTTCCTGTGCCGATATCCGTTACATTACTCCGGATATCCTTTAAAATCCTTCCGTTTTTCATGCCAATAATCGGCATTATAATCTCTTTTTCTATGACAGAAAAAGTAATTATAATATCGTTTTTTTCCCCCAAAGAAAGCTATTAGGAAATCACTTAAAAGAGTACTGGATCAGATCAACCAAACCTTTGAGGTCCTTAAGACGATATTGCTTCAAGTGTTTCTTGTTTGATAGAAACAAGGTTTTATCTTTATTTACTGTTAACTTTTCTATCAGTGGAGGAAATTAAGTTACACTTCCTAATTACCAGAAATGGCAGGTGGCAAAAAGTGACATTTGAAGTCGGGCCCTTAGGCGGGGATAATGAATGGCAATTAACAGACAACAAATGAGTACGAGGATGAATGAAGACAGTTTGAGTTAATGTCGATTACAATAACGGCTTGTTTAGACTTGTTTTATTCCGCTTGAATCTGGTTGTTCTAAATTTTAAACCAGCAATTTTAAGTTAGTAAATGGACTAAATAACAGAAACTACATCACTTTCAACAACAGCAACAAATAAAATGCATATCACATGTAACTCGAAGACATAATCATGATGATGACTTTCCACACTACTTCAAACAAAAGGTTAGTTAAGAAACCCCCTATCAATATTGGAAAGAGCGATAACAGCTACAGGACTTTAGAAACCTATTTTCCTAAAAAAATTTTTTAATAAAAAAGTTTTATAAATTTCAACCAAAAGTAGCACTGACTGCTCGGTCAATGAATTTCAAATGTTTCCTTATAAGGAAACGACTGATACTACCGTTATCATTATAGAGTAGAAAAGGAAGGGATTTTTCAGACACTGCACAAATGTTAGAGCTGTAAACACGCAGCAGAAATGTAAATAAATGAAATTTCTTATATACTTTTCTATCATGTTCATTTTGATTGTTATTGTCATAATATTTTGACCTTTGTACCTTTCGGCAAAGCAACCAAGATGAGCATTCTGGTCTGAATAGCAAAGCAAATAATAATAATAATAATAATAATAAATATCCAGAAATAATTGATCTTGTGTCAAGTTACAGAGTGTTAGCATCCACTGAATATAAATCTCGGCATGATAGATTGGGTCAATATCTACATTGGAAAATATGCAACTTTTACGGGAAGGAAACTGGTATGAATATCACTGAGGCACGGTTATTGACAAAGGACCTGTAACAATTTTACGAGAATTTACAATAAACACAGACAGAGGAATCAAAGCTAATCGTCTAGACAAAGACCAGAAACACGGAATGTGTTTTCTTATTGACATGGCAGTCCCTGCAGATTGTAATGTATCTTTGAAGATCTTCGAAAAACTATCAAAATACAAGGATTTTGAATTGGAAATCTCGAAAATATGGCACATGAGGACATCAATAATTCTAGTTGTAGTTGGAGCCCTCGGATTGATTGGAAAATGTTCCGATTAACTCATTGAAGGGATTCCTGGTAGCCGATGACTTAAAGAAATACAAAAAAATTGTATTCATAGGTACATCTCACACACGATGAAGAGCTTTATCTATGTAAAATATGTGTGATCTTAGATTTTTTTATAAAAATGAACAGTGGTAAATGTCATGAAGCCGTTTCTGACCTTATGTCTCTGGTTGGGATTCGGAAGAAAATGTATATACAATAGAAATCAAAGTAAATAATAATAATAATAATAATTATTATTATTATTATTATTATTATTATTCCTCAATTCAAATTTTCAAGAAAAAGTAAAATGCAGCCAAATTAATTCATACAACTTACATTAAATTGAACCTGTAAAGTAATTGCTCACATTGTAAATTACGAGGGCGCATCAATAAGTTCATATCTTGAAACTTAGTTATTAACTGAATTTTGTTCTGAAATTTTCACTGTATAATGTTCGATCTATGAACCCATTTAAGTGCAGTGACAAGGAAAGAAATTATATTGAAAATTAAATACTTTTCCTACTAAGATACGGACATTTTTTTTATTGTACACCGCTTATTCCTAATATATTAAAAAAACTGTATATGCACTTACATTTGTTCCTGAGATTTTATCAGTCAAGTTCCTTCAAAGCATCAAAAGGACTTACGATTCCTTCACAACGTGGCTTGCTGGGAAATGAAACTGTTTTATCGGGTCTGTTCTCGCAAGCGTCAACCAGGCAAATGACAAGGCGTGAGTTTCGACAGGCCTTCGTTTATCGCTGTTTACATTGTCTCGTAACTGTTAAGAGTACATTACGTCAGGAGACCGTAAGTCTCTTCCCGCCATTTTCTTTATAATGTCACGTGTTAAATGCAACGAAGGAAGCTGTTGACCAGTTTGATGGATGAACTAATTAGCAGACAATTCAATTCTTTATGAGATCATGTGCTAGTTTTATTCTTTTTCATTCATTTTGGATTACTTTGTTTTATTTTATTTTTATTTTTTTCCTTCGCTTTCATTCTTTTCATGCCATCATTCACTCTTTCCTTCCTTCCTTCCTCCCTTTTCACGCATTTTTCTCTTGTTTTCTTTTCCCCTTTCCTGCTTATTTTTTACGTTATTTTTCTTTCTTTCTTTCTTTCTTTCTTTCTTTTATACACGTATTTTCTTTCGTTTTCTTTCTTTCTTTTTTTCTCCCAATTTCTTTCTTTTCACGTATTTTCTCTTTTGTTTTCTTTCTTTCTTTCTTTCTATCCGTATTCCTCCTATATTCTAAGCGTGTTTTTCTCCACTTTCCCCAACAACAACTCAAATATAAAAGCATAAAACAACAGTAACAACGACTGCCATAATGCATAAACGCCCCTTTTTTCCGCAAAGGCATCAACGGTGAATATATACACACCCCAACGCGCACGCGCCATGGTCAATATGTACTTAAGCTCTTCCGCCGTGTCTACACAAATGGTGAGGTGTGTCTTTGTGTGAGACCACTGAACTTGATCATTTTACATCAGTGCTTCACCTACCTAAACACAGGTTTTCCACATAGATCATCAAATAAGATTACCTGTAGTTCGAGTCCCCATTTCCGCTTGTTGTGTCAGGCGCCCGATTTTCCCATCGAAGAAGGCTGCCGCCCCTGGCATACCACCAAAACACATATCTGTACTATTATGGAATGGAGTTAAGCACGACGCATTGACATCCACATTCAAAAACACGAACTGACTGTCACATGTACATACTTACGCAGAATTACGCACATATACACTCATATAGACAGTCAAATACGCGAATAGGCAATCAAATGTGTGCTCAAAAGGATCAAAATCCGACTAAATGGTGACATCATTAAATACAATCAAAATTAAATTAAACAAATAATTAAGTATTTGGCTAATTTTTACAAAATAGAAAAATAAAATAGATCATAGTTCTCAAGATATTCGAACGAACAACCTCAAGGTTTACAAGTCTAATACTCTAAGTTTGTGTGACGCCAAGATTGGTGTGACTCTGCTTCGGTTACCCATTGTTATTGTTCAATTCTAGAGAAACGCTAGAATTTTGAATCGTCCCTTAAACCAGACACGCTCGCCTAAGACGAAAGATTATTGCTTGATCACTCCATCCAAGGAGAATACTGTATATTCCATTACTTGTAAAATGGCTTTTAATTTAAAACCTACACCTTGCTTTCTACCTCCCTTCTTATCTATCTATCTATCTATCTATCTATCTATCTATCTATCTATCTATCTATCTATCTATCTATCTATCTATCTATCTCAGTCTATCTTTCTATCGATCGATCGATCACATGAGTAAAATCTGGATTACTTAAAAGACAAAGCTGCTAAAAGTATCCATATCAACTATTCTGGCTTTAGGCTTGAATTTCACCGCTGGCTTCTTAATGAAATTTGTTCCGTGGTACAATTTTCTCTCTGACATATAACACTATTAGATTGTAGCAAAATAATTATATTTATTTTTCTGTCCTCTTTTATTCTCTTAATAAAATCACAATCACTCTACCATTGACCTCCTCACATTTAACCAATCAGTCTACCACCCTGTTATTTTTATGCGCCGTCGGTTGATGGCTGCACACCCATTAATTATAAAAGGCCAGGTGCGTAGGAATAAAGGCGAAAAGGGTACAAAAGTATAGTAGACTTTGATTCCGTCCCTTTCCTAATTGTATATGGCGCACATGCGCAGCAGATAAGTCTGCTTATTCTGTCAATTACAAAAAGCCAGGTTGGATCGAAACAGTCGCTAAACAAATGGAAAATTGATTCCAAAAGAAATAACAGACGAACGAAACAAAATGCTGAGTTCTTTGGCGTTATTTTCCTTCTTTTTGTTATCTATTTATTTTAAGTCATTAATTTGGTTGTTCATTCTTCGTTCGAGTGTCTTTATTGAGAATCTTTTCACAACCAAACACAAATGTTTAAATACGAGAGGATACTGAAGATTTCTCGGCCCGACACCCCCCTGAAAACCTGACCAAATGATATCACGTTTTTTTAATCTCTAAATGTCCAAGCCGAAAAATTTCAGTATCACTTCTAAAACTGTTTACAGGAATCAAATTTTAAATGCTTACAGACTCAGAACTAAAGGACCAATAATTACCTGACCTCGAACCAAGGAAATGCTTACAGACTCAAATATAAACAATCGACATTTACCTATCCCAAACCTAGTAAATGCTTAGACTCAAATACAAAACGACCAATATTTACCTATCCCCAAACCAAGTAAATGTCTATAGTCTCCAATCTAATCGACCAATGTATATCACCATTGAATAATGAAAGATTCAAATATAAACAATCAATATTTATTTATCCCAGAACCAAGTAAATGCTTACAGACTCAAATATGAACAACCAATGTTTACTTATACCAGAACCAAGTTTTAAATACTTACAGACCCAAATATAAACGACCCACGTTTACCTATCCTCAAACCTAGTAAATACTTAGAGACTCATATAAAACGACCACTATTTACCTACCAAGATCTAAAGGCTTACAGACTCAAATATAAACGATCCACACTTACCTATCCCCGAACCTAGTAATAAATACTCAAAGAATCAAATATAAGCAGCCCGCATTTAACTATTCCAGGACCAAGTAAATGCTTACAAACCAAGTAAATGCTTACAAACTCAGATATAAGCAACCAATATTTACCTATCCCCAAACCAAGCAATCGCTTAAAGTCTAAAATATAAATGACCAATACCTATTACCTATATACCTATTGTAGATCCAACTATATACTTACAGATAACAAAATAAATTACTATTCCAGTACCAAGTAAATAAGTGCGGGCTCATATATAAATGATCGATACCTTGTAGACGAACTGCTTTGTTGAAATTGAAGACTTTGTTGAAATTGAAGACTTTGTTGAAATTAAAAATTGTTGACATGTTATCAAGACTGCAGGGCTGAAGACCTTTTAACACTTACCTCGGATTTGTATCTCTATCGTGTGAATAGAAAGAATTCAATTCAATCATCAACGCCAGATTTTATTCCTGTTTTTCCTTCAATTAAAAGATTTCTCATCGTTACGCAGAGCCACGGTATTTATTAAGTGCTTCAAGTCTTCTTTTAATATTTACAAATTTCTGATTTACCGGACCTGAATTTTGCAAGCACTTAAGTCGTTTACGTATAAATAAAATAAAATCGACTGCGGAGCGTTTGGGTTATGATATACGAGGGTGTGTTGAAAATCTGTTGGCTCAAAACACTTCCCGAAATCAGTTCAAATGACCAAACCAAACCCAGATCTTTTATCGAATTCATTCTATTTTGTGCTGGGACCTTTTAGCACCCCCTTGTATGAATCAATAACAGTCAATAATAAATGCGTTCGTAAGAACCTTAGATATTTATATATTTCTCCACAAAACTTCTCGTAAGATATTTACACACACACACACACACACACACACACACACACACACATCGCGTATATTTTGGCATGTTTTCATTAAGACATGTCTCATTAAATAATTTAGACATGTTTTGTGTACTTATTTTTAATACGATCCTCGTAATTATGAGAGGATCCTATTAAAAATAAGTACACAAAACTGAATTATTTAATGAGACATGTCTTATATATATATATATATATATATATATATATATATATATATATATATATATATATATATCCAGGTACGATGAGAACGAACAGAGTACAATTCCAACGTTCGTAATATTTGATTTAGAAGAGGGCTCAATACAGATAGAGCAATATTATTTATTTTAGGATATTACAGCGAAAATATGTAAAAATCGCTACATAACTGCAGTCGTGTTTCAATGCATATCGATGCATCTCATCAGCTGATTGTAATTTACTGGCGAGTGAACGAATTATCCCATCAAATTCCATTGTTCACTCACTAGTAATTTACAATCTCCTGATGAGATGCATTGATATGAATTGAAACACAACTACAATTGTGTAGCGATTTTTACATGCTTTCGGTGTAATATTCTAAATTTATATATATATATATACTTTGAAAATCAGGCGATCAGTTGAATCTGCTACCTTGGTTTCAACCTTACGGTATCCTCAAGTGACTTTTATCAAATGACCTCATAACGCTTTATTTAAAAAAAAATAATGAACATGATATTGTTTTTTTTAAATAAATATTTAAACGCACGACGTTGGGTGTATTAGAAAGGAGGAGGAGGATGTGAAAAAGGAGAAAAAGAAGGGGAAAGAGTAGAAAATCAAGGGTATTATAAAAAATATCGGTGAGGGTTAATTGAAATTTACATTTCTTTTTTATCGAGCCTCATATGTGCTTAAGAGGAATTTCTTAATATGTATGTAAGGACTCAAGGCTTCTGATTTTTGGCTCAAAAGGTTCTTTGGATCCAGAAATGTCTTTATTGCAAATTTTTCCTGTTGGCAAAGGTTGCAAATATTGTTGTGGTTGTTATAAGACTTCGCCATTTTTTAAAATTTTCCACCATACAATCGGATCCTTGTTGTTTTACTTTTAAATTCCACACATAGTCTTCCACAGCAAGTTTGGTAGAGCACATAAGACTAGCTTGAATGACGACCTATGATTTTACCATCTGCTTTATATATATATATATATATATATATATATATATATATATATATATATATATTACTTATTTTAAAACTTTTTTTTCACTTAACTCATGTTTACTTCGAATTTGCTTCTTCCCTTAGTTTAAATTTAACGTAGGTCATTTTCGATTGGTTGATCTGAGTAAAGCCCACAAACCTTATAACCACCCCCACCCTTTTTTCTTCTTTCATAAAAAGATGCTCTATTTTGCTTTGAAATCTGAATAAATTGTTCACTCGCCAGTAAATTACAATCGCCTAATGAGATGTGCTTATATGCAGCGAAACACGACTGCAATTGTGTAGCGATTTTGCCATGTTTTCGATGTAGTATCCTAAAATAAAGAATATTGCTCTACTTTGTATTGAGCACTCTTTTAAATAAAATGCTATGAACGTTGGGATTGTACTCTATTTACTGGATATATATAGGCTCCTGAAAAATTTATTTCGGTTGAGCTCTCTGGGGGAGGAAGTGCAGGTTTGTAAACAGTGACTATTACAGCTATTATAGCAAGACTCTTCGGTAAATCGAATCAAGTTCTCTTAGTCCCTGTGTGCTTATCTAAAAATAAATACGCTAAAATTCACCTTCGTCCCTGCCGTGTGCCGAGGTCTTAGTGGTAGAATCTCTGACTGACGCCAGTTCAGCCGGGATTCGATCCTAGCTAGAGGCAACCGGACGTCTAGTCACATTGAAGAGCTGTGATACAGGGAAACAGTCTGTCTGTGGATGACAAAAATATATATATATATATATATATATATATATATATATATATATATATATAGGGGCGTCGGGCATTTTGGGACATGTGACATGTGACAGCGAAACAGTCTGTCTGTGGATGACAATATATATATATATATATATATATATATATATATATATATATATATATATAGGGGCGTAAGGCATTTTGGGACATGTGACTGTGCGCCTGCAGTCATGTGATAATTAATGTACTTTTATCTTTTCACAGCATTAATGGTGAGCTATCAGCTAACACATGATGAAACGACATGTTGTAATTGTTGCGATACAAGCACAGCACAGCGATGTCCAGACTGCACGTTTATCCTTTCTTTTTTTTGGGGGGGGGAGTTACCAGGTCATTTGTACGCAACGTTCGGAAGGAGTTGTCGCTTGTAGTGAAGCAGAGAAAGTATTCACAGTATTCGTACAGTCTCAGGACACCACAACACAATTCGTACAGTGGGTGCAGAACATTATCGATGCGAATCTAGGGACGTTCATGAAGGCCATTGGCAGAGATCTGTAGGTGCCCGAGAGTGCAAACCGCAATGTAGTGCATAAGGACATTCAATCATACATGATGAAGAAAGGGTAGTTCATGTTGGCACACCCACACACACCCACAAGAACAATGGCTGCTCCGAGCATAACGATTACTGAACAAGTTCTGTCTTTCTTATCAACCCATGAAATTATATTCTGAACGCCCACTCTCCGAGATCCTTTTGTACTAATCCAGGTGCCCTCCCCCTCTTCGTACTTTGTTTTCCAATTTTCATTAACGACCTTCCATTACATTCACTTGCATGATAATACCCTTGGAAAAGGTATGAATCCTCTTCTAGCTATAGATACATAGCAGGATAGAATGGGTTCTCTAGCCCTGGGTGGCAACCGGTCTAGGATTAAGTAACTCTGAATTCAAAACTGTACGTAGACCTGGCGTAGTACATACTATCACAGCTAAAGAAAGGATCGTTGGCGCAATGATCCCAACTACGGTCGCGCCACACACACACACACACACACACACACACAAAACTTATAGATAGTTTTAAACAGACAAAACGTCATATTTTTCCCTTAAAAATGTAACCATTTTTTTCGGCCAACATCTCATCAGAAGAATCGTTGTCGAAACGTAAAATGTAACAATAATCGCGGGAAATGGATATACTGGGATGAGACGAGGAACTACGATTAAAATATAATTTAATATTAAAAAGAGGAGGAGAAAAAAGGGGGAATGGCAAAAAAAACACAAGAACATAAACCAGAATAAACAGTTCTAGTGAGTTTAAAAAGGAAAATATAGAAATTCACAAACGCACTCTTTAATTTCTGTCATTTAATCAAGAATTCTCTTTTTTTCTTTACGAATTCTAATAACAACAGAAGGAACACACAAGAATTTCTCCGGTGGAAAGATGAACAACAGAATAAGAAAATAACACTCGCAGCCCAAATTTCAAGCAAACGGCAATTTATATTTGCTAAGAAAATAATTGCAGAACATCAAAAAGGAAAAATGACGTCAAATGTCAAAACTATTATTAAATTGATCAAATAACGATACATGTTTGAAGGCGGGTTTTAAAAGAATTCTTGAAATTGCAATCAAATTACAAATAAACATCATTAAATATAAAATAATTAATAACAGGTAGGATTTCTTAACTACGTTTGATCTCATTCATTTTTATCATTACGCATTCAATGACACAGCAAAATCATTCTCTAGGACGAAAATGAAACAACCATTTTGGTTATATCTTTGGTTTTAGCACTTATCACTGACCCCTGACCTTACTACCACTCCAATATATGCCCATTTAGCTTTTCCCATTTTTTCGCATGAATGAAATAACTAAATTTGGCAGCTGGAAAATAGGTTTTTCGATTAAAAATTGGCATTTTCTATTTTGTCACCAGTATCTATCTTAACAGTTATCGATACGCATTTAAAACTTCGAACAGATTATCAGCGGTCAGGAATGAACGTCAGCTTTACTGGAACAACAAATATATTGTATGCATTATGTAAACGTGTTGCTAATAATTTTTAATATAGAAATGCATTACAAATTATTTTACAATAGAATTAAATCGTAAAAAGAAAAGCACGAAGAAAGATTGTCAGTGATAAGAAATCAATACCAATGTTACTGACAGAAGAGTTACATTTGGGTTGTTTTGTTTTACGGCATATCAAACTCAATGGGTTATTTAATGTCAACAAGATTTCTATTGCTAGTAATATTTTTCCAAAAATGTATTGCTGGTAATATTTTTCCAAAAATGTATTGCTGGTAGTAAAACCTATTTTTACACTTTCATAGTGTTTTGACCCCAGTTTAGGGGTTAACTATTTGCCCATAGCTGGGACCCTAACAGGTGCTACCACCCCGGGACAGGGTGGACCTGGGAACACAAGCAATTAAGAGGTGGTTCCACACTCCACAAAAGCTCCTGATCAGAGGCCTTGCGGCTGGATGTAGTTTATCGTCTTACCCAGGACGCGGACGTAGTTTATCGTCATACCTAGGACGATGACAGAATAGTGTTTATATATAATTGCAAAAACGCACAAATGATGGAAAAAGGAGAAAAGAAATACTGTTATTATTGTTGTATAATACGCACTTTTCTTCCAACTTTAAAAGCCTAAAACTTAATGGTGCATATTATATACAAGAAGTAAACATTAACGTTTTTCTATGTACGTGCGTCACCATTTTGGGGACTGTATGACCGACAGTTAGTTATTTTATGGTCCAAACAAATTAATGCGTGACAAAGAGTTTAATCACCAACGAAACATTGCATTTGTTTTAAAAGAAATTATTCACATAGAAATTGATCCTATTTTAATCTGCTTCCTTGCTATCAATTTCAAAGATGTCCGTCTTGACAGTTTCGTCTATGTTGTCATTATTGTTTCATTTTCATCAGCCTTGATGCTATCATTGTCCACAGTCATCTTGTCCTCCCTCAAAAACGATCTCGTCTTCACTGCCGTCCAGTGCAGTTCACTAGCCACTAAAATGCGTTTGTTCATAATGTTACTTTCTTCTTGCGTATGGACTTATCGCTGCACGCATGATGCAGTTTTCAGTGAACAGGTTCGTGTGTTCGCCCTAAATATCGTATAAATGTTGTGTTTCAAAACTTTATGTAAACTATACAAATTCTTGTTTTTAATCAATACGAACCAGATAAAAAGTTGAACAAATACTAAATTTAGACCAAATTTAGCTGCTACAAATTCTAAAAGGTCAATGCGTATTATACATTTTTTCAGAATTTCATAGCTCAAAGTTAGTGGTGCGTATTATACATAAGCGTGCATTATAGACGAATAATTACAGTATGCATGTGTGTGGGAAAATGATATTATTCACATTAGATATTACATCGCATATAGTTTATATGTAATTATACAAATTTGAATGAAATTATTTTCGTTCTCTGGTTTATTAAATTTACATTTTTTAAATAATCAAATTTATGGATAGTAGAACGTTATGGCTAAAATATTTCGACAGAGTAAACCGAACACACACACACACACACACACACACACACACACACGCATACACACATGTGGGAGGTATTTCTGCAGGACCATATATATATATATAAAAGTCAACATTGAAGTCAGCACTCAGCGGTGACAGGCTGTTTCATGCTAGACGGACTGACGATTGCATCTAGAATGAAACAGCTTGTTGCCTCTGAGTGTTGACTTCTATGTTCACTTTTATATTTATATTTACATACGCTCTATTTCTGATATTGAGCACTTTATCCCATAAATATAGCACACCTTAAAACTATATTTCTTCATATATATATATATATATATATATATATATATATATATATATATGTGTATATATATATATATATATGTGTGTGTGTGTGTGTGTGTGTACAGGATCCTGTAGAAATACCTTCCACATATATTTCCCACATAATGTTATCACATTAGCCAGATGAAGACACCATTGTCTTACTATTATGTGGGAGGTATTTCTGAGAGGTATATGTGTCAGGTATATATATATATACGAGTATAAAGAAATTAAAAGATTAACTTGTAAAGCAAATACAATCGATCGATCGTGTATTATTTATTGCGAGCATTATTTTACACATTTATTTTATTCTATTTCTGATTTTTTTTTCATTCTCTCTTGCTTTTAAAGCTTCTGCATTCATTTCCCGTAATACAATTCCCTCGATCTGTCTCGCAATCTAGATAGTTACGCATTTCTCATGTTAAAATCTAGATGGAAAGTTAGGATTTCTAATGTTGATTTTCAAAGTAGGCATAGCTTATCAACTTCAAGGATTGTTGCATCACAATCTACCTATCTATATTTAGATATGTACCCGGACCAAGCAAATTAACCTTCTTAAATATGCAATTGTTTCTTTTGCCTTTCTTTCCTTTCACCCGTTTTACTTCACATCGATTATATTGATCTTTCTTTTTTCGTTCTTTCTTTGCTTCCGCAATGTCTATCATTCTTTTTTCTTTTTTATCTTTTTTCTTTAATTTTTAGTTTCTTTCTTTTCTCTTTCTTTTCTTTTCTTTTCTTCCATCAAAAGAAGCAAGAGAGAAAGAAGTGAAAGAAGGAAGGAAGGAAGTTCTTTCTTTTCTTTCTTTCTTTCTTTCTTTCTTTCTTTGTTTCTTTCTTTGTTTCTTTGTCATTTACTACTTTTTTAACCTAAAAATTATTATTACGAACTCCTACAACAGCCGCGGGAAACGACAAAGAATATCTTTGGCGAGAAGATGTTTCACAAAGTAAGCGAATGACGCTTGCAGGTACAAATCCACGCAAAAACAATTCATATTGGCAAAGAAAAATAATTCCACAAGAACATCAAAGCCGGAAAGCGACGTCAGGTGTCAAAACTATTTTTAAATAGATAAAGTAATGATGCATGTTTGAAGACGGATTTTAAAAGAATTCTTGAAATTGCAACCAAATTATAACAAAAATTAAAATAATCTTATTAATTTTATTTTGTTTTCACTAAATGAACGCCATTAATTGAAAAATTAAGTAAAGAAGATTTTATTGATTTCGTTTGAAATTAGACTGAACCTTTATTTCGGCAATGCCTCGCCACTGTAATTCAGGATATGTCTATCGTAAACAGCATAGCGTTTAAATAGAACAAGTTTTAATGTATTTTTAAATGACAACAGCGTAGCAACAAAAGCTCAGTAAGACCTGTGCTGCAAATAATAGTCTAGTTTAGTCTGGCGCAAGATTGTATAAAAGTGGAAGTTTTTTCTGCGCCAATTTTCGACTTGGTAGGATTTACCTGCACTGAAGGTCAACATACGATCGTCATTCTACGATCCTTGGGAAGCAACACGGGTCGAAAATAAAGAAAAAAAGTCTCCGTGGTGGGAGGGGGTTGAATTCATTTCCTTTATCTTCGAGAGTATGTCTTAACGTTCTAGCTGTCGTACCGATTCGAACGTGAAGACCATCGGTTACAAAAACTCAAACCTAACTACGGTGTGATTGAAAAGTAACTCCCTATTTTATGTATGATGGATCCTCTCGGCTAACTATAATACTAGACTGGAGAGTCCATCATACATAAAATAGGGAGTTACTTTTCAATCAGCCTGTATATAACGTTCATTTGTCACTATCCTTGAACGCCCTACAATTTGCCATCTTTACTTGTACGATATTTCGAGGCTAATTCTTTATTTTCGGTTCGCGTTGCTTATTAAAGGTCGTAGAATGATGGACTGAAATTTGTGATGAAAATCAACGGAAACAAGAGGAAAGAAATAATAATCAATAATTAATAATAATTGAAAATGCTTTTAATAAATTCAGGTAATATTATTGCAAGGCTGACACAACTTATTTGGATAAAGTGTTAATTGATTGCGTTTAAGGCTGCTAGATTTGCCACACAGAAATACAGGACATTCTGTTCAAATGTAAATTAAAATTGTATCCAATTTGCACATGCAGTAACGTGCCAAAAGTCATGGAATGGCAGTATGTAAAGGTAATTGTTGGTAGCACTGCCGTATCTTGAACATCAGAGAAATATCAAGCGCTATATCGGTTGTACTATGACATCTGCGAAGTTAGTGTGACTACTGGCTAGGTGTCTCATGGCGATGTAAATCATCAGAGTTCGAATGGAGGCGTAGTTGTTCGTGCCAGGTAAATGGGATATTATATTTTTGCAGTTGTTGGAACATTTGACATCTACGGTGTTACGTGTCTACCGGGAATACTTAATAGAAATCATTACCGCCCACTTTGGTCAACGCAACGGGTTCTTAATGAACGCGACCAGAAGCTTGAATTCTCTGATAATTCTCGGCTCAAATTACATCCACATCCAATACTGATTTGCTGAGTATACAAGCGTATACTCAGCAGATCAGTTCCGCGTTATTTAGCTTTCATAGCATATAGGAGCAGAAATATCACCACAGTGCCCCTGTTAACACCCCAACACCGGACAAGGTGCTTTAATCGGGCTGTTGACATTGCTGGTTGGATCCTAGAGGACTGACAGCGCATAATCCGGTCCAATATATCACGGTTCCATTTGTTTGATGAGAGGGTCCGGGGTGGCACAGATCAATGAACCTCAGTTGTAAACAAGGCACCTTGTAGGTCGATGGTGATTCCATAATGATATGGGTGCGTTTATGTGGTATGTATTGGGACCGCTGGAGAGCCTAAAAACATCATTGAACGGTGACAATCACGTTCCCCGAATTCGTAACCATTAGCACCCATTCATGGACTACATGTACCCTAGCAACAATGGTTTATTCCAGCAGTATAATGCGTGGTGTCATCAGGCCAAAGTTGCCTAGAATTGATTTGAAAAGTACAGTGTAACCAGGATATAAGAGACCCGGATATAAGAGAAACCCGGATATAAGATAGATTTTTTATCTGGTCCCAAATTAGAGCCTGTGTTAATGTATATATAATAAACCAAACCCGGATATAAGATAAACCCGGATATAAGAGACTTCTTATCCGGTCCCGACAACTCTCTTATATACTGTATTATGAAAACTTCCAATGAATGATGTCGGCACCATTTTACCCGGCATGAGCCTCACCGAACATTTATGGCACACCGTTGGATAGATTTGTTTGCACGTAGATTCCCGCCCTTATAATTGTTAGAAAGCTCCAGACATCGATCAAAATGATACAGCTTAACATCTATCTAGAGGTCTGCTGACCCTTGCTAAATCGATGCCATGTCCATTTGCTGCATTTCGACTTGTTAGAGGGAGCACGATACGATGCTTGGCACCTATCCTATGATTTTTAGCACGTCCATGTACATACATAAACTGAGATGAAATTATATTTAATGCATTGAATAAACTGATATACTAAAATATTATTAAAAAGCCTTTGGATTTAAATGTGAATACAGTGTCCTGTATTTCTTTTAGCAACTGTAATCTATAACATATCTATAAGTCTACCATTCATCCATGCTTAGAATATTGCTAGCACATATGGTCCGGTGCCCCTGCTATTTACCTTGAGCTCTTTGATAAGATCCAAAGAAGAATCAGCAATATTTATTGAAGCGGCTCGGCTTCAGTTATTTTCCCACTGCCGTAAGGTTGCCTCCCTGTGTCTTTTCTATAAATACTTTCATGGTAATTATTCAGGTACCTAGACTTTTTGAATTTAAGCTCAGTATTAGAATGGCGGCGAGATCTCATCAATTTACAGTTGAGCTGGCTAGATGTAACCGTAAATTCTATGCTAACACTTTATTTTCTCGCACTTTTCACTTGTAGAACTCCCTTCCGGTTCCATGCTTTCCAGTCAATTTTAATCTGCAAAAAATTAAATCTAATGTCAATCGCTATCTACTGTCCTTCTGATTACTCTTTCCTCTTCCCGCTCGTTATTAATGTTTGTGTTCCTAATTCTTCTACGCACTGTAACCCCTTGTGTCTTAGCAGATTTACTGCCTTGAATGGGGTGATGCCGATTTAAAAAAATGCAAACTTCTCATATTATTATTTTAGTAGCAGGGATTAGTTAAAGACGCCGAGTCTCACCATTTCGGCACCAGTGATAAAATCAAAGAGTTTGTGGTTTTTAGTCAACTGACGCACAACTGAACATAGAATTGATCTTTTCAGTGAATTTGATCTCAAACCATTAAGCAAATGTGTCAAGCCTTCTTAAGAAAATTAAGAGATAAATCATAGATCCCAAAGTAAACACTTTCCCAAATATACAGACTGAAGAAACCAGAAGGAAAAATCTTAATTTCTCCCCACACACTCAGATAGAGGGTGAAGCGGATGTATTACCTTCTCGTCTATCTCCAAGCACTGTTTGATTAATTCGGTCCCAAATCATCAACTTCATGAGTGTCATGTCAGTCACACTCTTTACACTTAGAGATAAAAACACTGTGTGTTGTTGCTAACTTATAGCTGATTGTCAAGTAGAAAGCCGGGTCACTATGAGTGTATGGCCTAAAATTACTTCCTAACTTCTACGCTTGATTTGAAAAAAAATCTAATAAACATTTCGTTTGGTAAATTATTTTAATCGTTTATATTTCTTCGTGTATTGCGTACGCTGAGATGAACGAATAGGTCTGTAGCCTGCCACATAGTCAGCTGAATTTTGATCTAAAACTTTCACTGCATAATGTTTAATCTATGAGATTAGTATTCACCTTTGAATTAAGTGCATTGGCATAGAATTGTCCTTTTTAACATTAAATCATGGACTTATAGACGTATTTATGCACGATGTGTCCCTCACATTATGTTAAAAGTTATATCTTTTTAAACAGCATGGAAAAAACTATATATTTATTTATCAGGGCGAGCTAAAAAAATTATCGGTCTGACCCACTTTCCAAAATTTGAACAAGTGATAAAACGTTAGAATTTATGTGGGAACCCTTTCCTGGTCAGTCTGAGAACTTTTCAACTTCCACTTTTATATATATATATATATATATATATATATATATATATATATATATATATATATATATATATATATATATTGCCATACATTTTTTTGAAAATTGTATTGATCGGTTTTTGATTAATTTAACCGTTTTTGACAAGTATTGTTTGTCAAAAAAAGTTCGATTTTTTAA
Organism: Acanthosepion esculentum; assembly: GCA_964036315.1. Classification (NCBI taxonomy): domain Eukaryota; kingdom Metazoa; phylum Mollusca; class Cephalopoda; order Sepiida; family Sepiidae; genus Acanthosepion; species Acanthosepion esculentum. Next base: position 32,264,064 of record OZ038485.1, on the reverse strand, counting down.
TTATATTTATATATATATATATATATATATATATATATATATATATATAATAGTAAAACTCTAGTCTTTTTTTATAAGCATTTCACCCCAAGCAAGGCGTGAGTGCCACTATCACGAAAGGGGTTGCAGAGATTGGGAGCAAGAGTAAAGAGGCGTGATTGAGGAAAGGATAAAGAGAAGGACAGGGAATTAGATCAAGGCATCAGAAGATGTCGATTGACATTACATTTAAATATTTGAAGTCCTTGCTTCCCTGACAGATATAACTGTCAGGGAAGTAAGTAAGAGGAAGGGAGTTCCACAGACGGGAAGTGCGAGACATGAAGCTATTGGATTAGAAGAGACGGCTTCACTTAAACGTTTTGACAGTGAAAGGATGGAACTGAGATGCCAACCTAGTAACACGCTTAAGTTTATGCAGTTTGGGAACCACGAAAATAGCTCGTCGGAGCAGTTACCGTGAAAGTACAGAGGGAAGTAACGGTACGTCTGTGAGAAAGTGACTGTAGACGAGATGCCAGACCAGGACCAACCACATTGCATATCCGTCTCTGGATTTTTTCGAGGACCTTGAGACGAACAGCGGAGTCTTCTGACCATATATAGCAGCAGTATTCCATGCAAAGGCGATTGGTTGATTTATAGATTTGAAGGATTGACTCAGGTGAGAAAAACATTTTGGCGCGAAACAGAGAACCAACTTGTATGCATGTGTGTTCCCGAAATACAGTTTAAACGATATATAATACCCCATACTGTACCTTGAAACCTGGCCGAGTGCAGTACCAAATTTCATTAAAATTAGACAAGGGATTCTTCAGCTGGGGTACTTTTTCTGTTTTTATATAATTTTTCATAGGAAATTCAGTATTTAATTTCGATACACATTCTGATATCAATCCACGCATATAAACAAACATTTGTATATTATATTCCAACTATTATGTGTGTGAAAAATAATAAACATTCATAATACATTAGAACAACATTATTAAATAAATTTAAATATGCATAACACAACAGATAGTTATACAATTCACTTTTTTCACTACATTACACTTTTTTTTATAAACAACTACTTGTCAGATGAAGAGGCTATATGTTTTCCCATAACTTGATGATAAATAAATAGATGCAAGCTGATTTATTGTCGTTACGCATTTTGAAATAAATGCAAGGAAGAAACATGTACTTATTATTTTGAAAAAGACTACACCTGTTTTAAACTATAACTCCAAATTTTCATGCAATGTGTTAACTATGAAAGCCCAGTGGAACAATAAAATTTCTTTTATCGTCTTTAGTATTAATTATTAATTTTGCATTCAAAGTACATTTTATGGAAGACATTTCACTTTTAATGTAAATAAGTAAAACATATATACATTGATAATTTATTTTCATACTTTAAATCAAGATATATTTGCATTAAGGCGTTTTTGGTGCTTTTCATTCATTTCCAGGTCGAAGAAGATTTTACTTATTAACTAATAATTAATAAAAAATATACTTATTATTTTGAAAAAGGCTACACCTGTTTTAAGTCGCTCAATTTTTATTTTTAACTATGGAGGAGGCTAAGTAAAGTAATTTTATGCCGAATAAATAAAGTAAGTAAATGGCCGAGTGTTAGAACGTTCGCTTTCTGACCATGAGACCCGGGTCCAAATCTCACCATGGACGATTTGTCAGGAAGGACACTTCTTGATGTTATCAGTCTGCAGGGAACGATCCCAGCGGAACCTTTGGAAAGTGGTTGAAAACCATATCATGAGTTGACCAAAGCCTTGTGAGTGAAATTGGATGTGCTAGACACGAAGTTACAAGTCATCATTTGAGCGTGCTGGCTTTGTTCAGATTGTTGATAACGCACTCCCCCAGAAACTGTAACTAAGGTCTGTTCAGCAAAGTTGCAGTATAAACCACAGGTAGGCTCTGTGGGTATTGAGCAAACACAAATGCGCCTGAGCGGGCGTCTGCAATAAGGATTGGCTAGTAGCACAATTAGACAGTTATCCACGAATACGAGTAGCCAGTTATATATATATATATATATATATATATATATATATATATATATATGCAGTTATTATTTTATTTTACAACATAAATATTTTCTACAAATTATAATTATTTCATATGCATTTTAAGTAGTTAATATACATTTGCAAATGCTTCTCTATTGTTTGTTTTATATAATAACAGCTTCAAGTATTTTGATATTTTCTCTACAGTGTGTGGTATAATATGTCGATATTATCTCCTAACTTTTCTCCTTTGTTAATGGTTGCATTTTGGTTGTTTATGATGTGATGATCAATGAGTGTATGAAAGAGTGTCCGCTAATCATATACAGACACACGCATACACACACACACACACACACACACACACATTATATATATATATATATATATATGTATATATATATATATATATATATATATATATATATATATATATATATATACACATACATGACAGAAAAATATACTGACCAAGAACCCCTTGGAAATGGCTAATGATTTGGCCGAAAGCGCTAGGGACAGTTTCTATATTCTCTTAGCCCTCATAAAAGGCATACTGTAAGAACATTAGAAAAATTGAATAAAAAATATATATATATATCTCAGGAAAGACTTGGCATTATAGCCTTGGTTGCCAGCCAGTCTATCACAGAAAGAAACTGCAGCATACTGCGGGCAAATCTGTTCATTTATGAATCGAAGGAGATATGATCGTCCGAGTGTGTATCATGTATAGCACTTAACAGACTGGCTGAATCTTTCCTTTACACATGTTTCTAGGATTTTTTTTTATTCAATTTTTCTAATGTTCTTACAGTATGCCTTTTATGAGGGCTAAGAGAATATAGAAACTGTCCATGGTCATTATTGTCCCTAGCGCTTTCGGCCAAATCATTAGCCATTTCCAAGGGGTTCTTGGTCAGTATATTTTCTGTCGTATTGTGTAGAAATAGTAATAGTCCTAAACCGTGGGTGGGAATAATAGTAATTCCATGTTACGGTGCCTTTAAAACATTTTCAATTATCTTTAAACGTCTTTAACAAGTAGATGTTCTTAGTGTTATCTACAAAGATTTTCTTATGAAAGCAAGGAATTGTGCATGAGTGTTTAAGTGCTTCTTTATCGTACCCAGATCAGTTAAGTAGTTTGCCAGTCTATGCCTTAATAGCATTGTCACCTGGCCGATGTAGTATATATATATATATATATATATATATATATATATATATATATATATATATATGTGTGTGTGTGTGTGTGTGTGTGTGTGTGTGTGTGTGTGTGTATCCTGGCTTAATGCACAAGTGTAGTGAGTTCAATTTAGAGCCTTATTATATACTATATAACGAATATGGTTTGCACAGAACATTAATTATCTTGTCTTGTAAGAACATTCGCTATTGTACGAGTTTTGATACTCAGGAGTAGACATCTCTATTTCGGCCTTGAGCCAGATTAACTATGGTAAGTAAATATCCACCTGCTTGTATACGTCAGTGTGCATACATAATACACGGTGTTTTAAAAATTGGTAGGAACTAGCTCGTACATTACCTTCCCCTTTAAAAATCATTTGAACCCTTTTAAGCTGCTGTAAAGTTCCAATAAAAGTGTATTGTAAGGGCTTTTATTTTACGAAAACAAGGTTCTAGCCATACATGTGTGCTGAAGTGATCAGTAATGCGGTAACATTTTAGCATTATCTCTATGTACGCATTTTTCTATCACTGCCAGATAATACATGCTAAAAACTCGATAAAAATGGATAAGATGCAATATTCAACAGGAGAAGGCCGGAAAATGTTGTATTCAATACAAAGCAACGAAGATGAAAAGTCTCGTCCGAATTGCTTATAATTGTTTAAAAGTTTCATCTTGAAACTTTGGACAAAAGAAACAATTGGAAAGTTCGTAAAACTCACTATTGAGTTTTATAGGGTGACTGAGCTTAAACTTGTTTTATTTTTCAATTAACTGCTCTTATTTCTGACACATGAAATCTAAATAAATAAAATTTGAATATTATAGTCTACTGTGCATGAGAATGCAAATAATCTATGAAGGATTGTAACGCTAAAGCGTTACAATCCTTCATAGATTATTTTACGATTCTTTATTTTTTTATTTGTCAATTTGTCATTTGAATAACTTTTCAAAACAGGTTTTTGAAAGTAATATGTTTGGTATGTCTTCAGTTATAAATAATTGGGTGTGGCATTTTATATCGAAAAAACCCCATATGCATGCACGACTGAATTCTCATTTTATATATCTTTCTATTGTACTAAAGCCCAGTCGACAGCAATGAAGATATTAAAATAAAGAATAATTAATTTTTTACAATGACTGCTTAAGTCATTGTAAAAAATTAATTATTCTTTATTTTAATATCTTTCAAATTAAATTACATTTAAAACCAAAAATATGAATCAATAGACGAGATAGATAATATATCATGAGGCTATATTTCCAGTTTGAGATGAAGAAGAAGAGTATTTGCAATGAGCATTAGTGTCTGGAGTTCAAGCTCAGATAAGAGCTAAGGTAGTAGAGCAGTCCTCAGCCAGTTGGCGTAAATCTATCTTCGTATTCTCCATTGAGCTCTGTGTTAAGCTAAGGAAATGTTGATACCTATAAGTCTGTCACTTGACGATAAATATACCAAACAGGTGTCAACCTTGACGGGACACAATGATTTTCTACAGCAGCTAGTAATACTATTCAACTATTACAGATTGTACACTTATAATTGATTCATTGATAATTGATTAAAAGATCTCAGTCGGGATGACAGGCCCTTTCGCTTGGTGCAGAGTATGTGCTTTGTCAGTTCTACATACAATTTTGAATTCAGAGTTGTCCTTCTCCTAGACTGTTTGCTAGCCAAGGCTGAAAAGTCCAATCTGCACTACAATTTACCTGGGTGGGTGAGAGATAGATGCATACCTTTTCCAAGAGTATTTTTTGCAAACGGGAATGTAACGAAATTCGACTGGGATTCGAACTCGTCTCTCTGTTTTCTCATTCCGAGCAGCTATTATGTCACCCGTCACCCATATATATACTGAAATAGTGCAATCTGATGGAAAAAAAGATAGTGTAGACTCAAAAATGGTGCGGCGGTATTAAAAGGCAGTTTTCAAACACAACAGTTTCTCTATTAAGCGTTTATGATTGGGTTATTACCATTGTTTTTATAATTCTCTTTGTCCCTCGTTTAGTTAAAAGGTTAGAATGAGCGTTACGCTCTGTCATTACCTCAGACAAATAATGAACCATTTTGTTTTGGTTGCGAGGAAAGACGGAAAAAGATATATATCAGAGTAGCTGTTTGGTTTTAGTGAGAAAAAGATGCAAACATAAGAAAGAAAGAAAGAAAGAAAGAAAGAGGAGATAGAGGAGGCGATAACGTTCCCATGCATTTAACGTCTGCTTCAGGGAAATATGAAAGCTTCATAATTTTAAATTTCTTTGTATCCTATTACATTTTCAAATGATAATCTGAATATTAAACTATAGGGGAAATTCCAACGGGTATTTTATAGTCGTTGAACTCGGAAGGAGATTATTCAATCATTAAATTAAGAATTATGATTCACCAGAAAATTCAAATAGGAAAACTATAAAACTTTTCCTGTTACTGGTAGTTATTATTAGTGAGTGAGTGAGTGAGTGAATGAGTGAGTGAGTGAGCAGCACGCTGAGGTTAGGTTACAAATATATTAAACCTAGTATGCCCATCATAAAACCCAGGCTGATAAGGACATGCCAGGCACATGCATCACATCCAAATCTGCACGATATGATAAGTTTTGACAAAAGCAGCGTATAACATTGAAGTTGGGTGGGGGCAGATAGCAATTGCTTCAGGTCGGGAAACCTAGTCCGATAAAACTCTCTCTGAGTGATGGTATTCCCCAAATATCTAGATGTGATTTCCAAGCCTCCTTGGTTGTCTCCCCCTTCACACTTAAAAACCAAAATTCAACCCTCTGGACATTCAGTCATAATACTCCCCAACTACTCCCGCTGATGAACAGAGTTGCACAGTGTCTCAGCCTCTAGGGTGCACACCTAAGAAGTCAGACTAGCAAATGTATGATACTGAACGGGATATTTACTGTAGTTCATTTTAATTTACCAAGACAAAACTTTTATATATTAGCACTTAAGATCAGAAGCCATGAGATCCACGCCTGGTGTAATATCAGGGCATAGAATAATAGTAATAATAATAACAATAATAATAATAATAATAATAATAATATCAAGGTTGGCTATGGAAATAAGTTTTTTTGTTGTTACTAACTGGGTTGTAGCTATAGGAGTGTTGTTTGGTCAAATACTCATAGAGAGTTGTTCAAATTAGTTCTCCTCCTTGGTGCCTCAACCGAGTAAATTTAAGCGTACTACTAGATTGGCTACTAGGTATCATCGTTTTACTATAGAAATAGCTAGATGCAACCGTAAGTTCTATTCTAATAGTTTCTTTTCTCAAACTTCTCATCTCTAAAACTCTCTTCCGTTTTCTTGCTTCATCTGACATTTACGATCTTCAAAAAATTAAGTGCAACGACATTCGCCATCTGTCTTACTGAATTCTGGTCTTTTATTGTCCTTTCTCCTCACTAAAGTCTTCTCATTTTCTTTGACTTTCAGTAAACTCTGCCATACTTGGGGTAAAATGATAAAATAAAAATGGGCGTTATTTTATGAAGTTCACTAATATAAACTAACCCTGACCCGTGTAAATGACACGGATTTACTAATAAATATTTTTATTACTGCAGTCTGTACTTTTCAACTCAGGACCCTTCCCAGATTAGTTACAAGAAAAGTGACATAGTCTCCCTTAAAACACTGAAATGTCCTCAACTGATCGTTAGGTCACGAAGTCATGATTTAACCTCTCGCTATTGACAACTGCCTCTATCTAAGATGACACATCTCCAATCCCTATCAGTGTCGCACTCTCTTTTTGTCTCTCTACCTCCCTCTCTCTCGTTCTGTTTTACTCTCTATGTCCCTCTCTCTTTCTGTTTCCCTTTCAGTATCTGTGATACCAAGAGTGACGAACACCATACATAGGTAGAAGCGTATTTATATATAGATGAATTCATAACTCGTTGTGGAGAGCAAACTAGTCATTTTACTCTTTATTGTGCCGTGTTCCTTCAGGACGTGGTCGATCATAGCTCTCCACAATATCCTATCTTTTGTTACTCTAAGTAACTGTTGACCCTTTACTATTTTTCGCATTCAAAAGCCTTGATGACGATGCTGAGACATTAAGTTTATAAGAACCCAAAATTCATACACTGATGTCCTCAAGGATACATGGCCTGTGACTTGGTTCGAAGAGTTGTGAGTTCAATACCTGGCTACTGCAGTGGTGAACAAAAATTTGGAGAGTTGATTTAAAGGGAGATAACTTAGACATCCGGAAGAGACATGGTATGTGGAACTAGAACAATCTACTCAGGTGGACGAAATAAAGGTTTCAGTTCAAAATTTCAATCACCCGAAGAAGGCCTGAGCATACAACGGCCGAAACGTTGCGAACATTACAATGTTCCACTCAAAACCCCGTTCCGCCATCCATTTATTCAAGCTCGCTAGGTAACTTTTGCGTTATTTTCTTCTGTTCCTCTTGCCTGTCTTGTGAATCTCAAATTTTTCAAGCCCACTTTCCTCATTACGAGCCGTAGAAATTCCAAGTATCTCTTTATGATGTTAAGTAGAAGTGTCTTTTTAAGGCTATCATAGTAAGTAGCAAAGATAAAAAATATATTGCAACTCATACCTCTACAGAAAACAAAATTAGATCCACTTACCTTTAAGTGAAACCAAACAAGATTCGCTTACCTTTAAGTGAAACCAAACAAGATTCACTTACCTATGCATAAAACGAAACAAGATTCACTTACCTATGCATAAAAGAAAATTAGATTCACTTACCTATGCGTAAAACAAAACTGGATTCATTTAACTATACGCAATATATATATATATATATATATATATATATATATATATATATATATATATATATATATATATATATATATTTATATATATATATATATATATATATATATATATATTCAATTACCTTTTTAATCATTTCCCTTCAAGCTAGGCGATAATGCCTCTAGGACGCAGGGGTTTACATGGAGTGAAAGAGAATGAGAAGACGTTAGTGAGAAGTGATGAGAAAGAACAATAAAGGAACTGGATTCGAGAAGACAGAAGATGGCGATTGGCGTACATTTAAATTTTTGCAAATTGTAGTTGGCAGAGAAGCAATAGATAGGATAGGGGGGGGGTCCACAGACGGGAAATGGGAGAAAGACAACTATTATAATAGAAAAGACGGTTGCATTTAGCGAGTTAAAAATAAGACGGTGAGACCCAGTTGCCACTCTAGTAGCTCGCTTTAATTTATGCAGTTGTTGCACTAGGGAAAAAAAACCATCAGAAAAGTTGCTATGAAAATATTTGTAGAAAAGACAGAAGGAAGCCACGTCACGTTGGTGAGAAAGTGACAGAAGTCGATATACCAGGACAGGCTTCTTTGAACCTCTACGTGAAACAATAGTGACAATAAAGCCGCTAAGATGCAAGCGGATACTGACTTTCAAGTGTATGAGAAAATACTAAGAAGGAGAAAGAACAATAAAAGAATAGTAATTAAGAAGACAGAAGTTAACGATTGATATTGCATTTAAATTTTCGATTAAAGTTGACGTACCGACATGGAAAACAAAATTAGATTCACTTAACTATACGCAAAGCAAAACTGGATTCAATTACCTAATATATTTACTTATCTATACGTAAAACAATTCAATTCAATTGTCTATACATGAAACTAAACTAGATTCACTAGACTATACGTATAATAAGTATACATTCACTTGACTATGCGTAGAACTAAACTAGATTCCATTTACCTATACGTAAAACAAAACTAGACCCACTTATCTATACGTAAACAAAGTTACATTCACTAGCCTATAGATAAAACAAAATTAGATTCACTTGCCTATGTGTAAAACAAAACATTCCATTACCTATGCGTATAACACTAATAGATTCACTTACCTATACGTAAACCAAAACTATATTCAATTACCAATATTAAAACAAAACGAAATTCACTTACCTATATATAAAACAAAACTATATTTTGTTACCTATATGTAAAACAAAATTAGCTTAATTTGCTTATACGAAAAAAAAATTTGTTTCACTTACCTATATGTAAAACAAAATTAAATTAAATTATTTATATGTAAAACAAAATTAGACTTACTTACCTATACGGAAAATAGATTTAACTTACATAAACGTGAAACAGGTCTAGATTCAATTAACTATGCGTAAACCAAAACTAGATTCAGTTATCTATACATAAAACAAAACTAAATTCACTTTACTACAAGAAGACCAAAACTATATTCAATTACCAATACGTAAACTAAACTAGATTCACTTACCTATACGTAAAACAAAACTAGATCCAATTACCTATACGTGAAACAAACTTAGATCCACTTACCTATACAGAAAATAAAACTAGATTCAATTACCTATGTGTAAAACGAAACTAGATGCAATTACCTATGTGTAAAACGAAACTAGATGCAATTACCTATGTGTAAAACGAAACTAGATTCAATTACTTATGTGTAAAACGAAACTAGATTCAATTACTTATGTGTAAAACGAAACTAGATTCAATTACCTATGTGTAAAACGAAACTAGATTCAATTACCTATGTGTAAAACGAAACTAGATTCAATTACCTATGTGTAAAACGAAACTAGATTCAATTACCTATGTGTAAAACGAAACTAGATTCAATTACCTATGTGTAAAACGAAACTAGATTCAATTACCTATGTGTAAAACGAAACTAGATTCAATTACCTATGTGTAAAACGAAACTAGATTCAATTACCTATGTGTAAAACGAAACTAGATTCAATTACCTATGTGTAAAACGAAACTAGATTCAATTACCTATGTGTAAAACGAAACTAGATTCAATTACCTATGTGTAAAACGAAACTAGATTCAGTTACCTAGTCATTTGACTAGTGTCAGTTTTCGAGGCTTGACTGTTGTATGTGACTGTATTTTTGATAATGTGCATTTTTGTTTTGACAAGAGGTCATTGGTGTGGATAATCAATGAAGACTGAAATCACTATGCAGTTCTAATGATCTGGAACAACTTAGAAATCATTGTTCCATGGCGAAGCTCCTGGAACGGGGTGGTAATCTCGCCGTTATATAGACTTTTAATTGAAATAAAATAAATCGCGGACTTATTTACAACGGCATGAGGTCTACGAATAAAAAGGAATTACCATTTTATAGGATTCCAGTAGAAGCCAGAAAGAGAGTGTGGAATCATTAATGGTGAAGTGAAAGCGTTAATCCATTGAGCCATACGAGATCAAATCGTCTGTATTCAGTGGGCGACGCTAAATCTAGCACGGCCATTCGTCAAGGATTATCCAATGAAAATCTAAATAAAGCTTTACGATTTGTGATAGCAGATCGTCACATCACGAGTACCGTGACCAATTAGAGATTATAGAGGTGCCACATGTGCTGGTACGGTTAGAACAAGGACGGACAACACTTTTCGACCAGTGGACCACATGAGATATAAGGCGGGTCACGTTACTAAATATTTCAAGGTAATTTTTAATTGAAGGTAACTCGGCCATTTTCACTAGAGAAGACCATATACGTAAGCATCTGAATGGGGAAAGTTGATATCTTTTTCACAGGAGAAAATATTCCTTTTTACAATTTAAAAATCGAAGTTTTGTTAAAATATTACCACTAATGATATTATGATTAACACACGCTGTTGGGTGTTATTTGTTTGTAATTTATTCATTTGACTATACAAAAATATTTTTAAAAGAAAAAATTAATTTGAACGTTTTTCGTTTCTAAAGGGAAAGATCTTTACGCATACGATTTTCCTTAATGAAAATCTCCAATGGTTTAAACTGTTGAAAACGTTCGCTTTATTGAAATGTTATAAAAATCAAGAAACATCATGTTTAATCAATGTTGCACACGGAGTTGTTTGTTTTGTTTTGTTTCATTAATCATTTCACCCCAAGCAAGGTGGGAATGCCACGAGTACGCAGCGGGTTACAGAGAGAGAAAAGACTGAGTATAGCGACCATTGAAGAAAGGACAAAAGATGAACGGGATTCAAGAAGATGGCGATTGACGCTGCATTTAAATTTTTGAAGATTGTAGTTATCAAGTAAGAGGAAAGGAGTTCCAAAGGCGGGAAGTGCGAGAAAAGAAACTGCTGGAGTAGAAGTGGCGGCTGCATTTAACTATTTCAACAGTAAAAGGGTGGGACCTAGATGCCAATCCAGTAGCACGCTTAAATTCATGTAGTCGGGGCACCAGGGTAAAAAGCTCGTCAGTCAAGAATTTAATGTTATCCTTCCTACATAAATCCATGGACTTCACTTGGCTTTTCTTACGTTCATACAACACTACACAGTAACCCACTATCTCGAGTGGTTATTGGACCTTGTAGTGGGTATAAAAAAGATTAACTATATTTGATATATAATTTAGTAGAACATATAACGATCATTAACGCGTTACTATGAGAGAAGCCAACAGTTAATCTAATCCATTATTATCGTGTCCTTCAATCATGATGACCATGTTGTTGACGTGAATGACGATTAGATTTATTTTAATATCTTTCCAACATAACCTCATGAACTTGCCTTTTCTTACGCTCATACAACACTACACAGTAACCTTCTATATTGAGTGGCTCTTTTAGTGGATGAACATTAGTATATATATATATATATATATATATATATATATATATATATATATATATATATATATATATGCTGTGGTAGGATCCACCTAATTTGCATAGTGGAGTACCGACCATATAAATATGGTTGGTACCGGAAGACAGGGGGCGAATACAGAGATCCAACTAGAGACTCTGCCCGACTGCGACTTAGTCAACACATTCTCCAGGAACGGTCTTCCCAGAAATATACAAAAGACTATATGTAAATATTGTGTACACTTTCTTGTTTCAATACATTTCAGTCTAACTACATTTTGTGTTTGCATTATTATTCCATGCATTAGTCAAGTTTCAACAATATATATAACCTGTACACTTTTGGAAAGATCTTTCAGTGTGAAACAAATTTTCTTCACCTGATCCCTCCGAAGAGTTTCACGTCGTTGAACTGGGATATTTGGATGAGGCTCTCTTCTCTCAAGTCAATGGACAAATTACAGATGGTCAAGTTTCAGATGCTGACACTACGGGTTTGATGGCCCTGGTGGAAATGGTGTGAATGGTGTGATATGAGAACAAGGCCCCGTTAGAATGAAATGGCGGTGTGTTGTCTAACGATGAGAAAGACGTCACCAAAACCATGTTCTGCTATCCAGACATCGACAGTGTCTCTTGGAAATCTCTCCTGTCCGTGCTAAAAAGGATTTATCTGATAATACAAAGATGAGCTCAAAGTAAACTCTCGACTTTGGATATTTTCGGTCGTTTAAAACACATGGAAAATAATGGTTTCTCTGATGAAAAAATATTATTCGCTAACTGTATACGCGAAGTATGTTTTTATGAGATGTAATTTAATAGTTAATGTCGTTCTAGCCGAAAAAAAGCGGCCTTATATGCAGGTTGGCCATTTTAAAGAGTCGTTTTTACAGTGGGTTATTGCACATAGTATTTACTTTATTGATACAAGCAAGCAAAATTATGAAGATATTACAATCTTCTATTATGTAAACACTCTAATTATTACATTTGTTACGAAATATCAAGCATTATACGAGAAGGACAAAACAAGCATAAAAAAGAACAACAAAAAACAACAAAAAATGTGGCGCGTGAAATGGAAGTCGTACGTTGCGCCACGATGTATCACAAATCAACACTATTCTGAACCAGTCTGTTATATAGCGTGATTCTGGATTATTTCATTTGTTTTCTGTGATTTTCAAATATACTTAGCAATTTTCGAATTGGCTGATAAAAAATAAAAGAGAGTGTACCTTAAGTTATGTTTTATTTTGAGGAAAAGTGAAATCGTTGTGATTGTGATGTTTTTAAGGAAGAAGCTTTAAGTAAAGCTTAGTGAACAAGGGTTATTCGCGTCTTAAACGCGGTGACATGTCACTTGAACACCAAGTACAATCTGGTCGATATTTAACGAAAATATGGAAAGCATCCACCAAAAAAATCAATGAAGATTGACATCGGATGAGATATCTTAGATGGGTTTGTCTTGGAGTTTATGCCAATGAGTGTTTATTGAAGATTAAAAATGAAACGCATTTCTGTAAATTTGTTCCTTGATTGTTCTTAGAGGATAAAAAAAGGAAAAAAAAAAGGTTTTATACTAGAATTAACGCAATAAAAACTCTAGAACTACTCAAAGTAGATAGTTACTGTTAAAATGGTAATGATGAATGAGACGTGTGATGTGAATTATAGCGGAGGTGGAACCTTAACTTGAAGAGGTTAATATTGTAGTATTCAGGGAAGCACCCACGCGAAAGTGGCAGTTCTTGGGTAAAAGTTGTTTGGATGCAACTTTCACCTTACATTTGGAACACGGGTGAAATGAAGATGATTCGATTCCGTGGAAGTAGCATGGTGTATCGTAGCTGTAAAAGTCTGAACTGGTGGAACTAAATAATAGAACTCATCTGTATGTTTGCCATGGAAGTAGCGATGGAGTAGCGACAGTCTTGCAACGCTGCGTCAGTGGGAAAGAATTTACATAGTGGAGAATAAGTCATTGCCCCACAAGACCGCGTAAATGATGTGCGCACCAATTTCAGGAAAAGAGTTCGATCCGACCCTCAGTTTTTTAAAATTATACCATGACATGAGTCATATAATTCTGGTTATTTGGGAGAACATGAATATATACGGCATCAGTTTTTGTAGAATAAATATGATATTGTTTTTTAGAATTTAGACGAATAAATTTGCCTGTTGAATTCAGTACCAGACAGAAATACACATTGGAAAGATCTTCAGCGTATCCCTTAGATGAGGTTAAATTCTCAATGAAGATCAAAATCGCTACACTAGCAAATAGCCTACAAGGCAACTTTGCTAACCATCACTATAATAGACACTTCGATACTGAACTTGAACTCAAAGTCACATTTATTGGGTAACCATTGGAGATCGAATTTACTATAATAATGTGTTCTTCAGGATGAGCTTGCTAAGAACCACATTACGGTTGGCGCTCTAGTTAATTATCAATAATAACAATTGACTCACCGAAAGTCACCCACTCCTCCTTTCTACCTTACTCTCACTTGTTCTTTCACCCTCTTACACTTATTTCCCACATACATATACATGTAAGTGTTTTCTGTCAAAAATCGAGACACGCTTGCTAATCATTGTGCTACGTTAGTGATCCAAGGTATTTCTCAAATTCACGAGTGAGGCATGTAAACACACTCACATGCACGCACGCACAAATACATGTACGCACACTTATCTTCGCCCTCTGCTGTCTCTCTAACTTACACACGCGCTCATCGTCTCTATTCTTTGCCTTTCTTTCTCTTACCTCCACAAGTGTTTTATTCTGTCGTTTTTTTTTATTGACACTCGAGTCATTAAATGATATGAATATCTTGTCATGTGACAATGCAATCTGATGGAAATACCCAACGACATAAAACATCGAGTCCACTTCCAGGTATCGAATTTCTAGATAAACTGTTAATTGCGTAGAAAAAAAATCTTTGAAATTTTTTATACAAACATTCGAGATTGAGTGGTATATATAAATAAACATATTTTCTAAAAATGTATAGCGGCATCCTTCGATTAATGCGAATTTAGTTAATGCGTTTTCGATTAGAGTGTTAAAATTTTTATATACCAAAATCAGATTAGTGCATACATAATACTTGATTAGTGCGGTAAAACATTCTTCAGTTTAACCATAGTAATTGAAAATTAATTTTTTTATAGTTACCGATGTACACATTAGGCACACTAACCGAAGGATTCCTGTAGATAATATTTGTTTTCCGCGAATGATTTTCAGTATTGTTATCCTTTCTTTTTACCGCCACACTCTGGGTCGATACACTCTTCGATCACTAGAGAACAAACGACATGATGTAACTAACGGGGAAATGTGGAATCACATCATGCACACGAGGGATTCATTTTGGTTAACGCACTTCAACTTAGATTTGATCAAGTGAACCATGAACAGGAAGCAGTAGTGTTTAAAAATGGGGGCAGAGGGTTCGACTACCTCGGAAATTCCATATAGGGCGAGGTAACCAGCCAAAGACGGAAATAAAAATTTAGTGTTCTGTAAAAAACAGAATCTGGCCTTTCGTGGGTATCGAGAAGGAAGCTGTGAATTATAGCGGAGGTTGAACCTTAATTTGAAGAGGCTAATATTGTAGTATTCAGAGAAGCACCTACACGGGTGCCTGTTCCACAAAATGGCAGTTCTCGCAACGAGTGAAGACAATCAGTGAAAAACGTTTTTAGCGACAATCTGACTTTAGCAGAACACCCACAGAGAGAATGTCGTCTATTTCGGCCAATAGAATCTGATGTTAAGTATAAGGGAGCTTCTGGTTTCTATTTCTCTAAAACAAAACGAAATAATCAATCTTCTTAGTGAAGTTCTCAAAAAAATAATTTCCAAAATTAAAGATGAAAGATTTTCAGTATAATGCCGGATATTGCTTATGTATTTCAGTTTTCCCAAATTATTCGTTCATATTGATGAAAATAGAAAAATAGAAACAAATTAGGTATTTATGGGATTTTTTTCGAAGCAACAAGAAAGATGCAGTCAGTTTAGTAAATAATTTTTTTTTAAAATTGGAAGAAGAAAAATTTCCCATCAACGACTTTCGTGGCCATGATAACGCAGTAGTTATGAATGAAGTGTCTGGAGGTGTTCAACCAAAAACTTTTGAAGCTAACCCAAAAGCTATTTTTGTGAATTAAACGAACATCGGCCTCGATTTGTCCTGCGTCCTTGGAAGTGAGATACAACCTGTTGTTATATTGTTTATATTTTTTAAGGTTGGGAAAATTGTTTATTTTTTCATTTACTTCTCGTTAGAAACTGTTGAAATCAATTACTTCTCGAGCTGATCAAGATGTAACTCACGCCATGATACTGTGCAAGTAATCCACGAACAGTACAACTTGAACACCTAACGGAAGGAGAATTTTCTAGGGAAACCAAATCTGATGCAGGATAACTTCTGAACTCTATTCAATAACAGTTCCGTTTATATCTTTATTAATTGTTTGGTACTCGACTTTTTCATTATTGGAGAAAATTTTAAAATATCTGCAAGAGCCAAAAAATGGGGTTCTATGAATATTCATGTGACCTAAAAGGACTTATTTACATCGTGAATTTGAAAACTGACGAAATGACGCATAATGCAATACTTTCAGCTAAAAATGAGCAATACCAGTCGTGAAAAATGGGGAATATCATTTGGGGAAATGAGAAATACCATTTGCACGAACAAGGAGAAGAATGAGAAATTGAAGACCGCAGTGCCCACCTTTAAAGCGATAAAAAACAATTCTCATTTATCCTAAAATCATAACTGAAGATGAACAAGAAAAGATAGAGATTAAAAAAGGAATGTTAGAATATTACGATAATGATGTAACAGCCATGTAATTATATGATAAAATTATTAACTTTCTGATGTTCCTTCAAGCTGGAAGAAATAGACTTTTCCCGTCGGGTCCTAAAGATAATCTGGAGTCCCAACGGATGATACGCGTTGCATACAAATTATTACTTACCATCATAGTCGTGAAAGTTTTGAAAATGTCATTTTCAAAATTGAAATGAATAAAAACACACCAGCCTTCTATGTCACTAGAGCGATTGATCAAGCTAACTTTAATCAGCAATGAAAAAGAATTCTTCACAGTTCATGGAAAACTAAATGCTAGGCTACGGTTTTATTGATCCATTTTCACTATATGTCATTTGCAGAGTAGCCCTCCATGTACAAATTGTTGTATTTTTCGACTCCTCTCAGATTGGATTAATTAAGCTATTAATAAATTGGACCAAAAATTATTTCCGTTTGATTTTTCTATATGAGGTCAAATTTTGACTAAAACTATTGAACTACATAAAACATCAACAAAGCATTTGGCAAAGGATGGTTCACGGTTGATTCCAGCGATTTCAATGAAGAAATGAGTGTTTTAGATTATGAATGTCCTCCGGCTGTGGGTTAAATCGCATGATAGATTGGGTCATGTAGCCTTGGTTGGCAACCAGTCTACCTAAGAAAGTAACGGCAGCCTACTGCGGGAATTCTTCTGCTAAGTTAACCATGAATCGAAAAGAGACTTGATCGTCCAATCATACATCACTTACAGTATCTAAAAGAAGAAGAAATATCCTCGAAGGAGGCGATATTTTGATGATAACACACGAAGCATTTTGAGAAGTTATTCATTACAAGACCAATGATTCTGACAGTACAAGCATAAATGATATTGTTATACGAAGGCAAAAAAGTCAGATGAAGTCTGCTTTTATTAAACGTTTTCCATCACTTTTATCTTTGTCGTTTTCAACTTATATTTTGATAAAAAAAAAAACAAACAAAAAAAAAACGTCGTTACTTTCTGGAAAACATAATATAAAAATTTAGCTTATGAATGTCCTCCGGCTGTGGGTTAAATCAGGGTTGATTCCAGCGGTTTCAATGAAGAAATGAGTGTTTGAGAAAAAGAACAGCAATTGATCATTTTGAACAACAAATTATAAAATGTCTCAACGCAGCTCAAACATATTTCTATTCGCCAAAGAAATTACCACTGGAATCGACACAGAGTTGCAAACAATCCGAAAGTGAATTTATTCCATCTTGATAAAACCCATGTTTTTTATCATTTTACGCCAAACAAGACAATAAAGTGTTATATACCGTACCTATAAACACTAATGGGTATATCCCGATCCTCATAAATACGTTGGATACTATGGTAAGTGAGGGTAATATGCTGTCTAAGTAGTCCCCTACTAGCTGTGGTTTACCTACTTCACACCGCTGGCGAGTATTGTATTTTGTTGATGTTATAAAGATTACCATTTCATTTCCAACCTCCCTTTTGGTTATTCCTCATTCAGTAACCTTTCCTAGGTTACATCATAAAAGCACTAAGACGTAAGGGGTTATTGAATGCAAAAGAATATGAGAAAAAGAAAATTATTATTAAGGAGTGAGAACAGTAAAAGCACAGGAATTAAGACATATTGTTGTATTTTCTCTCTCCCTCGTGTTGGTGGGTGGTCTTGGACGACAGCGTCGATTTTATAATAACGTTGCCTTTTAGTCTCTTGGCCGGTGATTGATAGTTGTTTTAAGTCCAGAGATAAAAGAACTTCAACAAAGGGAATTTTAACTGAACCCGTTTATTAACGCCGACGTATAATCTTCTAACTAGCCAGTGGGGTCGCTCTCTCCCTCCGCTGGGGAGCAGTTCCAGACACGAAAGGAAACCCATTGTTCGACCATTAAAACTCAACTCACTAAAGACCTTTCTAAATCTCTATCATTCTCACTTGTTCAGCCAATCAAAATCGACTTTCTTGATTTGTCTGCCATCTGACCCCTAAGGTCAACCTCAAGAAGTCCGAGTAGAGAAACACTTCCTCTAAAAAAATAATAGTCTGTTAAACTATTATTTAACAATATATTGCTCTGATCTGAAAAATCTTTTTTAATCGTTTCACTTCAAGCAAGGAAATAAAACTATTAGGCCGAAAGGGATTACTGCGTGTTAGAGAATATGAGAAAAAAACTACTATTAAGGAGGAAGGACAATAAAAGTACAAGAATTAAGAAGACTGAAGATAACGATTGATATTGTATTTAAATCTTTGAAGATCAAGGTTGACAGTAAAGCAAGAGACCGGAAGAGAGTTTCACAAGTGAGAAGTGCGAGAGAAGAAGCTGTTAGCATAGAACTTACGGTTACATCTTGCAACTACAACTTTAAAATGATGAGATCTTGCCGCCAATCTAGTATTGCGCTTAAATTCGTAAACCCGAAAAAAATTGTTACAAAAAATTACAAATTGCCGAATTGCCAAAAGGTATTTTCGTTTTGGTCCGTTTTGGTCCGTTTTGGTCCGTTTTGGTGTACTCCTAAGTCAGAAAAAAGTGGTAATCAGTAGGCAACGGTTCAGTGAGCAGGGAGGACCTCGAAATCTTATGACTAGTTTTTGCCGTGTTTTTTTTTTAAAGTATGGCGTCTTGCATTATTCAGCATCAGAAGAGGCTCCATTCTATTCATCACTACTGGTTAGAATGCTTGTGATTTTTGATAAATCAGTTGCAGAATGCGACAATAGTACCCTGTTATGATTTTCTGATCAGGTTGCAAGAGTCTTCAATGGATGACCTCATTACAGCACCATTGAACGGACAGAAGAATTATTTGGTAAGGAGTAAGTTTAGAAATTCAGCTAATATTTTAGAATTTGTATCAGGTAAACTTAACATAGGTTTTACTTCATCACCAAGAGTCTCAAGTCGAGTCAGACACCATTACCAATGCCACAGTACTCCTACATAATATAGAAAATGTTGCCAATTACGTTGGTCTCTATGTCAATGCCTCTAAAACTGAATTCACAAATTTCAATCAGTAAGGCTCAGTACAAACTATCTCAGGTGAATCGATAAAATCTGTCGATTTTTTTTACATACATAGGAAGCGATATAAATTCTACTGAAAAGGACGTGAAAATTCGAATAACTGGACCCCCTTGAATAAAATGGATGCAATCTGGAAATTTGATCTACAAGACAAGCTCATCGGAGATTCTTTCGAGTCACTGTAGAGGCGGTGTTATTGTATGGTGCCACTGTTTGGATATCAACTAAAACCCTACAGTCTAAGCTTGATGAAACCTACACTCGGATACTGAGAGCTATACTTAACATGCCCTGGAGACAACATCCAATTAAATCACAGTTCTATGGACCCATCCCTTATATTTATACAATCTTACGCGAACGTAAAATTCGCTTTGTAGGACACTGTTGAGGAACAAAACAAGAACTCGCGAGTGATCTACTGTTGTGGAAATCTAGCCTTGGAGCAAGACGAGTTGGTCGCCCAGCAACCACCTACATTGACAACCTATGTCATGACACAAAATGTCTCCCTAATGTCATTCCGACCTTGATGCAGGACCATGATGGTTTGCGTGCTAGACTCTTGAATGTCCGAGCTAACTCAACCGATATATATATATATATATATATATATATATATATCAACTTTTATCTACTTAGTATCGACTATAAAGAAGAATTTATATAATTTCTCTTATGATTTGAAATATAAATTTACACAATATTTATAACAAACACACAGGCATGTTTCTAGAAAAATGCAACATTCTTGCAGTAAAAATAAGTGCATAGCAAGAGAAAAATATAAACAAATATACATCCTAGCAGCAAAGTAAATTAGAAATGCTGCAATTACGATTGGAATTAAAGTTGGCACATCTTTTGCAGAAAAAGCTGACTTTGGGGACGATGACAGCATCAAAGATAACAGAGCTGACAACATGGATGAAACTGTCATGACGGCCATCTTTGAAATGGATAGCAGTGAAGTAGACAATATGTAATTAATGTCTATCTTAGTGGTTCTCAACCGGGGTCCATATGGATGTTGGGGTCCATGTAACATTACTGGAGTCCACACAAAAAATGGAAAATTAATGGTCCACGGTAATATTTTAGTATCCAGTAGAGCAATTTCACTTAGAGATGGTTATTACAACTGAGATCTCATATCGTTGAATAAATCTGAACTTTTTAAAATTTATTAATTACTCACATATTTTAAAATGGTTTATTATGAGTTATTATACTAAAGTACATAAATGTTTCATAGAATTTAGTTGTTAAATACAAGTTTATTTTCATTAGATAAGTTTTACTTGAAAATGAAGCATATACATTTACTATTTCTATAATACAATTCCTAAACTAATCTATTAGTAAAAAATAAAATAAGCTTTTTTTCCATTGAATGATTATGGCGCTCCATCAAAAAGAATTAAGAGTAAAAGTGTTCCAGGGGTAAAAAAAAAAGGTTGAGAAATACTGGTCTATATGAATCATTAAAATAACAAATGGAATGTTTAGTTTATGATTCCGTTTGTTATTTAAACATGTGTTGAACATTAGTTGACTTGGACCATCGATATAACATGCCTTCGGCCATAACACCCTGAATATGCGACGCACTTGGTTGAAAAAAGTTAACATCTAATTATCGTGTATAATAAGCACCCTTATATTTCGGCTTAAAAATCTGAAAAAAAAGGCGCATATTATATATAATTACGTAATAACGAAATGGACACGTGGAATTTACACGGATATTGATAACAATGTCTATACATTATCTGACGCCTCTGCTCTTTTTTAACACCTTGCCTGTATCTTCATATTCTCGGCCTTATCCATTTCAATCTTCATTCTATTTCTATCTAAATTAGTTTACATATGAGTAAAATGAATAAGAAATGTAGATATATTTCTTATTACATTCGCTCTTTTATCTGTCTTTTGACTTAACTCTTCATAAAAATTTTAATGTGTCACAATTTTTACGCCTCCTCCATCTCAGTCTGATTTTCAATCTTTTGCTTATTGCCTTTTAATAACTAGCCAGGGAGCCTTCTTCTCTATGTTTTTCTTCCGTTTTTATTAAATTCCTTTCAGTGCGCGCGCACACACACACACACACACACACACATACACATACACACACACACACACACACATATATATATATATATATATATATATATATATATATATATATATATAAACAAAAGATTGACACCATACAATTTATATGTTGTCTTAGATATACAAAAACGCATTCTTTAAAAGGTCCTTTTTCGACCAAAACTTATTCAGAATACGTTGGTACCTTCTTAGATAAACAAAATGAAACGAATTCGCGCAGTAAAATCCAACTACATACAGGAGGGTTGAGGAATCACGATTCAAATGAAAATTTATTATCAAAACGAAGAAAAAAGAATAGAAAGAATTTGCAAACAGCGGCACACGCTGGGCACAAACAGTTTGTGAGTCGGCTATCAGGCAGCATTTGATCGATAATCCAGGAGGTGCTGTCAAATATACGGATACAGCATTTTGTTCGTTCTCTGTTTCTGTTAGGAGGGGGAGTGTAAATTTTTTTTCTATTTTATACTCACTAGAAATCTACATATTTTGGCTTATTGACATATTCCTCTTTTTCTTCGTTTTAATAATAAACTTCAATTTCAGTCGTGGTTCCTTATTTAACCCTCCTCTATATACTTGGGTTCCGCTGTGCAAATTTGCTTCGTTTTGTTTAGTTAACACAGTACAAATGTATTTTCTGAAGAAGTTTTGGCCGAAAAAGGATCCTTTAAAGACTGCGTTTTTGTATATTTAATGCAATATATATATATATATATATATATATATATATATATATATATATATATACATACTTCTATTCCAAACAAGTGAGATTTGGCTTCCTGCCATTTTTTATACAGTGTTGTGAATTACGTCTACTGGGCATTCGAGAAACTTAATGGGGAAATTTGCTCTCGACAGAGTTCGAATCTGCATCATCCTTTGTAGGAGAAACCACCGTCTTATTCGACGTACTTTAGGCCGCACGGCCACTGAGAGCATCACTACCCAACAAGGGTATGTCACCCTTTTGAAAAATACACATTCTATCGTTCAGATCTCGAAAGTCCATATATGTTCAATTTTCATATTCGAAGCGTAATTTAAAGGATCAATGGATTCACTATCCGACATTATTTCCTACTACTCTTTATATATATATATATATATATATATATATATATATATATATATATATATATATATATATATATATATATATATATATATATATATTCTTTTCTAAAGTTAATCAAACGTGTCTTCAACAACAAAATCTGAACTCAACAACAAAAATATTGTCTATAATGCTGTTGTCATTTCAACTTTGCCATATGGTTGTGAAACCTGGACTCTATATCGTCGCGATATCCAAAAGTTAGAAATTTCATAAAATGAAAAACAATGACGGTCTCTCGTACAAGTAGTAAAACTCCAGATCCACTCCATCAACAAAGCACTCTTCAAGAAACAGCTTAATATACCTGAAATTCTACCAACAAAAGCGAAGCGAATACCATCTACGTCAAATGAGTAAAACACAAAGCAAACTAACTTTGCCAAATGAAATTACAAAAAAAAAAAAAAAATGAGAGGAGAAGGCATTGCATGGCAAATACATAAAAAGAATGAAAGAAGCAGATGTGGACCAACAGAAAATACATCAGTGACTGAGGAGCTCCGGGCTGAAAACTGAGGCAGAAGGCCTAATTATTGCAACTCAGGACCAAAGCTTCGCAACCAGATCCTATCACTGTCACATAATCAAGGACGGAACTAACCCAAAATGCAGCATCTGCGGAAAATATGATGAAAATATCGACCATATTATCTCAGGATGTCCGGTACTGGCAAAAAATGAATATACCCACTGACATAACAGGGTAGTGACATATGTGCACTGAAAGCTATGCAAGAAGCACAAAATCAAAACCACTGAGATATGGTATGAGAACCAACCAGACACAATTACTCAAAATAACGATATAACTATCCCCTGGGACATGATAGTTCAAACTAACAGGAAAATGAAAGCCAACACACATCACGCATTATCATAAAAGACAAAAAATTCCGGAAGTGTATGCTTATTGACATAGCAGTACCATCTGAGAGAAACACCTCCATAAAATTATCGATAAATTGTCCAAATACAAGAACCTGGTGACCAAGATTAACAGGGTGTGGGGAATAAAGACTGAGACTGTACCAATAATAATCGGAGCTCTGGGCCTCGTGATAAAAAATGGACAATTTTACTAAAAGTGTCTCAGGTAACATCAACATAAAAGTTGCCCAGAAGATTGTCCTACTAGGAACATCCAATATACTAAGAAAAGTGCGATCAATTAAATGACAATTCCCCTATAGGGCCAACGGACCATAGTTTTCATCCGGCTCTACAGGATACAAAGTATGAAACATGATACATAGATAATAATAATAATAATAATAATAATAATAATAATAATAATAATAATAATGTGCTTGGGGTACCCGTATTAGACTCAGTGTCATGATGGGTATATAGGTCCTTGTCTTGGAGAATTTAACACTGACAGGACATATCGAAAGCAAAAGGGGCAGTGAAAAGTAGTGGGCCACTTACCTCACAAGGTCGTGTAAATGGATGTCGGAACGGGTATGCGAGTTTTGGCAAAGGAGCAAGCGTTGCTAAGAGCTACAATGGTGTTGTAATCAAGTAAATGGTTAAGAAATAACAAAACAAGAGGTTGCAGATAAATCGTGTATTGAACAGTAAATACAACAGAAGAGTATTACACGACTTGGGAGTGTGTGTCGGTTGACCAGCGTTCAATCTATACTACTGTTGATATTTAGTAGCCCCCCACCAGGGGAGATGTGGCACAAGGCCGAGTTTAACGTGGGTCATCCGTGCCCGTAGGCTCGGCCAAAAATCCCCGTAGAACCCGCATAAACGTGTTCGGGTCTGTCTACCTCCTAGGACAAGTCTCTGCCCTTCGGCACAGTTTCGTCCGGGTTCCTCTCTACCCAAAGGCAGAGAGTTCGACAGCAGCTGCGAACTGTCACCGCCTCGGTAGAATAATCTATATTACTGTTCCCCCGAGGCTTACTTTCCTACTAATTTTATAGTAAGTGGAAGAGTCCACAATAGACTCATTAGAGGGAGGACACGACAAGAAATGGATAGGTAGTTGTGGAGAGCCATGATCGCCTACGTCCTAAAGGGACACAACACATAGAAGTAGAAGATATTTGTACCCCAGCATCACTTCGTTGGCGTACTACTAAGATAGAACCTATAGAAATCAACTAGTGTTAAAAGTTATTGCTAAATTTACGCATATAAAACTAATAAAACAAAGTGAATAAAATTATTAAATTAAACAAGCAAGGAAGGAATAAATACATAAATAATTAAAGGAAGGAAGGAAGGAAGGAAGGAAGAGGAAATCTCAAGATCTGAAATCGCTGAGACATTCAGGCGACAGACACTTACGGCTTAGCAACGCTTATCGTGTGAGCCTGGTTCTATTTGCAAAGCGTAACAGTCATACGTATGAAGAAGCAGAATAATACTAACATTAATAATAATCGGTAAATGCAGCAAGTTCAGAATTAGTTCAAGATGCGACAGGGTAGGAACGGTGATCCATTGAAGATTGTGTAGGCTACTAGCATATACATAAATTACAAGATAATTACTGAATGAAATAGTAAAATTCTATGAGGCTTTTAAACTGAAACGGATCACATAGGCCTGGCCAAGAACATATTTGTAATCAAGAACAATAAGTCGTCAAATAGCAATAGCTGTCAAAAGAATGAAAAGGGGAAAATATCTAGACCTTGTCAGGGAACTACATAAATGTGGAATATAAAGGAGACAGTCGTATCCATCATTAACGGAGCACTTGGAATAATCCCAACAAGGTTAAGACGTCAAAATTCGTAGAATAATTGAAACCATCGAGATTACTAAAAATCTGTTAAGATATTGAGGAGAGTGCTGGAAAAATATGATGAGTTGTTGTCACTTGATCTCAAGTAACAGGAACAAGCTATGCTATGAAAACTTAAACTTAAAACTATTGTAGCCAAATGACTAGTTATGGAAGTTCATATTAAGAAGAAATTACCTGCCTTCTCTTTAATTTTGCACAATTATTATGGTGATTTTCAAAGCATAGCATAGATGTGACAAAAGGTCGAAAATATGGGGTACGCAGCGAGGATCGAACTCACTACTCAGTCGTAATTGATCTAGCGAGACAAGCTTGATAACCATTACATCACGTAGAAGTGGCCATTTCCCCAATTATTATGAATGCAGAACCTGGCGATCGCGATTGGATAGCATTCATCAGAAGAACAATAAACGCAATCAAGATGGAATTTAATGTCCACCATAAAAAGATAGCAGCTAAATTATATATATATATATATATATATATATATATATATATATGTATATGTATATTACAGTGAGCTTCACCCTGCACAAGGCCCGGGGACCAATAT
This sequence comes from Acanthosepion esculentum, assembly GCA_964036315.1. Classification (NCBI taxonomy): domain Eukaryota; kingdom Metazoa; phylum Mollusca; class Cephalopoda; order Sepiida; family Sepiidae; genus Acanthosepion; species Acanthosepion esculentum. Next base: position 32,237,697 of record OZ038485.1, on the reverse strand, counting down.
GCGAATAGATGGGGAAGATAACGTTTAATCCTAGACTTGAACAGATTAAAATTATAGTGATCGGAGAAACGTCCTCTTAGGAGTCTGTTCCACAGAGCAGTGGTTCATAGGAAGAAGCTGCTCGAATGTAACTTACATCTCACCAATGGAATTTGAAGTGAATGAGGGTGGTTTGGGAATGTGAGTGGCTTGTCTGCGAAGGGTCGTAGCCGTGAAGGTTAGACCTGGCGGAAGCAAGGAATGCAATTCGTCCGAGCACTTTCCATGTAAGTAGCGATAGAGCAGAGAAAGGCCTGCCACATTCCGCCTGCCAAAGAGTGGTTGCAGTTACATACAATCACTCTATCAAGACTGGGAAGTGAGGACTGGGCAACTCTTACTCAAATATCACAGCAGTACTCCATTTTAGGTCTGATCTGGTCTTGTAAAGGTAGAGGATAGCAGGCGGAATCAGGTACTTACTGGAGCGGTACAGGAAACCGGCCATTTCCCAGTATTATTAGCGATGGATCATATGTACGTATTCCACGAGAGGTCTACTCTTAGTTAAAGGCCCAATAGTCTCTCAAGGCACGCAGTTTCATCGAAAGGGCATCCATTCATCGTGACTGGTAATAGTTCGAAGTTCGATCGGCGATAATGGATTGCAACTAGTTTGATTTTCGAGGCATTGAATGTAACCAGCCAGCTTACACAGATGAATTGCAAAACTCATATTTAAAATAAATGGCAACAATGTTATAATATACAAAATTAAATCCTCTGGAATTTTAAGATCCAGATCAAACACTTCATCCAAGCAAGATGATCGACGGATCCGTTTGTTAATAAGAAAAAATATCTGCTTTATATTCAGCTTTTCTCTATTTTCTGTGTCTCTTCAGGACATAAGCGATCATGGCTCTCCACAACTTCCCGTCCTTTGTAGCTCATAATAAACTTTGTGTTTCAACTACAGGGTAAAAATAAAAGAAGATAAACGTATAAAAAGAAACACCAGGAACTTGCCCATGGACTGTCAAAGTTACTGAAAATGAGGGTTTGTTCCTTTAATAATCATCTCCAAAACAACGAAAGTGAGATTTGTAGATTAGGGGTAATATTGATACTACTCAATCAACTGGATTGCTAGCGTTGACATGGATACTTTATAAAATCCTGAATAGCTGAATAGACCAACAGTCGATCTATTCTCGGCTAAAATTCCCAACCATGTGTTAGGAACACACCAATGTATGAAATAATAATAATAATACAGAGCAACATTGAAAAATTAAGGTTATTGAAAGAATTCACCTGCATACTATAACCCTCTCAACAGACCAAGGGTAGAAATAAACACCATATGAAAGCGCGACAAAATTCCATCTCTTCACTGTCAAGCGTTCAACAGAATATCCTCTCAAAACAATAATAATTAGAAAACAAGGCAAAAGAAAGACATAATTAGCAAATAAAATATTCATACATTTAAAATATATATTAGATAAAAAAAGAATATTTTAATCCCACCCTCAACCAAGGAAACGGCTACTATTACCATTAGCAAATAGTCGGGTAATGTTGACACAAACACTGTAGATTACCAGTATATAATATTTTCACTGTAAATAGAAAGGAAAGAAATATTTTTCCTGCTATCTTAGTTGCACTTTTTGTTCAAGTTTTCTTTTCTATACTCTACCTGCATATTTAATAACATTAAATGTTTACTCATAAATACACTAAGTTTTTTTTCTAATATTACCAGCTGAAAAGGGATCGGCTTACATACCCACGGATCTTATATGTTATAGAATGCAAACAGCAACATTAACAATAAGAAATTTACAAAACATAAAACGAAAAGTGTCCACAAAAACAATTTAATATTTTTGAGATATATGTGTATTTCCTTAAAATAAATTTCAGGTAAGTTTCCGGTTCATTCAATTTGGGAAGTGAGCTGTTTTATAAAAGTAGGCTGTATTTCCACAAATCTCCATATGAATTATTAGAATAATAAAAAAATGAAATAATAATCATAATAATATCATTGAATATGAATAATATTTTATCAATATAAATATATTAATATTTAAAAAAAAAAAATTTTTTATAGAAAGTCAAGTCAAGGATTGCTCCCTGCTCTTGATATTATGTAGCCTTATAAAACCTGTCGCAGGTTTCTTGGAGAGGAGTCCAGCTTCGATAAGTAACATACAATTTCCCCATGCTATGAAGGAGAAAGCAAAGTAACTCAATGGTTTACCAAACTGTAATAGGTTAATTGGATTTTAAATATCATATAATAAATACCATTATAGTAATATAACTATTATTAATAATATTTAAAAATTATATATGTGATATAATTAAATTAATTAATTTAAAACAGTTAAAAATAAATCAACAATAATTGATTCATATAAGCCACATAAGTGAATATATTTTTCAATATACTTCCTTAAAGCCTTACCTTTTGTGTTTGGAGATCGGTTTCTTGCCTATGCCCCGGGTAGAATGGCGGGGTCGGTGGTGCGGCTAATCTCGTCATCATTGCGATGATCTCTTTTAGCTTACTGTCTCTTTGTTTACATGAGTGTGTGTGTGTGTGTGTGTGTGCAATTGCGAAGAGAAAGAACTCTTCGTTGAAGAAGGAAGGAAAAACAAAATGAAAGAGAAATTACGCAAAAGAAAAAAGAAAATTAGCTGTCAGAAATGCAGACTCTCGAATACAGAAATGAATAATTAAATTAGAAAGAATGAAAGAAAGAGAGAAATTTAACAGGAAGAAATGGAATGAAGAGGAAATGGGGGTAAAATAGAGATCAATAGGAAGCCTGATCGACAGGTAGATTGAGAATTGGTTTAAAGACAACAGTTAAGGTAGATAAACAAAAGCTGAATAAGCAGACGAGACTGATGCTCTGACGGCAAGGTGGGTGGATTAAGAAAATATTTGAGGAAAATAAAGTGTTAGTAAATGTTTAGAGATATTTCTGTAAGAAATAAACATTTTTACATAGTTAAATAACTGGCCGGCCGTTGTCGGCTGGTTGTCTAGAGAGATAGAGAAATACGAATACAGCTGAGATATGAACAGAATGAGAGAATGATAGAGACGGAGGGGGGATAAAACTGGGGCAGATTTGAACAGACTTGAACAAAGAGAAAGAGAGAGAGAGAGAGAAATGAAGAAAATTGAAAAAGATACGAACAGAGATAGACAGATATGAAACAGATAGATCTGAACAGAATTTGAGAGAGAGAGAGAGAGAGAGAGAGAGAGAGAGAGAGAGAAGGGACAAAACTGAGATGGCTAGGTATATATATATATATATATATATATATATATATATATATATATATATATATATATAGATAGATAGATAGATAGAAAACTGTGATCGAAGACAACTAAGATATTAACAGACTTAGGGAGGTAGATAGATATGAACAGAATCGGAAAGAAAGAAAGAAAGAAAACTGTGATTGAAGACAACTAAGATATTAACAGACTTAGGGAGGTTATATATATATATATATATATATATATATATATATATATATATATATATAGATAGATAGATAGATAGATAGATAGATTGTAAGAGGGAAACTGATTATTAAGCAAATTGATAAAGCAACAAACAAATATATAAATGTATTTGCTAGTCTAAGTGAGAAGAACTTTGTAAACACTTCAAGCAAGTCATCTGGTTAACTACAAGAGCTAAATTAACAGTTAAACGCATAGATAGATATGAAAAGGATAGAATATATAGGCTTATAGCTCGATAGATAAATAGGTATTAACAGACTTGATGCGGTTGTTGTCAGTGTCACGATGTGTGTTTTTCCGCGTAACTGTGTATTCTTCCTTATACCATTGGGTGTCCACTTGTTCTATATATATTTTTGGCGAATAACTTGTTCATCGTTGTTTGTAATAGCAGCAACAACAGTGCAATTTTTGTTTCAACAATCAACGGTGGTCTGCAGGTGGGCTGTGCACACATGCCCAGTTCAGCTACAGGCGTATATGTTACAGGTGACCTCTGATATTTCGTTGATGGCCAGATAGATCTAAAGGAGACTGACCATTTCATTGTAAAGAAGTGGAGAGCTGCGAATGTGGGGCTATCACTCTGCCTCGCGGTTACGGTCTTCTGATTAGAAGTGCCTCCTGACATGCTACTGTAGCAACGATCATAGCAGTAAACATGGGTGTCCCTCGTTTTTACTGTTCTCGTTTGTTAACGTGTTTTTTTTGTTTTTTTGCGTGTTTCAACTTCTTCGCCCATTTTTAAATGATGGGTGAATGTGTAAGTAAAAATATCGGAGATTGTCTTGAATAAATAAATAAAGAAATAGTATTTCTTTTCAGATTTGTACTGGAAAATAATTTAAAAACAAATTTGTAAATTATGACAATTTTCTGTCTTTTTTCTTATTCCGTTTTTTCCTCGTGTTTGAATAAATTGTCTAACTTGTAAATTTCCACGAAGAATTAAAAAAAAAAATGAATTCAAACAAAAATCTTGCAGACATCCATCCAAAAGCGACAAGCAATAACGAATACTTGCTTCATTCGCGACTGTTTTAAATCTCCAACGATCAACAAAGGGACAAAACAAAAAAAAACAACAAAAAAACTCCATGAAGCACCAGCTGTAGGCTAACGTATAACGATGTTACCAGCCGGTCTCCCAGTAAGGTTGCATTTTGAATGAAGGAACTGGTATGAGTGTTTGTGTTTGGGGGTAAAATTTCACAAGGTTTACTTCGGCTGTTGTCACCTTTGTTGTAAATGTCGTTATCGTTGCCTTAACTTCGGCTACTTTTTTCTCATTTAAATTTTGAATACGTATTTTATGAGTGATTTCGAACCTGTAAAAACGGGATTTTTAAGATGTTTCCTTTCAAAAGAAATCTTTTTGTAGGCCAAAATTATTTTTAAACTTTAATCTTTTACCTCAAATAGTTGTTGTTATTTATTATTATTATTATTATTATTATTATTATTATTATTATTGAGAGAGTAGTACGCCAAAGAAGTGATGCTGGGGTACAAATATCTTCTACTTCTGTTTCGTGTTTCTTTAGGACGTATGCGATCATGGCTCTCCACAACTACCTCTCTATTGTAGCTCTTAGCAACGCTTGTCCCTCTGCCAAAACTCACATACCCGTTTCGACATCCATTCACACGACCTTGTGAGGTAAGTGGCCCACTACCTTTCACTGCCCCTTTTGCTTTCGATATACCCTGAGAGTGTTAAATTCTCCAAGACGAGGACCTATATACCCATCATGACACTGAGTATGATACGGGTACCCCAAGCACATTATTATTATTATTATTATTATTATTATTATTATTATTATTATTATTATTATTATTATTTGTGTGTATGTTATGTTTTCCGTTTTGTGTCCTGTAGAGCCGGATGAAAACTATGGTCCGTAGGCCCTATAGGAGAATTGTCATTTAACTGATCACACTTTTCTTAGTATATTGGATGTTCCTAGTAGGGCAATCTTCTGGGCAACTTGTATGCTGGTGTTACCTGAGACACTGTTAGTAAAATTGTCCATTCCGTTTCTCAAGAGGCCCAGAGCTCCGATTACTATTGATACAGTCTTAGTCTTTATTCCCCCACATCCTGTTAATATCGAGGTCTTATATTTGGACAGTTTCTCTATAATTTTAATGGAGGTGTTTCTCGCAGATGGTACTGCTATGTCAAGAATCATACACTGTATTTCTTGTCAATTATGATAATATCAGGTTTGTTGGCTTTTATTTCCATGTCAGTTTGAATTGGCATGTCCCAGAGGATAGTTACATCGTTATATTGGCTAACTGTGTCTGGTTGGTGCTCATACCATCTCTCAGTGGTTTCGATTTGTGCTTCTTGCATATCTTCTAGTGCACATATGTCACTACCTTGTTATGTCTGTAGGTATATTCATTTTTTTCTAGTTCCGAACATCCTGAGATAATATGGTCAACAGTTTCATCATATTTTCCACAGATTCTTGGTCGGCAGTTTCATCATTTTCTGCAGGTATTATTATTAAGTAAGATAGTAGCACGCCAACAAAGTAGCGCTGTGTTACAAATATACGAAGCCCAACAGACCGGTTATGACATCCGGTCTGATAAGGGTATACCAAGCACACGCATCACAGCCAAATGTGAGCGATATGGTAACAAGTGTTGATAAAAGCAGCGCATAACTTTGCAGGTGGGGCCCAGTTAGAAATACCTTCGGGTCAAGTAACAAAATCCACCCAGATTGTCTCCGAATGAGGGTGTTCCCAAGTATCTAGATGTGATTCCCAAAACCACCCTGACTGCCCCATCTTTCAAACTTTAAAAGAATAAAATTACCTCCTAGTGACCCACTGCATGATACTTCCCACTATTCCCGCTCATGAACAGAGATGCACAGTGAGTCAGCATCCAGGAAAATGCTCAACTATTTAAGGTCGGGCAACTGGCAAGCACATCTGTGACACTGAATTGGATATTCACTGTAGCTCGTCTTAGACGAACTAGACAAAACATATATATCAATACCTCCAATCAATTAAGACCAGAAACCATAAGAGCCATGACTATTGTCAGTAAGTATGGTTGGCCGCTCGTATCCGAGTATGCCTTTCTACTAGTGCGGCTAGCCAATCCCTGTTGCAGGCGCCTGCTCAGACACATTTGTGTTTGTTCAACATCCACAGAGCCTACCCATGATTTATACTGCAACTATGCTGTGCGAATCGTAGTTACATTCTGTGCGAGAGAGCGCATTATCTGGGGTGATCAACAGTCTGAACAAGGTCAGTACGCTCAAATTCTCGGTCACGATGACTTGTAACTTCGTGCTGCCCTAACCATCGGCGGCTCCTAAATAGTTCCACCTACCCACTTTCACTTGCAAGGCTTGGGTCAACTCGTGATATGTTTCTTTTTTCATGCACTGAGGATTATGTGACAAGTCTGCATTCAAGTACCGTTATCAGTCTATCTACTGACTCAAGCAACGCGGTGGCCTGGGCAGTCTAAACTTTATTTCGAATTCCAAAGGTAGTTTTTAAACTCGATATCAAGTTACTTTCTATTCATATAATGGCCCGTTTCTACTCATTTCCCGGACCCAACCGTCCTACTATGAGGCTAACCAAACCGTATTACAGACACCTGTTCTGTTATTTATTCTGCAAATAGTCTGAGCAGACCTTAGTTTCTAAGAGAGAGCGTATAATCTGGCGTGATCAATGTTTTTTTAAACAAGAGCCAAAACCCATGTACGCTTAAGCCCATGATTTACATGCTAGCACAATCATCATGTGGTATGGTTTTCAGGCACTTTCCAAAGGTGCCACGGATTGATTACATTTGATTTCACTCCGGATTTCGTGTATCACTTTCGGTCTTACTGTGTTTGTGTGTATGCGCGCGCGTGTGTGTAAGTGCAGTGACAGCCCTAAGGTTGCTGGTACCCTAGGCAAGCTGAATTACGGCGCCCTTACAAATACAATTTTTTAAAAATGTTTACAAGGAGAAAAACTGAATAGGTAGAATTACGAGTTTATTACAATATACAACTTAATACTAAAAGCTAAAGAAAACGTTCATTATCCTACCTAAGACATTTTTTCTAACCTTTAGATCTGCAAATCTTTTCATGGCATATTCTACACCTCTCTTCTTTACAATATCATTTTCTATTGGCAAAATAGCCAAAGAATTTAATCTGTCTGTAAGTATGTTTTTATAAGCTTTAGTTTTGAAAAATTCCAAAGACATAATGTAGCCGCATGATGGTGCCCTCGGTGTTGATGGCGCCTCGGGCGACTACTCGAGTTGCCAGTACATTGAGCCAACCCTGTGTATATGTGTGTGGTCAGTGGCCTCATTCAAACGTGGAATCTATATTCTTGTGTGCGACATCTCAATCTTTTATCGCTGGTGTAGGAATTTATATATCTATATATGTTATACGGTTTTTCTCACGTGTGCATCCCAGGTGCAAATGGGCTGATCACATCGGTTTCAATTTGGCGAGCAGAGGTCATCTGTCATGTCAACTCCGCACCTGCTTTCTCTGAGGGATACTGAGTGCAATGTCTACTCTGCCATGAATTGTGGTGAGACACATACCAAAATATTCTATGCAAATATTTTAACAAATACGCAAAAACACAAAAATCTAAATACAGATTCCCGCACTATTATTATTAAGTTGCAAAACGGGCTTTGTTCTTCCAGTTACATTAACAGTATTGTCCTAACAGAAATGTCGCTACGATGTGTCATTTTTGCTGTCTTACAAACAACTACATCATCAAATAGAAATCGTATCCTTATATTGTTATTGTTGTTATATCCATTGAATAGGAATATCTGGTAGTTTTCACTAGAGATTAAATGGTGGCAAATCCCCTCAAATCTAATTTTGCCTTAAAAATCAGCAGTCAGTAAGCTTCGCTTAATCTGGCATAAAACCATAATATGGAAACTCCTAGAGAGGATCATGGTAGCTTGGATTTCGAGGTGATTATATGAAGTATGTGCGGGTAGCATAACTGAGCTGTAAGTGACAAACTATTGCATTAATACACGCAAAAAAGACATCTCTTCTCCCCACCAGATATGGGTTAAAGAGCAGGATAGACTGATTTCTCTAGATTTCTCTAGACTTGGGTTGCAGCCAGTCTAGAAAAATAACTTAGAGTTCAAAACCGTGGAGAAAGCAACATGTAACCACTCTACTATTTTACCAAAGAATTCATGGAACCTCAGATAATGAAGGCGTGCAAGGTGTGGAGAGCTATGATCGTTTACGTCCTAAAAGGACATGACACTAAAAAAAAATAAATAAAAAAAATAATGTTAATCGTTAATGTTTTGGTGGGCATAAAATTTCTGATAGTTTGTTGGGATTTGAAGTGAGAAATAAAAAAGCGGTTGTTGCATTTGTTTGGCTAAGTTTTTATCGTCCTGAAATGAAATTTTACACACGTATACAAGGTCGCTTTCGTAATGAAAACACGGGACAGGGATAGATATGGATAGAAGCGTTACGTGATAAACGTACACAAAATGAAGAGAGAGAGAGAGAGAGAGAGAGAGAGAGAGAGAAGAGAGAGAGGAGAGAGAGATGATTAGCGAGTAATGGATAAAAATAGTGGGAGAATTATAGAGAGAGAATTAAAAGTGTGTATGTATATGCATCTGGTGAAGATCGATGATTGCATTTCGCAGACTATTTGCCATTATAGGCAATCAGGTGTACTAATTTTCTCTCCTCACCGCCTATATTAGCTTAGATTTACTAAATACACATCTATCTAACTATCTCAGTCTGTTCATATCTATCTATCTATCTATCTATCTATCTATCTATCTCAATCTGTTGTTCTATCTAGTTAGCTAGCGGTGTGTATGTATGTATGTATGTATATATGTCAGAACGCTGCAACAATTTTGAGCAGAAGAGAATTGAGCATTCCAACAAAAAGAGCGACATTAGGAAGTGAGAAATAGAATCCATCCCAGAACTATTAGGACACCAACACATTTACAGTATTTGAGGAAACGTTACCCTCTCGGTGGATGTTTTAGCCAGTCACATGAGATCACACCAGAGAGGTCAAGTACAAACTTTTGTGAAAGCAAACGTACCAGAAAGACCTGCAGGTTACTTGTGCGAGTTTTGTGACAAGGTTTGTAAGTCTGTTGCGGGACTCAAAGTCACATGATTGTACACACGGACAGGCATGTTTCCAACATGGACAACACAGACAAACGTTATTTGTTCACGTAAGAGTGGTTGTAAAAGTGAAGCTTGCCTTAAGAATCACTTATGGGTCGACATGGAAATAAAGTTCTGAATGAAAAGCACAGAAAATCTATCAAGAGAGGAAATTGTCACTTCATTATGTATGTATGAGCTGAAAATATTGTTCAAATCCGGCAAAGTAACTAAATAAGGAACAAGTAGCAGTGATGTTTGTTTGTTTTTTTTTTAAATAAATTCAGCATGTTTCAATGGTGTCTTCATCTAGCTAATGTCAATAAAAAAGAAGGAAAAGAAATAGTGAGAGAGTAAAAGCAGACAAGAAAATTCTGAAAAGAAAAAATAACCACGACATTCTACACATGAGCGCATACACGTACAGGAGTAGAGACACACAAACACACACAGACCCACCCACGCACGCATGCGCAACGTGCGTACACACACTCAAAGAAAAAGAAAAAAATCAAGCTAACACAAAAAAGCATATAAATTATATTTTAACTTAATATAAAATTAACGAAAATGAGAAAATGGACAAACAAGTGCTGATACCTCCTGACGAGTGAACCGAACGATTACATAAAGGTTCGACTCCGAAACTTTGGTGTCAGGGTGCGGAATATAACATCAATCAACTAAGTGACAATTTTTATATTTGTATTAATCATATATATATATATATATATATATATATATATATATATATATATATATATATATATATATAAGGGTGTTCCAATGACTTGGATTGATTTTAAATGTGAATTAAGTTTAAGCGTCTAATATTTTTTTTTCTTTCAGATTTAATAACTTAACTTTGGAAATTGCAACCATGGAAAGATTAAAAATGAAACAACGTGTTAAGGTTATCGAAGCCTATTACGAAAATGGACGTTCAAACAGAATTTGAATAAGAAGTTTCCAGGTCGCATCATCTCTCGAAACACTGAAGTCAATTGGCCACCACGATCGTACGACTTGACGTCGTTCTACCTTTGGGGTCATCTCAAAAGTAAGGTCTATGCCAACAAGCCAACAACAATTCAACAGCTGAAGGATGAGATAATAAGGCATATTGGTGAAATCGAGGAGCAACTATGCAGAGACGCCATCAAAAAGTTTGACCATCGAGTGGAGGTGTGCCT